>VZTJ01005908.1:1491-13333 GCA_013397795.1 Orthonyx spaldingii
ATTCCCTTCCCCTTCCCCTTCCCCTTTTCCTTTTCCTTTTCCTTTTTTCCTTTTCCTTTCCTTTTCCTTTTTTCCTTTTCCTTTCCTTTTCCTTTTCCTTTTTTCTTCTCCTTTTCCCTAATTGCTTTAATTTCCTGTGCAGACTCTAATTCAGTTTGACTTGGTTATTTTTATGCCATTTTCCCCCAGTCCTTGAGATCCAGCTTTTTTGGGAGATCCTTTCTTTTTGTCTTTCTTTGGGATTATTTCTTTTTTTCTTTATTTGGGATCACTTCTCTTCATCTTTCTTTGGGATCCTTTATTTTTGTTTTCCTTTGCTTTCTCTCTGCTCAGTTCTGGTATCTTCTAAGAATGATTTAATTATCCACTTCGTCTGGAGCGCTCCTTCCTCATTTTCCACCTCCTCCTCTTTTTCCAAAATGCCAATTCCTGCTAATTGTACACCCAACAGCCGCAGAAATTCATCCTCTCTCTTGCCATCCTTAAGCTTATCTACACAGAGGTTTTTTGTTTATTTTTTAAGAGATTTTCCCTTGAATCGAAGCTGTATTTTACCCTTTTGATGGTTTTATTCTTAATTTAGCTGATAAATTCAAAGAATTCGTTATTTACATGAGGCACTCGGGACTGGGAAAGCCTGAGGGCAACTGGGGGGCCCAAATTTCCAATTTCCTGCTCTCCCTGTGCACCCCAGGCCCCTCTTGGGGCTGATTGTCCATCCCATAGTTCAGAAATTGGGAATTGTGGTCTGGCAGCATTCCTGGGAGAGGCTCTTCCCACCAGGAAGCTCTGAGGATCTCCCCCTTGATGAGGAAAAGGGGAATTAAAAAAAGCAGAATATTCCGTGATAAAGCAGCACCGCTGTGACAGATTCCAGCTGGAGGATCCCGTGACAGAACCAAAGCTGACCCAAAATTTGATGGAATGGATGCCCTGGGATATTTTTTGGGAACAGGAGGAGCAGTGGGACCTCTCCAGGACAGGGCAGAGAATTTCTCCCCCTCAGGGGCCCAGTCAGGCACCTCCAAGTCCCCTGAGTGTGATGCTCCTGAGCTCTTTAACCAATTAATTATTCCTGAAATGGATCTTTCCATTAATTTCCTTAATTTCTGCTTCCACAGGCAGCTGTTTAGCTGGGAATCAAACAGTTATTCCCTGCTAAAACCAGGAATCACAGGGATTTCTGTTCTTTATTCCAAATGTGTGCACCAGAGATGTGGGATTTTGTTATCCCATCCCAAGGAATTGAAGGAGTTCCTAAGGACTGGCCACGACTTTCACTGAGACTGATAAAAACAGGCCTGGTTTTAGGCAAGCTGGGCTGTTAATTCCAGTTTTAATCCGTTGCTTTAACAGAGATCCAGATTCTTCCACGCTCCAGTTCTCCTGTAGCTGGTCACTGCTTGGTGTCAGTGTCAAATGCCGTTTTTTTGGTGTAAATAATCGATATTTCTGGTCAAATCTCCCAGCTCAGTGTTTATTCAACCTTTATAAAATCCATTTTTGGAGCTCCTACCTGTGGCTGCCGTCAGCTCCTGGCTGAGCTCGTTTTCTCCAGGGTTAATGAGAACAAATCCTTTGAACTCCCTGCTTGTTCCTGTCTGATTGGGTGCAGGGCTCTCCCTGACTGCCTTTCCAGGGAAATTGCTTATAGGAATTATCAAGGGTTCCTCTGTGAAAAAGTTTGATTGAATTAATTAGAAATTCAGAGCTTGGCCTTTGGCCAAAATGTAATTTATTTTCCCCAAGCCTGATTTGAAATGAAATCTTCAGGCAGGTTTTAAGCTAAAAAAAAAAAAAATCACAAGTTTTCTGAGCTCTGATTTTCTACTGTTTAAAAGAAAAAAAAAAAAAAAAAACCAAGACAAAAAAAACCCAGCCACCCAACCAAAAAGAAAAAAAAAACAACCAAACCAAACCAAAAAAACAAAAAAAAACCCCCAAAATCCCAATGAATGAAACGCATGGAAATATTTAAATTAAAAAAAGGAAACTTGGGGGAATTCTAGGCCAGGTCTGGCTGTGCAGGGAGGGTGTCCTTGGCAGTGGCACCTGAGGGAGTGGGATCAGATTTGATCCCAAATCCATCAGTGGGGTGGAGGTGAGGCCCAGTGCCTGTACTGGTCCCAGTACAGCTCCGCAGCTTCCCTGGAATTGTCTCAGGGTTTGATCCACGGAATGTCTAATGGATTTTTTTTGGTGTAAATAATCGATATTTCTGGTCAAATCTCCCAGCTCAGTGTTTATTCAACCTTTATAAAATCCATTTTTGGAGCTCCTACCTGTGGCTGCCGTCAGCTCCTGGCTGAGCTCGTTTTCTCCGTTCCTGCAAGCGCAGCCTGGGCTGGGATCAGAGCCAAACCTGAGCCAGGGACCATCCTCAGGGTGCAATTCTGACCTGGAGCTTGGGCTCCAGCCACTTCTGGGTTTGGGGTTACTGGGAGACTCCAACATTTCCCAGAATCCTTCCTTGTGGAGGCACCTGGACACTCCCAAATCTCCAGGGGGCCGGGATCTGAGCAGGGCCAGAGGTGATTCCTGGGCCAGCGCCAAGGGCCCGAGCCCAGGGTGTGGGAGAGGTTCCCAGTCCCAGATTTCCAACGTGGGGAGGATCCTCGTCCTCAGGCTTGATGAGGATCCTCTTCCCAGCCTGATGAGGATCTTCTTCCCAGCCTGATCAGGATCCTCTTCCCAGCCTTGGTGAGGATCCTCTTCCCAACCTTGGTGAGGATCATTTTTCCAAGTGAGATGAGGATCATTTTCCCAAGCCTGATGAGGATCTTCTTCCCAATCTGGTGAGGATTCTCTTCCCCAGACCTGATGAGGATGATTTTGCCAAATCTGATGAGGATCTTCTTCCCCAGCCTTGGTGAGGATCCTCTTCCCAAACCTGATGAGGATCCTCTTCCCAACCTGGTGAGGATCCTCTTCCCAGCCTTGGTCAGGACCCTTTTCCCCAGCCTGGTGAGGATCCTCTTTCCGACCCTGAGCAGCCCTGCAGCTGGAATTCAGTTCTGGCACTGCCTGGGTCTCTCTTGCCCCAAAGGAAGTTTCATTCCCAGGGTTTTGCTGTTTTCCCTGCAGCGGGGGCTGGACTGGGAGGAGGATGGACACAAGATAAACTCTCCCCCCTGCCTGGATTTAAAATGAACCACAGAATTATTCAAAGCTCGGGCTTTTCCAGAATTTTTAAAACTGGATCCACCTTACTGATGGCTCTCTGGGATCAATGGTAATTCCAGACCCAGCTGGGGTATGGGACCATGGTTGTCCATCCTCCCTGCAGCAGGGCGTTCACAGCACCTGGAAACTCTTTTCCTGCTCTCTCCGCACCATTTCCTCCCTCCACCCCTCCCCTTGCAGCTTTGAACAGACAATTCTGGAAAAACACAATGAGGAATAACACAACTGGCATCTGGGATGTGCTCTGATGTTCACAGGGGGAAGCGGTTCCAAAGTCAGTGATTTTCCTGGTGCTTCTTTTCATCATTCCTGGACTGAATCCAAAGTGAGGGATCAGAATTCCTGATGATGCAGGATGAGAAGGGAGAAGTGGGACCATGTGTTATCCATCCTCCCTGGAGCAGGGAATTCACAGGACCTGGAGACTCTTTTCCTTCTCTCCCCACACCGTTCAAGGAGTTCTGATCCCTCCATCCTTCCACTTGCACTTTTTGAACAATTCTGGAATAACGCAATGAGGAATAACACAATTAACATGTGGGATGTGCTCTGATGCTCACAGAGGAGAAAGTGGTTCCAAAGTCAGTGATTTTCCTGGTTCTCCTTTTAATTGATCACTGGGCTGAATCCAAGGGGAGGGATCAGAATTCCTGCTGAGAGGTGGGAAGAGGGAAGGAGTGCCCCAGGTAGCCCCTGTCACACTTAACCCCCTGAGAAAGGAAGGCAACACCTTCCCTCCTCCACCTGAACGATTTCATACTCACCCCCGGCCTTTATTTCATTCTTCTGCCCATTCCCTATTCAATTTTGATTTTTTTTTTCCCCTCCCCGGGCAGCCAAACCTCTCGGATTTTGCCTTTCGGTTGGGTTATTTCGGGAACTCATTAAACGCCCGGGTCACGTGCTCGTTATTAGAAAATGAAAACAACTCGGTGGCTGTGCCACGGGAGAGGCTTCCTGGTGAATTACCGGAGTTAAGCAGTGGCTTAACAGCTTGAGGCTCCTGGAACATCAGGCAGGGTTTTTTTAGAGCTTTAATGCACGGCAGATCACGGCGCTTCCTGCCCGGAACGCGCTGAGGTTGCTGCCTGCGGTCGGGTTAATGGGGATGCTGGCGGGGGGATGGCAGGAATTAGAGAGCGTTCCCTGGCTCAGGACAGGGATTGGAATAAAGGGAGGGGAAACCGAGCCCTGAGCAAGGCCCGTCCTACGGCTGAGCCGTGTCCGGGGCTGGGGCTGCAGTCGGGATCCACCAAACTCCGGATCGTGGTGTCGGACCTGGGGAAATCATTCCTTGGGAAGGAGCTGCTTCCTCTGCCCCCGGCCCTCCTGCCGGCTGAGCTCATCCAGAGCCGGCTGGGAGTGCTGGAGAGCCCCAGCCCTGCCCTGAGCAGCTTCAGAAGGGCGGGGAGGCAGCGGGACGGGGGATCCATCCCCCCAGGGGAGTGGGGACCGAATGCTCTGGCCCTGGATGTCCCCGCGGGAGAGGCTGAGGGGCCAAATATTGCAGCGTAGGGACTGCAAGGAAGCTTTTCTGGCTGCCCTCCCTCTGCTGGGACAGTCTTTAGCTCATGAGGGCACATTGTGGGGCTTTCTAGCAGTTTTTAGTTAACCGGGAGAAAATGTGTCTGGTATGAAAAGGTTGTGAGCTCAGGGAAAAGTTACGGGAAAAACTCTCCTAAATCTCCGAGTTTTCTAATCTGCAACTTGAACTTGTTGTGATTTACCCATCCTTTGGTATCAGGTGGTAACTTTGGAGAAGTCACAATCCAAATATTTGCAGAGGTTTGCTTGTCTTTAATCAGGTAATTAATGCTCGTTTGGGTGTGCAGATGAGCTTTGGGACCTACATCTTAAAATCAGGGCAGATGATGGAACGGGAATCCCATTCCCATGTGTGGGACACAGTTTGCTGTCCCAGAGAGTGCCCAAGCTGGGAAGGAATAGCAGGAAAAAAAGGAAAAAGGCAGAGAATTGTACAAAAAAAAGAGAGGTTGGTACCAAGTGGGCTCTGGTTTGCTCAGTGATCCTCATTCCCCTCGTCAGACTGCGCCTCCTCCAAGCAAAATGAACCAGGCTGAGCTCTCCAGGGAAAATGTGGCTGCCCCTGGATCCCTGGCAGTGCCCCAGGCCAGGCTGGACATTGGGGCTGGAGCAGCCTGGGACAGTGGGAGGTGTCCCTGCCAGGGCAGGGGTGGCACTGGATGGGATTTAAGGCCCTTCCAGCCCCACCCATTCCCTGATTCTGTGGTAAAGGTTCCCCTGGGCAGCATCTCAGCCCCTCCCAGGGCTCCTGGCAGCGCTGGGACCCCTTCTGGGGACAGAGGTCTCCACCCCACACAAACTCCATAAACCACAAACTCCCATCATTTTTGTTATCAAGCAGGGTTTTGTTTTATTTACAAGTTTCGAGAAAGACTCAAAGGGCACCACTTCCCTTTGCCCATTCCCTGTCTGAGAGCACTCCCAGCCCTGTCTGTTCCCTGCTCCCAGCCCATCCCTTCTCCCTCTCTTGTCACCCCCTGCATCCTCCCCAGCCCCAGCGGTGACCCCAGAGCTCTGTGGCACCAGGGATCCGAGCTGTGGGGCCGGGGGAGGTCCCAGGACGGCTGCAGAGGAGCTGAACCCAAAGCCAGGCTGGGCCTTGGTGTCTTTGCTCCCGATTAACAAGTGCAGGAAGAGAAGCAGCAAAGCGAACCCATCCCTCACCTTTTTGCTCCCAAGAGCATTCCTGAAACAGCAGTTCAAGGGAAATGCAGCTCCCTGCCTCTCGCTGAGCAGGTTTGAGGGGTGCTTGAGAGGGAAAAGGCCAAACCCGTGGTGTTCCCGTGGCTCCCGCTCACTTCTCACAGGAGAAACCCCATTAAAAGTCGGAATTCCCACGTAAGGAGCAGCCCGACCCCGCTGTGCTGTGCACGTTCGGGATGGATCCTGGGGAAAGGGGCAGCGCTGCCTGTTGGAAATATCCCAGGGATTTAGACCAGCCCTGAACTGCTCCCTCCACCTGTGTCCTTCCCCCGGAGTCGGTGCTGTCACGGGAAAAGCATCCACGAGGAAGTGTCAAACACTGTGAATTTTCCACCTGGTTGTTTATTTTCATGGGAGAAAAAGAAGGAGGAATGAGCTGTGGAGGGAACACCTCTGACCTCTGAAACACAACCAACAGCTGGCGGTGCCAGCAGCACGTCCTGCCTGGAAAAAAGCGGAGAACCAGCAGCTTTGACTTCGGTTTTTGTCCATCCCTCTCCTCCTGTCCCTCCTTTTCACCCATCCCAACCAGGCCACGCAGCAGGAGGGTTTTCCTTGTTCCCAGCAATCCCAGCTCCAACTATCATCCCCCAGAACTCGTCAGCTCAGGGTCTGTGGAGTGTGGTGCCTCTAATGAGGGAGCAGGGAGCTGATGGCCCCTCAAGGTGGGGGCTGCCAGGTTCCAGGCCCCGCCCAGCGCCTGGGGATGTGGGGAATTTGTAATTCAGGTCCTTCCCTGCTTATCCAGGCAGCTCTCCTCTCTGGTAAGGTTGATTTACAACGGTTTTTTGAACTGCTGGGGAAGTCTCAGAGTGCTGGAGGAAAGCTGAATTTGTACCACTGCTAAAAAGCCCCAAAACTGGTGAAAAAAAGTGCAAATTGGTGCAAAACTGGACCAATGTTTTCCAGCATGGATGCAAGCTCAACATGGCACTTAGGAAAAGGACTAAACCCCAGTTAGCTGCTTGGTTTCAGGATGAATTTATGAATTTCTCTTCCCCCAGTGAATCAGGTGCTTGTGGCTCTGCCCCAACTTCTACTCTCTGGGTTTTTTTGCAGGAAGAAACTCCTAAAAATTGTGTGGAGTTAGAGGGAAGCTTGAACGACCCCAGGGAAGGAGATGCCCAAAGGCAGAGTTGTCCAACACCTCCCGTCCATCCCTTTTGTAGAGAAGGACGGGATGGTCCGAGAGAGCAAAATAGAGAGCAAAGCTGGCAGAGCTCAGCTCTTTGAGCTCCGGCCCATTTTGGGCCTTCTCCCTGAATTTTCACAGGATAGAAACAAGATCTGGGCTTGGCTCCATTAGGAAGGACAAGAAACCAGGAAAGCTGGAGGAACTCCTGGCTGGTGATGACGCTCAGTGAAGCTACAGAGCCACCAGAGGTGGTTTTCAAGCTGATTGTCCATTTTCCCCAAGGAAATGTCCTGTTCAGATCTCCTGGGATTTCTTTTGGGCAGTGGGGTGGATTTATTTGGGGCAGGAGGTTGGGGACTCTGTGCTCCTGCTCACACCAGCTCTGGTTGCCCCGTTATGGGGTGCTGGTCACTCTGGCTGTCCAGTTCTGAGGTGATGGTCACTCTGCCCAGTTATGGATGGTCACTCTGGCTGTCCAGTTACAGGGTGATGGTCACTCTGGCTGTCCAGTTACAGGGTGATGGTCACTCTGGCTGTCCAGTTTTGGGGTGCTGGTCACTGTGGTTGCCCAGTTACAGGGTGCTGGTCACTCTGCCCAGTTACGGGGTGATGGTCACTCTGGTTGCCCAGTTTTGAGGTGATGGTCACTCTGTCCAGTTATGGATGGTCAGTCCGGTTGTCCAGTTATGGGGTGATGGTCACTGTGGTTGCCCAGTTCTGAGGTGATGCTCAGTCTGGTTTGTTGCCCAGTTATGGGGTGCTGGTCACCCTGAATGCCCAGTTACGGGGTGCTGGTCACTGTGGTTGCCCAGTTTTGGGGTGCTGGTCACTCTGAATGCCCAGTTACAGGGTGCCGGTCACCCTGGTTGCCCAGTTTTGGGGTGCTGGTCACTCTGCTTTTCCCAGCAGCCACGTAGGAGCTCAGATGCCCCCCTTGTGAGACCTCCACAGCTCTTTTGTCCCTCATACAGCCAGGCCCACAAAGGCCACGTCCCTCCCACGGCCTGGGTGGCACAGCCTGGTGGCACCTGGGGGTCTGGGCTCCCGTGGGTGGTGGTGGTGGGACCCCGACGCCACCCCAAAATCTTCAGGGTCCCCAGGTTCCCCGGGGTGAGGCTGCCTGGCCTTCTTGGACCATCCACACCCTTGGGTCACCCACACTCCTGGGTGACCCACCAGCACGGCCCAGGCTGGGGGAGATGATGGAATGTCCGGTTTCGTGGCATCTTCTGGGAATTTAGGAGAGGAAGAGCAGCATGAAGAGCTCTGGCCTGAGGTAGTGGGGTTGGTTTTTGTTCAGTGGGGTTTTTTTTTGCACAGTGGGTTTTTTTTTGCTCAGTGGGGCTCTTTTTTGCTCAGTGGGGTTGTTTTTTACTCAGTGGGGGTGTTTTTTACTCAGTGGGGGTGTTTTTTACTCAGTGGGGGTGTTTTTTACTCAGTGGGGGTGTTTTTTACTCAGTGGGGGTGTTTTTTACTCAGTGGGGTTTTTTTGCTTGGTGGGGTTTGTTTTGGGTTTTTTTGCTCATTGGGGCTGTTTTTTGCTCAGTGGGTTTTTTTGCTCAGTGAGGTTGTTTTTTTTAAGTGGGGTTGTTTTTTGCTCAGTGGGGTTTTTTTGCTCAGTGGGGGTTTTTTTGCTCAGTGGGGTTTTTTTTGCTCAGTGGGGTTTTTTTGCTCAGTGGGGCTGGTTTTTGCCCAGTAGCCCGATTCCCTGATCTCTCCTCTCTCCCCGCACTGGTTTCAGTGCCTACAGTGACACACAGTGGTGACGGGCTCTGCTGTGCCAGAGCTCTGCTGGGCCTGGGGGACACTGGGGGTGGTGGCAGCGGTGACCACCAGGCTCCCCTTGCCCGAGGAGCCTCTGCTGATGGGGTTTGGGCTCCAGGCCGCTCCTCACGTGGCCGGAGGAGGAAGCTTTGGAGCTTTCACTCTTCCATCCAATCTGTTGCCCATTTCCCGTGGAGTTTCCTCACAAGCAGCAGAGAGCTGCAGGTTCCCTAAGCTGATTTGTGCCACAAATGCCGCACTCAAATCACTCAAATCCTCTTTAGTTTCTGTGACAATGCAATTTTTTTTCTTTATCCTTGTGTAAGCAGCCAGGAAATAAAAGTTGGCTTTTGGCTGTCGCGTTTTCCCTGCTCCTTCCCCTCCTGGAGAGCTCAGCAGGCAGAGGTGGCTCCGTTGCTCCTCAGGAGAACATTTCCCATTGGCCCTGGATGTGCTCATTTTCCATTTCCAGGTGTTTGCAGGGCAGGTCGATGCCGGTTTTCCTCAGGATTATTCCATTCTGCCATTCCGTTGCTTCATTTCCAAAGGCTTTTTGGATTTTTGGGTTTTTTTCTCCTCACCTGCTTGGAGAAGGGACAATGATCTGATGAGGAGAAGCCTTGGGATGTCTTCTCGCTTAAGCTGGGGTTGGAATCAGAGAATCCCAGACTGGTTTGGGTTGGGAGGGACTTTAAAACCCATCCTGTTCCATCCCATGGCAGGGACACCTCCCACTGTCCCCGGTGGCTCCAAGCCCCCTCCAGCCTGGCCTTGGGTGCTGCCAGAGGAGTTTCAGGCAACCCCTCCTTCCAAATCCAGACATTAAAATGATAAAGAAACGTGCTGATACATCCTGGCAGAAAGCTCTGGAAGGAAGGGGCAAACTGCAAACAAACGCCTTCAAAATGGGTGGAAACCCCAGGAATCCTGCCTTGCTCGGGGCTCACCCCTCCGAGCAGCCCCGGTACCTGCGCTGTGCCCGGGCCGGCCGGGGCGGGGGCTCCCCGAGGTGCTGCATCTCCCCCGGCCGGAGAATCCTCGCTGGCGGCTCAAGGTCACGCTGCTGGCAGCTCCATCCCCCCGGAGCCGGGCCAGCGGGGCAGAGAACCCTCGGGAAGCCCCGGATCCCTCAGCCCCGCGCCCTCTGCTCGCAGCCGCGGGCACCCGGCGCTGCCGGGGGGGACGGGGCGGGCAGCGATGCTCGGGCTGCTGCTGACATTTCCGCCCGCCCGTGCCCAGCCAATTGGCGGGGCTGGAGCGGCGACACATGAAATATGATGATTTTCAGCAGCAGCAGCAGCAGCAGGAGGAGGAGGAGGAGGAGGAGGAGGAGGCGGGGGAGGAGAGCCGCGGGCTCGCATGCCGGGGGCTGCGCACAGCCGCGGCCGGAGCCAGCGCGGAGCCGCCGCACCCCGGGCAGGGCGGCCCCGCGCCCCCCGCGCAGTGACAGGAGGATGCCACCGCCAGCCAGGTGGGCCGGGCACGGTGGCACCACGGCCGGGGGCGCTGCCCTGGGGCCTGGGCACCCGCGGCTTCGGGGGGACCTGTGCCCCCAGCCCTGAGCTGGCGCTGTCCCCGCCGTGCCACGCTCGGGGCCACCGGCGCTGCTGAGCGGAGGGCTGAGGGGTTTTTTTGGGGGGGCGGGGGGTTTGGTCGGTTTTGCTAAAAACCCGAAATGCCAGCCCTGGAAGGACGCGGGAGCGCGGTGCCAGAGCTGCTCGGTTCAAACTTCGCAGCCCGGTGCTCACTTTGGTGGGAAGCACTTGACAGAGCCGCTCGGAGCGTGGCGTTAACCCTCTCCCAGCCCCGGCCGGGCTGGAAACTGTTAATCCCGAAAAATTCACTCGCAACAAATTTAACCCTGATAAGGAGCCACGGCAGAACTCCGGGAATGGCATCCAGCAGCTGCTCCTTTTTATAATGACTTTGCATTTATCCCAGAGCCGGCTGGAGAGTTTGCACTTTATTTTTATTATTATTATTATTTCCCCGAAGGGGAGGGCGTTCCGATTAAAAATAATAATCATACAATAATATTCCCGAGGCAATCCTGGCAGGGCAAACCACACCTCCCCGTGCTCCCACTGTGCCACCGCTGCCGCTTTATTAATTTCCCTGCGCCGTGAGTGACAGTCCTCCAGAAGTGACAATTGGTGCGCTGTGTCTTTAAAAGGTTAAAACCCTTTTCAAAAAGGCCTCGACTCATAGTGGGAAAAGACAAGAGAGGCTTTGGCTGGCTTTGGATCCAGAAAACAGCTGCTGATTAGAGTCTGCGTCTTCGGGCTGAATTTATTACATATTTTTCAGCAGCAGGGATTCTAGGAGGAAGCTTCCGTTTGGGTTTCTTGATCGTGGTTTATTTTTATTCAGAGGAATAACAGAGGAAGGATTTGTTCCGGCTGGAGCATGCTCACAACCTGCAAGACCTCCCATTATTAAACTGCCTACTTTGGGCTTTAATATCCATGTGGCATTTTTTTGATTTTTATTAGCGTTATTATTATTTGGCAGCGTGCATCTCTCTCTAATTTTTTTTAAATTATTTTTTTAATAATTTATTTGGAGAGGAAGCCGATCTCGCAACGAGCTTTCTCCTTCCTTACTTGAAACAGGTGCTAATGAAAGAATGCAAATAGCACCGGCTGAGCCGAACATTTCATGAAGAAGGGAACAGCCACCGACCCCGAACGCTCCGGGATCTGCCCGCTGGCCCCCGCCAAAGGTAGGCACGGGGGCTTTTGTCGCTATTTTAATTTTTGCCGTTGTTCTCTGCGCGGATCTTTGCGATTTTTCCTCGCCCTTCCTTCCTTCCTTCCCTCCCTCCCGGCTCGCTGCGGGTGCCCGGCCGGCCCGATTCCATTTTGCCTCCCCGGAGGTGCCGGCTCGGAGCGGCCGCGGCCGCGTCCCCGCGTCCCCGCGTCCCCGTGTCCCCGCCGGGGGTGGCCGCGGCCACCGCGCTGGGCGAGCGCCCCAAGCCCGGGGCGAGCCCGGCGCTGTCACCGAGCCCAGCCC
>VZTJ01005908.1:29467-41289 GCA_013397795.1 Orthonyx spaldingii
GGGAAAGGTTCTTCCCCCAGAGGGTGCTGGGCACTGCCCAGGCTCCCCAGGGAATGGGCACGGCCCCGAGGCTGCCAGAGCTCCAGGAGCGTTTGGGCAGCGCTGCCAGGGATGCTCAGGGTGGGGGTGTTGGAGTCCAGGATTGGAATGGAAGATCCTTGAGGGTCTCTTCCAGCTCAGCACATTCCATGATTCTGTGAGAGTGAGGGATGGGTGAGATGCAGGACGGGTAAGAAATTTTCTGGGGTTTTGTTTCCTCGTCCCACAGCCGGCCGGTGCTGCTGCGTGTTCACCCTGACGCCTGCCTGGCGCTGGAGTTTCCCTCTGTTGGTCAGGGACTGGCAATGGGTCAGGATTCTTTCACGGGCAGAGGAGGAGGAGGAGCAGAGAGGAGCAGAAGTGACCCCAGTGTGGCAGGAGCAGCTCAGGGATGTGGAGTTTGGCGGGGCCTGTTCTGCACATCTTTGCAGGGATGTGTGCAGTTCTGTTTCGGGCGGTCGGGACAGACGGTGACGAGAGATCTCTGCAGTCAGGTCTTAGAGCGTGAGGTTTATTGTGGAAGGGCGTGGGTGAAAGGGACCTGCTGGGAGCTGCCAGACCCAGCTCGAAGCAGGTCAGAGAAGTAAGAGAGCAAGCAAGAGAGAGAGAGTAAAGAGAAGGTGTAGAAAGGTAGAAAGCTGGAAAAGAGTAGAAAAGCTGCTCGGTTCCCGTTTACAATCCAATAAATCATCTTCTGTGCTGAATATTCTAATTCTCATTAACCAATGTGGTATAAGCTACAAATCCTATAACATTTACATACAGCCTATAGGAATCATTGCATCACCATATGATGTTATATTTTAAACTCTAAAATCTACTTTCTGGACCCTCTGATAAGTTGGCAGGGTCTGCTCTGACCCTTGGACCTGTCTGCAAGCAGAGGGCATTGTTTAATCAAAGGGGGGATCACCTTCAGTCGGCCCTGCCATTGTTTTCCAGTTGTTCAGTGACTGGGGTTTGGTAACTCAAAGCTTGTTCTCATTTCAATCTCGCCCATAGTTTCCATATTCTCAGCATCTTTTGCCAGGCAATCATATTTGTAAGGCTTTCCTACTTCATCTTCCCCAACACATCTTCCCTACAAAGGTCTCGGAGCACCCGCTGCCACCGCAGCTCCGCCTCAGCACGGCTGTGGGGTCCTGGCTGTGGATTCCACATCATTCCTTACAAAATCCCAGAATTTGGGTTGGAAGGGACGTCAAAACCCATCTGGGACACCTTCCATAGAGCAGGTTGCTCCAGCTTGGCCTTTAACACTTCCATGGATGTGCTCGCTTCCAGGGAAAGCTGTTCTGGATATTTTTTAGGTGCTGGGCACTCCAGTTTGCAGGATGTGGGTGCAGGCAGGGACGTGGAGATGCTCAGCTTTTACCTCCCAAAAAATCAGTGAAGAAGCTTTGACGTCATTAAGATCATGGGCAGGGCTTGCTGCCAGCGTTGTTTGAAGGCAGAAAATTGGTAAAGCTGAGGGGTCACAGGGGTTCATTGGAGATGTGTCCTAGGGTGATTTTATTTTTTTTTTAAGATATTGGCTGGATTTGGGGTTGGATTTAACCCCATAACTTCTCCTCAGGTGCTGGAGTGGTTGTGATGGGGGAAAAAGAGAGATTTGTATGGGAACGAGGATGGATCTGCCAGAGAAATCTCTTCCAGGGGATTTCAAATGGCTTTTTTGGGAATGAGAGGAGCAGTGTGGCCCGGGAGAGAGAGGGCAGGGAATCCCACGGCCCTGGGGGTGTGAGGGGCGCGCAGAGCTCGCAGGGGCCCTGCAGCAGATCCAGGCTTGGGGACAGCACTGGCAGGGAGCGGCGAAGGCATCCTGGGAGAGAATTGATGGAAATTGCTGCTCCAAACTCCCGCAGGACAATCCTGGGTGGGGCCAGGCTCTGTGCGGGCACCGTTTAGGAAACCCGAGCCGGGATTCCGGCCGGGATGAGCCCTGCGGCTCCCTGGGGACAGGAGCTCCCGCAGGTGTGGCTGTCACAGCTCTGTTCTCGCTGCGCTGTTTTCCTTGGCTCCCGTGTTTTCCCTGGCTCCCGGGACGTGCCTCCCCTTGCCGAGCAGAATTCCCCTCCGGCCGTGCCGGGCTCGGGTTTCTTTTCCCCGGAATCGCTGTTGGATCGCTGGGACTTGCAGCGCTAATTCCCATTGTCCCTGCCCGCACGATCCATCCATGGCTCTGATGCTGCTTCCACAAATCCTGCTCCTTAATTCTGGGATAACTCCCGAGGAATTAGAGCTGAGCTGGCTCTGGGGGAGCAGGAGCCGGAGCTGTTTGCAATCCCGGTTTTCCATGTGCTTGTGCAACCCCTGGGGAGTGGGAGGCTCATCCCTGGCTGAGGGCATGTGGCTCTCGTTTCGGGGCCGAGCATTTATCCCAACCCGTGTGGGGCCAGCTCCTTTTCGTCTGTGCCTGTCGGGATATCCTTATCCTATCTGGATATCCTTATCCTATCTGGATATCCTTATCCATACTCTGGATATCCTTATCCTATCTGGATATCCCTATCCAGTCCCTGTCCGGGTGTCCTTATCTGGATATCCTTCTCCTGCTCCTTCCCCAGCTCTGCCCATCTGGGGCCGTGAACCTCAAGGAAATCCCTGCCCTGCTCTTTTCCAGCTGCAGCCACCAGCCAGGACCTTCAGCAGGGTCACCTTTCCCTTTCAGTGCCTGCTGGAGTTCCCGTTGGTGAGGGAAAGGGGCATCCCTGGTGCCAGGCTTTGGCCCCAGCACTGCCCTTGGAGCCCGATTTCCCGGGACACAGCCATGCCATGGGCTTTCAGCATCCCTCCTCTTCCCTCTGAGGAGACCTGAAGTCCAGTTCCCATCTTATTTCTGAAAAGAGCCCAGAAAAAGGAACTATCTCGATTTGAAGCATCCTTTATCCATACCCTTCAGATTTTCTCTGCCAGGGAGGGATGAACCTGGTGCTGGAGGTGCAGAACACCTCAGGAGTGGCTTTTGCCTCGGCTCCTGCTCAGATTGATTCTGATCCTTTTGGTTTCCTGGCTTGCAGAAAACTGCAAGGCTTTTGCAGCCTTGGTGATTCCGTGATTCCACGGTTGATTCCAGCTGGCTGTGCCATCCCGTGCCATGGCTGGTGACGGCAGCGTTTGGCACTGAGGTGTCACTGTCCCCTCCCTCAGGCAGCCGCTCACATCTGTAACAGCTGCATCCCATCCCAGATCCTGCTAACGCCTCCCGAATTCCTAAATCTGTGCCCATGGAAGTGGCACTGGGGCTCAGAGCTGGACCATTCCATGCCAAAGGCTCAGTGCTGAGATCAGAGGCTTTTCCCCCTTCCCATCACGTTCCATTCCCCTTTCCTTCCTGGCCTGATGGGAACATCTCGGAGCTGCTCCTGCTTCTGGCAGGAATCCAAGGAAAACACCGGCAGGGATGTGTGGGGAAGGTGGAGCTGCCAGCTCCGTGATCCCAGCGGGACAAAGCTCGGCAGAGGAGACAGAGGGGCTGATGTCACCCTGAGGGTGTCCTGGGGCTCCAGGCAGGGCAGGAGGGGAACAGGGGGAGATGGGATGGAATGGAATGGGATAGGATGGAACGGGATGGAACGGGATGGAATGGAATGGAATGGAATGGAATGGAATGGAATGGAATGGAATGGAATGGNATGGTATGGGATGGGATGGAATGGAATGGAATGGGATGGGATGGGATGGAATGGGATGGGATGGAATGGAATGGAATGGGATGGGATGGAATGGAATAAGATGGGATGGGATGGGATGGGATGGAATGGAATGGGATGGAATAGAATAGAATAGAATAGAATAGGATGGTATGGGATGGGATGGAATGGAATGGAATGGGATGGGATGGGATGGAATGGGATGGGATGGAATGGAATGGAATGGGATGGGATGGAATGGAATAAGATGGGATGGGATGGGATGGGATGGAATGGAATGGGATGGAATAGAATAGAATAGAATAGAATAGGATGGTATGGGATGGGATGGAATGGAATGGGATGGGATGGGATGGAATGGAATGGGATAGGATCGCTGGGAACACCAACACTCAGCCTGGAGGGCCTGCCCAGGGTGCTGATGAATCCAGCAGGGAGAGATCCCCCTGTCTGAGCAGCTCCCTGGCTTTTCCCAGCACAGCTGATCCCTGTTTCCAGGAACTCCATGACTGAGGCTCTGAGGAGCTGCTTGGCTCATCCCGAGCTGGAGTTTGGTGCCAGAATTTTGTCACCAAAACTGTGGGAAAAACAGAAAAAAACCCTCTCCAACCTCATCTTTTAGCATGAGAGAATCACAGCATTGCCTTATCCTGGCCAGGATGTGTGACAGGAATAATTTCATCCTCACATTGCTGCGTTGTGCAGGGAAAATCATTCCATCCCACGTGGGATTTTCCCATGTTTATCCAGACAAAGCCCAGAGAAATTCATTGCTTCAAACGGGTCCCAAATTCCCCAGTTCTCAGTATTTGGGTTCCTATCGGTTATTGATCCCCTCGGTGCTAATTAGGTCCTCGTTCTTCGGTTTCTTATTGATCTCTTCCCAGACCAGGAGCTTCTGCCACACCAGGGGATGATGTTCCAGGGTAATATTTGCTAATTAGTTAATTATCTCCTGTGCATCCTCTGGCTACTCCCAATCTGTTGATATTCAGCTCGTCAGGCCTTGCCCAGGGATCAGAACCTTTAAAAAAAAATTTAATTCTCTTCCCCCCGGGCAAAGACGAACAAACCCCTGACTAAAATGAGTCAAAAAAAAAATAATCTTAGAAGTTGTGTCATTTCCAACAGACTCATAAACGGCTTCTCCCAGGCGTTACACAAACCTGGGAGCCTCCTCCTGGGTGGAATTTGAGTTTGGATGCAGCTGAGGGACGCGGGAGCCGTCGCTGCCCTGGGACCGCGTCAGCGCCCGGAGGTGACATCAGAGCAGAATTCGGGCTCTGGGCCAGCTCCCACGGTGTTCCACGAGCTTTGGGGCTGCCAGACCTCCGTGCAAGCTGAGATTCCCTGGATTCCAGGCAGGGAAGCACAGGGGATGCTCCCTCCCTGTATTCCCTGCCCAGTTTTAATGTGGGGTGGGAGGGACCCTCTGTCACCTGCCTGTCCCTGGCTGGGCTTCACAGAATCTTCGTTGTCTCCTAAAATTCGGGTTTGGCCATCCAGCTGTAAGCACAAAGTTTGAATTTTTCACTTTTATCATCATTTTTTAAACCTTCCTGCAGAGCCAACCAAAGGCCAGCCCAGTTCAGGTGAAAAGTCTCGGCGATTTCTATAAATTTATTAATTTGTAGCAGAATTAAAGATGAAATAAACTCAAGTCACCCCGATTGCTCAGGGACAGAGCTGATTTTCCAGCAGATTTTTCAGATCTTGGAGATCCCTGGAAGTGTTTGGTGCTGGCACACGGAGGAATTCCCAGCGAGGAGAGCAGAGAGCGGCTCCCGGGGAATCAGCGATGAGGGAAAACTGGGAGAGGAGGCCCCAAAAACCAGCTGTGGGTTGATATGGAGGAGTTTGAGGAGAATTTGAGGAATTCCCTGAGGACGGAATCAGCCTGGACATGAGGGGAAGGGAGGGTGGGGATGGGAAGAGAAGCCCTGGGGAATCCCGGCGGCTCTTGGACAAAATTCTGCATTCCCGGGTCAGGGAGATGAATTCAAATGAGGATAAAAGTGACGAGCAGCGATTGCAGAGAGGAGAGAGGAGAGATTTCCTCACCCAGAGGAGATTAAAAACCATCTCCATCATCCCAATGAGGGACAGCCCCGGCCTGGAGCTCGCGCTCCGGCGGGAGGCGCGGCAGGGAATGCATAATGACGGGGCTGAGTTTGGGATTTCCCAAATCCGTTGTAAAAACCCTTAAATTGTTAAATAGAAACAATTCTTGATGGCTTCAGAGGCACGGGGAGCCCAGAGCAGGGACTGGCATGGGAGGATCCTGAAGCTCCCACAGCTGCCGGGATGTTGTTTGGAGGAGGAGGCGGCGGGGGCTGCTTTTCCACAGGGATGTGTTTAATCGGGATCTTCATTTCGGAGTTTTCTCGGCACATTTGTCCCTGAATTTCAGCCGAGAGCTGTGTGGGCTGTGCTTCCTCAGCCCTGGCTGCAAGGACCGAGTTTAAATCCTGAAACACAGGCCAGGAGCTGCTCATTGACAACGTGTGGCCATTTCTTGTTTTATGTGGATGCTCCTAACTTGGAATTTCCCTCCTGGATGGGTGGGAATGGGGGCTGCTGCTCTGGGGAGCTCTGGTCAGTTCTTTGCTTACCCCCCAAACTTTGCCAAGCCCAGGAGAGCTGAGAACTTTCTCTGTGCCAGCCCTGGGGCAGCAGGAGAGATGAACTTGCAGAGTCAATCATTAAAAATGTGGGATTTGGTGCTTTTTTTCCCTTAGGAATAACACCGAGATCCCTTCCAGCCCCTGCTCTGAACTCTGACACCCAGGAGCCAAATCCATGTGGTTCCTGCAGAAAACCATGGAAATGCTCCTGTCCCAGCCGGTCCTGGGGTCTCTGCAGGGATTTTCCCCCTCCGTGCCATCCTTGTTGTCACTGCTGAGGGAATCATGGAATGGATTGGGTTGGAAAGAACCTTAAATCCCATCCCAGTGCATGGCAGGGACACCTCCCACTGTCCCAGGCTGCTCCAGCCCCAATGTCCAGCCTGGCCTGGGACACTGCCAGGGATCCAGGGGCAGCCACAGCTCCTCTGGGAATTCCATCCCAGCCCCTCCCCACCCTCCCAGGGAACAATCCCTTCCCAAAGTCCCATCTAAATCCCTCCTCTTTCAATTTAAATCCACCCCCCCTTGTCCTGTCACCCTCTGCCCATGGAAAAACTCTCTCTGCCTCTTTTTAATCTGCTCCCTTAAAGTTCTGCTTAAGTTAAAGCTGAGCTCAGCTCCTTCGCTTTTTAACCACTTACATTTTAAAAAATAATTGCGTTGTGTCAGAATTGGGGTTTTTTTGGGGGAAAATGAGAGAGGATGCAGCACTTGGAGAGTTTGGGAATGCTGGGCCACGAGCCTGAAAGCTGGAGCCTCTCCCTGCCTTAAGAATCCCGTTCTCCAGTCAATATCAGGGATTTGGGGACGCCAAATCCACCCAATTTCTGATTTTCTGTGCTGCCACGGGGCTCCGGGCGAGCCGCAATGACTCCCCTGTGTGATCAGCGCGGAGATCAAAGCGCATCGTTTAAAGAACAAATGCGGCAAATACCTGGAATTTGTGCATCGGCCTTTTTTGGGAGAGGGGATTGTCACAACAAGCTCGAGCTGATCCCGGGATTTGGCACAAAGAGCTGCGGGGTGGCGTCACCTGAGGAGTCAGGAATTGCAGGACCCAGCCTGTTTCTGTCAGGAATTCCTGCGCCCCCGCCGCAGATCTGGGAATATCCTCAGGATTCTGGGAGTTGAGTCAGGCTTCTTTTCATCTCCCAGGCTCCGGTTTAGGTGCGAGTGATTTATTTTTTCCTGCTCCGGGTTTATTTTTAGCATCTGCTGGGAAGCTGCACACCTGGAAAAGTGAAAGCTGGGGGGGAGGCCGATTGCTCGGGTTCAGCTGCTTTTAGAAATGATTTCTTTCACTCCAAAGCGCCTTTGCTCCGTGAAAATTGTCCCTGGAGCGTCACTTGGGCGTTTTGGTGCCGTCTGGGGCTGGGGGCAGAGCGTGGGGAGCCCTCTAAGAACTTTCCCCCCTCCCATCCAACAGCAAAACCTTTCCCTGATGCAATATTTGCAATTTGAGTTCGGATTAACCAAAGCAGCACTAAATAAGAGACGGGCACAGCCAGGGTGGGTTTAGAGATGCCGTGAATAAAACTGGAATTCGTTGCCGTTGGATGTCCTGGAGTGCTGTGGCCTGTCTGTGAGTTGCAGGTTGGGTAATTGAAACCTGATAATGAAGCAGTGCAGGGTAAAGCCCACCCCGAGGAGAGGAGTGTGCGCACAGGAGCGGCTTTTGTGGAGCTTGTGAGCAATTTCAAGGCTTTTTTTTTTTTGCCTTTAAAACCTTCAGTGATGCTGCAACCCCGATGTTTTAATTAGCTGGAAACCACTGGACTTGAATATGGTGGGGGTTGTCCTTAAGGTGTGTCCACAAGGGGTTTTTTTATCTTTTTCAGTGGAATTCCTGAATTTAAAATTGATTTTCTCTGCCTGTGTTGTTCACCCTGCAGGGTGCAGGAACAGAAACTTCTCCTTCATCCTCTGCAGCAGGGCCAGGATTGGACTGGATGATCCTTGTGGGTCCCTCCCAACTCAGTTTATTCTGTGATTTTTAAAGGGTTTAAATTACCTGGTCTGGGGTTTTCTGTGCGAGCTGCTGGGGGGGTTTTATGTGTCTTGAGGAGCTGTAAGAGCAGTTCTTTGTCAAAGGAAAATGCAGGGATTTTCAGTATTTCCACTTTTTTTTTTCCGTAAGGAAAATCTGGACAACGTTGTCACCCTGAGCCCTCAGGGAATGCCAGGCTGTGACCTCTCACTTTTCCTTTTCCAGTTGGATTTGGAGGCTGGAGGGGAAAAACTCCTTCCCTTTCCACCTTCCCCGTGTGGCAGATGGGGAAAAGGTGAAAAGCCACGAGTTCTTCTGCCTCTGCCCTCCCGAGAGCAGCCATTTGCCTGCTGCTTATCCCAAATTCTCCAGCAGGAAAAAGTCACAAATCCTGCAGAAATCCCAGCCCGAGGAGCAGCAGGTGGGGCTGCAGACAGAGCTGGAGGAGAGGAAAGGGTTTGAAGGATTTGTCCTTTGCTGGATCCAGGCACTTCCTGCCTGCCCAAATGCCAGGAACTCCCAGCAGTGCCCCTGACATATCAGGAGTGGATTCCCAGGGGGAAAAATGCCTCTCTGAGTTCATTCCAGTCTGGTGTCTCCTTGGAAGGCAGAAATTGGGAATTTCTTGCTGGCTGCAAGCAAAGCAGGAGAAGGCAAAAAGCTCCAAGTGCAAGGGAGGGTTGGGAGGGGCCCTGTGGGGTCACCGTGCGAGGGGACAGCACCCTCAGCTCACTGCAAAATCCCAGTGGGACACAGAGCCCTGGAATTCCAGACTGGGTTGGGTTGGAAGGGAATTTTAAACCATCCCATCCCATCCCACCCCTGCCCTGGCAGGGACACCTCCCACTGTCCCAGGCTGCTCCAGCCCCAATGTCCAGCCTGGCCTGGGACACTGCCAGGGATCCAGGGGCAGCCACAGCTTCTCTGGGAATTCCATCCCAGCCCCTCCCCCCCCTACACGGGAAANCCTCCCCACCCTCCCAGGGAACAATCCCTTCCCAATCTCCCACCCAGCCCTGCCCTCTGGCACTGGGAAGCCATTCCCTGGCTCCTGTCCCTCCAGCCCTTGTCCCCAGTCCCTCTCCAGCTCTCCTGGAGCCCCTTCAGGCCCTGGCAGGGGCTCTGAGCTCTCCCTGGAGCCTTCTCTGCTCCAGGTGAACATTCCCTGTGCCAGAGCCCCACCCAATCCCTGCTGCATCCCTGCTTTTTCCCCTCTGTCCCGCTGGATGTGGGAGGATCCCACTGGGATGGGGCCGTGTCCGACCCCGTGTCCGACACCTTCCACCGTCCCAGGCTGCTCCAGCCTGGCCTGGGACACTTCCAGCTCCGGCTGTGCCTGGAGTGGGAGCAGATCCGGAGCCCTGCCAGGTCCCTGTGCCCCAGCCCGGCCCGGGGGTGCCCCTGTGGTGCCACCTCTGTCCCCTCCCCTCCACCCCCGCGAGAAGCGGGGCTGCTCCTTCCCTGCTCCGATATCGAATTCCAGTTTTCCCAGCTCGAGCTGCTGCTGCTGCAGGAGGAGGATAAAACCGCTCTGCTTTCTCTGAGCAGGAGATTTCTTCCTCTTTCTTGCCTTCAAACCGAGCTGAGCAGCCCAGGCTGCCCCAGGCTCCTGCCGGGCTCAGCCCCTGGAAGCCCTTCCCAGCTTGGAATTGTTCCTTCAAACTGTGCCTTGTTCATCGCCGTTCCACCCCCAGGCACACTTGGGTGGGACTTCGGGGTATTTTCTCTGCCGTACTTTAATTCCCACTGCCGAGGCTAAAGAATTCCTGCCGGGATGATGGTGAGGTGTGTGAAGCGTCGATGTTCTTCTGGAATTAACAGAAAAATTCATAATTGCCCTGCACGCGGTGTAGCTGAAAATCCCCTCACAGCACAGGCAGTTTTCCTGATTTTTTTCTTTTTTTTTTTTTTTATTTTTTTTCTTTTCCTGACCAACTTCCACTTGGATGTATGTCAGGAAGAAAGAAGGGAACAGCCCGAATTCACACATTCCCGTTTATTTTGGGGATGTTGTTTTCTCTTTAATCCTCTGTGTTCTTCTGGTTGGTCCCACGGAGGAGTTGGGGGAGCTCAGAGAGGCTGCTCGGTCCAAAGCATCCAGGAGATCCCAGAATCCCAGAATATCCTGAGCTGGGAGGGACCCGCAGCATCCTGGATTCCAACACCTGGCCACGCACAGACACCCCAACAACCCCACCCTGGGGGATTTTCCAAAACTCCTGGAGCTCTGGCAGCCTCGGGGCCGTGCCCATTCCCTGGGGAGCCTGGGCAGTGCCCAATGGATTTTCCCAAAATCCAACCCTCGGCTCCGTCCATCACTTTTCCCACCTGGAGAAACATCCTGGGGACAAAGGCAGCGATTTTCTCTCTGTGTTGCTTTGGGATGTGCTTGGAGCTCGGCGCTGGGAAGGGAAGGGGTTGGGTTTTGGTTGGGGAGTGAGCTCTGGGTCAGGACCTGGCAGAAAACTCCAGAACTTCTCCATAATTGCGGATTTCCCTCACGGGAGCCTTGTCTGGGCTCGGGGGGAGGAAGCGGAGCCCCCGCAGCTCCTCCGGGTGGGTTTGTTTGGGGTGAGGGCTCCGAGGAACTTTAAATTCTCCCCCAGGAGCTGCGAACCTCCCCCACAGCTGGATCCGAAACGCCGCACAAACCATGGGAGAGCGGGAATTTTCCACTCTCAGCTCCACTCTGGGCTTTTTACACCTCAAACCCGCACGGGACGGGGCTGAGGAACAACTCCCCGCAGGAGGAAAATCCAACGGGAGCGCTCCGTGCAGCTCCCGCCCTCGGAGCAGGGAATTAACGATGTTTTCAGGGATTCAGGGAGTGCTCTGTGCTCCCAGAAAGGCCGCGCTGTGCCGGGGCCGGGCGCTGCCGTTCTTTCTCCTCCCGGGATGCGCTCGGAGCCGTCGGAAGCTTCCCGCTGGCAAAGGGAGCGATTGTGGCTCCGGGAGACTCCCGGGGAGGGAGCAATCCCTCATTGTTCCTCCCGGCCCGGGACAGCGGGGAGACGGGAGGAGGTCGCTGGAGCGGATTCCGCCGTCGGGAATATTCGGGAAGTGTTGATGCGCTGTTGGGAGGGAAAGGCGGTGCCGGGATCCTTGAGTTTCAGAGGAATTTCAGCCTGGAAATTCAGAATTCCAGGCGGGGTTGGGTTGGGATGTGAAAGGTCCCAGGGGCAGGGACATCTCCCGCTGTCCCAGGGTGCTCCAGCCTGGCCTTGGACACTGCCAGGGATCCGGGCACAGCCGCAGCTTCTCCGGGAATTCCAGTCCAGCCCTTCCCCACCCTCCCAGGGAACAATTCCTGACCTAACCTCGTTGGCTGGAGCAGCGTTTGGAATCCAGAAGGGAATTGTGGATGATGGAATTTTCATTCCTTCCCCCTCCTCCTACTCCTACTCCTCCTCCTCATCCACATCCTCCTCATCCTCATCCTCATCCTCCTCATCCTCATCCTCATCCTCATCCTCATCCTCATCCTCATCCTCATCAATCTTAACCTCATGCTCATCC
>VZTJ01005908.1:48663-59383 GCA_013397795.1 Orthonyx spaldingii
GCAGAGGGCATTGTTTAATCAAAGGGGGGATCACCTTCAGTCGGCCCTGCCATTGTTTTCCAGTTGTTCAGTGACTGGGGTTTGGTAACTCAAAGCTTGTTCTCATTTCAATCTCGCCCATAGTTTCCATATTCTCAGCATCTTTTGCCAGGCAATCATATTTATAAGGCTTTCCTACTTCATCTTTCCCAACACAGGACCTTGTTTGAGAGGTTTGGGCCCTGGCACAGGGTGCCCAGAGAAGCTGTGGCTGCCCCTGGATCCCTGGCAGTGCCCAAGGCCAGGCTGGATGGGGCTGGAGCAGCCTGGGACAGTGGGAGGTGTCCCTGCCATGGCAGGGGTGGCACTGGATGGATTTTATGTCCCTTCCCACCCAAACCATTCCATGATTCCGTGATTCCTTTGCGTTAGTCCCACATTTAGGTGCAGTGTGACCATTTGGAGATGAACATTTCCCTGCACACGGTGCCCCTGGCTCTGTCCCTGGGGAAATGCAGCAATTCCAGAGGCCTGGATGGTGTCAATGCCTCTTTATCCTGCCCAGAATTTCCAGGGACAAAAGGGGTGGTACCACCCACGCTGGTAACACCATCCATGGCTTGGACCCGATGCTCGTGGCCTGGGAGTGCTGGTTCTGGCGTTCCCGTGCCAAGCAGGGCCAGGATTCCTTGGATTTAGCAGCACATTGTCCCCAGCTGCCAGCAGTGGCACGGGATGGAGGCAGACGGAATCTGCCTTCGGATCCCTCGGGAACACCAGAGCGGCCTCGGGCGTTGAACCACCCACGACTGAAAGGTGAAAATCCCGGGGTTTTATCCCTGAGGCATCCAAAGCCAAGCAGAGCCATTCCTGGATGGAATCTCAGCTCCTTAAACCTGCAGCTCCCTAGGGTTTTTTTGTTTGGTTGGTGGGGTTTGTTTTTTTTGTTGTTGTTTTTGGTTTTTTTGTTGTTGTTGTTTTTTGGGGGTTTTTTTTGTTTTTTAAGGAGAGAGGGAGGCAGAGGATTTGCTGGAGTTTGTTTGACCTAGTTAAGGGAAATATCAGCTCGCCTCAGGCAGGTAATTAATTCGTGCGCGCTGCCCCCCCGCTGCCAGGCGCTGCTGCAGGTGAGGAGGAGGCTCCGCAGAATTCCTGCCTGGATTTGCAGCTGCCGAGCGCGGGGCAGAGCCGGCATCCTGCAGGAGCGGCAGCGGGAGAGCTCCAGATGGTGCTGGCTGCAGGCCTCGGCAGCTCGGGGTGGTGGAAAGCTGTCCCTGCTGCTCTGCCTTGGCAGCAGCTCCGGGGCACTTCCAGAGCACCGGCAGGGCTGGGTTCAGGGGTGTTTCTGCCTCCAGAGGAAGCTCCTTGCAGGTTCCTTCTGTGCTGCTCATTCCCAGCTCACAGGAGACCAGCCAGGGGTGAGGATGATGGGGTTGGTCCCTGTCCTTGTCCCCTTCTAGGATAGGTCATTCCAAGGTGGCACCAAGCCCACCCTCTGCTCCTCTCCAGCTCCTTTTGCATTGCTCAGCCCCAGTCCCCTGTCCCTGTCCCCACTGCCAGGACAGGTGACACCACGGTGACACCAACCCCACCTCCTGCTCTTCTCAAGCTCCTTCTGAGCTGCTCATTCCCAGCTCACAGGAGCTGGAGCTGGGCTGAAGGTGATGGGGTTGCTCTCTGTTTCTGTCCCCACTGCCAGGACAGGTGACACCAACCCCACCCTCTGCTCCTCTCCAGCTCCTTCAGTGCTGCTCAGCCCCAGGTCACCAGGAGATCACCCTGGGCTGAAGATGATGGGGTTGCTCCCTGTTCCTGTCCCCTCCCAGGACAGGTGACACCACGGTGACACCAACCCCACCTCCTGCTCTTCTCAAGCTCCTTCCGTGCTGCTCGTTCCCAGGTCCCCAGGAGATCACCGTGGGGTGAAGTTGATGGTGTTGCTCCCTATTCGTGTCCCCTCCCAGGACAGGTGACACCACGGTGACACCAACCCCACCTCCTGCTCTTCTCAAGCTCCTTCCGTGCTGCTCGTTCCCAGGTCCCCAGGAGATCACCGTGGGGTGAAGTTGATGGTGTTGCTCCCTATTCGTGTCCCCTCCCAGGACAGGTGACACCACGGTGACACCAACCCCACCTCCTGCTCTTCTCAAGCTCCTTCCGTGCTGCTCGTTCCCAGGTCCCCAGGAGATCACCGTGGGGTGAAGTTGATGGTGTTGCTCCCTATTCGTGTCCCCTCCCAGGACAGGTGACACCACGGTGACACCAACCCCACCTCCTGCTCTTCTCAAGCTCCTTCCGTGCTGCTCGTTCCCAGGTCCCCAGGAGATCACCGTGGGGTGAAGTTGATGGTGTTGCTCCCTATTCGTGTCCCCTCCCAGGACAGGTGACACCACGGTGACACCAACCCCACCTCCTGCTCTTCTCAAGCTCCTTCCGTGCTGCTCGTTCCCAGGTCCCCAGGAGATCACCGTGGGGTGAAGTTGATGGTGTTGCTCCCTATTCGTGTCCCCTCCCAGGACAGGTGACACCACGGTGACACCAACCCCACCTCCTGCTCTTCTCAAGCTCCTTCCGTGCTGCTCGTTCCCAGGTCCCCAGGAGATCACCGTGGGGTGAAGTTGATGGTGTTGCTCCCTATTCGTGTCCCCTCCCAGGACAGGTGACACCACGGTGACACCAACCCCACCTCCTGCTCTTCTCAAGCTCCTTCCGTGCTGCTCGTTCCCAGGTCCCCAGGAGATCACCGTGGGGTGAAGTTGATGGTGTTGCTCCCTATTCGTGTCCCCTCCCAGGACAGGTGACACCACGGTGACACCAACCCCACCTCCTGCTCTTCTCAAGCTCCTTCCGTGCTGCTCGTTCCCAGGTCCCCAGGAGATCACCGTGGGGTGAAGTTGATGGTGTTGCTCCCTATTCGTGTCCCCTCCCAGGACAGGTGACACCACGGTGACACCAACCCCACCTCCTGCTCTTCTCAAGCTCCTTCCGTGCTGCTCGTTCCCAGGTCCCCAGGAGATCACCGTGGGGTGAAGTTGATGGTGTTGCTCCCTATTCGTGTCCCCTCCCAGGACAGGTGACACCACGGTGACACCAACCCCACCTCCTGCTCTTCTCAAGCTCCTTCCGTGCTGCTCGTTCCCAGGTCCCCAGGAGATCACCGTGGGGTGAAGTTGATGGTGTTGCTCCCTATTCGTGTCCCCTCCCAGGACAGGTGACACCACGGTGACACCAACCCCACCTCCTGCTCTTCTCAAGCTCCTTCCGTGCTGCTCGTTCCCAGGTCCCCAGGAGATCACCGTGGGGTGAAGTTGATGGTGTTGCTCCCTATTCGTGTCCCCTCCCAGGACAGGTGACACCACGGTGACACCAACCCCACCTCCTGCTCTTCTCAAGCTCCTTCCGTGCTGCTCGTTCCCAGGTCCCCAGGAGATCACCGTGGGGTGAAGTTGATGGTGTTGCTCCCTATTCGTGTCCCCTCCCAGGACAGGTGACACCACGGTGACACCAACCCCACCTCCTGCTCTTCTCAAGCTCCTTCCGTGCTGCTCGTTCCCAGGTCCCCAGGAGATCACCGTGGGGTGAAGTTGATGGTGTTGCTCCCTATTCGTGTCCCCTCCCAGGACAGGTGACACCAAAGTGGCACCAACCCCACCTCCTGCTCTTCTCAAGCTCCTTCTGTGCTGCTCGTTCCCAGCTCACCAGGAGATCACCGTGGGGTGAAGTTGATGGTGTTGCTCCCTATTCCTGTCCCCTCCCAGGACAGGTGACACCAACCCCACCCTCTGCTCCTCTCCAGCTCCTTCAGTGCTGCTCAGCCCCAGGTCACCAGGAGATCACCCTGGGCTGAAGATGGTGGGGTTGGTTCCTGTTCCTTCCCCTCCCAGGACAGGTGACACCGACCCCACCCTCTGCTCCTCTCCAGCTCCTTTTGCATTGCTCAGCCCCAGCTCCCTGGCCCTGTCCCCACTGCCAGGGCAGGTGACACCAAGGTGACACCGACCCCACCCCCTGCTCCTTGCAAATTCCTTCTGTGCTGCTCATTCCCAGCTCACAGGAGACCAGCCAGGGGTGAGGATGATGGGGTTGATCCCTGTCCCTACTCCTGGCACAGATTATTTATTCCAAAGTGACACCAACCCCACCAGCTGCTCCTCTCCAGCTCCTTCCGTGTCACTCAGCCCCAGCTCAGCCCCAGTCCCCTGTCCCTGTCCCCACTGCCAGGACGGGTGACACCAAGGTGACATCGACCCCACCTTCTGCTCTTCTCAAGTTCCTTCTGTGCTGCTCGTTCCCAGCTCACAGGAGATCACCCTGGGCTGAAGATGATGGGGTTGCTCCCTGTTCCTGTCCCCTCCCAGGGCAGGTGACACCAAGGTGACACCAGCCCCCCCAGCTGCTCCTGAGGTACAAACCCCTCCTCTCCCAGCCCCCAGAACCGGGTGATTTTGTCTCCTGACTCCTCCCCTGCCCCGGGCTCTGCGTTTTGGCAGCTCAGCCCTGCACCTTGGGGTTTCATTTTTAGCAAAGCGTCGAACGCGGTGGGCACGGGGCCAAGCCGCCGTGGCAGGGAGGTGACAGTCACCCTTGCAATGACAAGAACTTGGTTTCAGGCTCGGAATCAAGACCTTTGTGGAGCCCAGTTGGAGGAAGAAAATCAAATACTTAGCCTTTAAGTCTCTGGTGTAGGAAATTCTTGTTTGCCTGAAATGGTGTCGTTGTCATCATCAGTTCCTGGATTTATTCATCCCCATTTTTCCCCCCATCCCACTGGAATAGAGGGATGTTTGGTAGGTTAAAAGGTCCCTGAAGGTTTTTTTTAACCTGGAAATCCTGAACTGGCAGAAAGATAAACCCCAAACTCTTGTCTGGTTTAAATGATGGCATTAAAAAAATAGAAAAGAAATTTTCTTGGTAGCCGTGAGGACCTCTGAAAGAGAAGTTCTAATTTAATGAGAAATCATTAAGAGGGATAAAAAATATAAAACTGAAACTTTGTGACCTGAACCAGCATGAAAAGTTGTTCTATGAGGTTTTTAATATTTTTTTCGTTGTTTTCCTGGATTTTCCTTGTTCCTGATGGTGGTTGAAGGGCTTTAAAACCAAACTGAAGGGAATGGAGATAACTTTGATGAAAAGTTCAGGAATTGATGTATCAGAGGCAAGAAAAAGAACAATGAGGTCACCACGCTTCCAGCTGGGAGCAGCGTTCCTTGCTCACCAGTTCAGGGGCCTTGTCCCATTTGGAATTATTGGAATTGCAGATTTTCTGCCGTAAGTTCTGTGGTGATCCAGAACCCCAGGAGAGAGATCACAGAACCATGGAATGGTTTGGATTGGAAAGGTCCTTAACATCCCTTTTGACCCCCTGCCACGGGCAGGGACACTTTTCACCATCCCAGGTTTTTCCATCCCACCTGGCCTTGGACACTGATGATTTTCCTGGCGTTCATTTCAAGGATGTGACCCTGGAGCTTCAGCTCCAAGATACTGGAAATGGGAGATATTTTTTATCCCAATTCCTCTAACTTGGCTTTTTATCTTTTCCCAGTGAAAAATTCACCTTAAAAGTGCAGCATCATTTTATTTTTTATGTGGAGAATGAGCTGGAATAAAGAGACTCCTTTGATTTATGTGGTGATGCCAAAGAACCTAATGGACATCAGAGGACAGGGAATATTTGTTTAATGCACTGTGGGATGGTTTCAGTGCCGATGCTGGGAAGCATGGGGCCGTTTTTCTGGAATTTGTTGTGTTTTGGGGAAAAGCGGCGCTGCTGGAGTTGCTGGGAAAGAGCAGGGGCTTGGGAGGCATTGGGAAAGGCAGGAGATATCCTGGAGAAGGGACGGGAGAGGGGTCACAGTGCCGGGAATCGGGAAGAGCGGAATGATGGATTAACAGGAGCCGAGCAATCCCAGAGAGCTCTGAGAGCTGCAGCTTTGGGGACGTTTGGCTGAACAAAGAGATTTCTAAGCTGTGACCCCCAGAACAGACATTTCCCGGGGAGGTTCCAGCGTTCCCAAGAATCCCTGGTGGCAGCAGCAGGAGGGGAATTCCTGGGAATGGCAGTGGGAGCTGCCGGGGCAGGCGCTGCCCCTTCGGGGAGCTGATCCTGGGCGTTCGTCTCCTCTCCTAAAATCCACCCCGGGTGCTGTTGGAGCTTTTTGGCAGCAGGAGGATAAATTGCGTTTTCCACACTTTCCAACACCAGTTCAGCATCACCATATCCGTGTGCCTCCGATTTCTGAATCACTTCTCACTTCGGGTTGTACCAGCAGGGTTCCCTTCCCTCCCAACACCCCCTTCCCAACATCATCCCCGTGTTTCCAAACAACTGGCAGGCTTAGGATGAGGGGAAAAAAAATAAAACCGAGCCCTAGAACTCGTAGAAATGGTTTGGAAGCTGCAAGGTTTTAAGCATAAAGCAGTGTGAGATTTAGGGGTGGTTATTTACTTATTCATTGGGGTTTTCTCTCGTGGGTTTTGAGGATTTAGGGTCAAGGTTTTGTGGGGCTGGGGCTGTTAAAGAAAACTGGAAATCTCCCAGAGCTCCAGGAACGGAACTGGGCCCTTAAGGGAAGCAGTGTCGGGATATTCCGGGGCAACGCTGAGTTTGCAGCTTTTGGATCAATCTCGGGCGGAGCAGCTCCAATGGCGGAGTGACACAGCTGGGATCTGATCCCTGCCAGCCCTAGGATCTGATCCCTGTCACTGCTGGGATCTGATCCCTGTCACTGCTGGGATCTGATCCCTGCCGTCCCTGGGATCTGATCCCTGTCACCGCTGGGATCTGATCCTGTCATCGCTGGGATCTGATCCCTGTCACTGCTGGGATCTGATCCCTGTCACCGCTGGGATCTGATCCCTGCTGTCCCTGGGATCTGATCCCTGTCACTGCTGGGATCTGATCCCTGTCACCGCTGGGATTGATCCCTGTCACCGCTGGGATCTGATCCCCGTCACTGCTGGGATCTGATCCTGTCATCGCTGGGATCTGATCCCTGTCACTGCTGGGATCTGATCCCTGTCACCGCTGGGATCTGATCCCTGCTGTCCCTGGGATCTGATCCCTGTCACTGCTGGGATCTGATCCCTGTCACCTCTAGGATCTGATCCCTGTGATCGCTGGGATCTGATCCCATCACCGCTGGGATGGCTCTGCCTGTGCCCCGTGCAGGGAGATCCTGCGGGGTTTCAGCCCTGCCTGGAGGGGATCAGGAAGGGCGGAGTCTCCGCGTTCAGCATCTTGCTCTGAACCCTTGGCGGGGGAGTGCTGGGGATGGGATCTCTCATTTCTGTGCACGCACAGCTGTGTCCACCTTCCGCAGAATCTGGAGTTATGGAATGGTTTGGGTGGGAAGGGATCTAAAAACTCGTTCTGTTCAACCCCAGGGACACCTCCCACTGTCCCAGGCTGCTCCAGCCCCAATGTCCAGCCTGGCCTGGGACACTGCCAGGGATCCAGGGAAGCCACAGCTTCTCTGGGAATTCCATCCCAGCCCCTCCCCACCCTCCCAGGGAACAATCCCTTCCCAGTCTCCCACCCAGCCCTGCCCTCTGGCACTGGGAAGCCATTCCCTGGCTCCTGTCCCTCCAGCCCTTGTCCCCAGTCCCTCTCCAGCTCTCCTGGAGCCCCTTCAGGCCCTGGGAGGGGCTCTGAGCTCTCCCTGGAGCCTTCTCTGCTCCAGGTGAGCACCCCCAGCTCTCACTTTACCCAAGCCTCTGCAGAGATGGGAGATGATGGAATTGCTCACCCTGCATTCCCATTTATCCCAGCGTGATCCCGTGGGTCAGACAGGGACACAGGGGCTGGGACAGCCCAGAGGGATGAGATTTTTTGTCACAGGAGCTGTGACCAACGCCAGTGGGGCTGGGTGGAGGTGCTGCTTTGAGCAGGCAGAGCTTCCACCCCACATTGTAAAGGGTTTGTAGGGGCTGAGCTGTGAAGGGTTTGTAGGGGCTCAGCTCAGGGTGTGAAATGCCCTGTCCTGGGGGAATTCTGAGTTCCAATCCTCCGGTTTGTGGGGCTGTGCCCGAAATCCGTTTGGGTTTCTTGGGGTTGCTCTCGGTGCCGGGTGGAGCCGTGGGGCCGCAGCAGAGTGAACTCGGCGTGACCCGCGAGCGTGGGCTGGGCTCAGGGACAGGCTCCTTTCAAATCCCGGGGCTGAAAAGGAGCCTGTGTGGTCCAGGGGCAGCAGGGGCCAGCTCTGGGCATTTCTGTCACAGCCCTGCCTCGATCCTTGTCACAGCCCTGTCACAGCCCTGTCCCCATCCCTATCACAGCCCTGTCCCCATTCCTGTCACAGCCCTGCCCTAATCCGTGTCACAGCTCTGCCTCGATTCTTGTCACAACCCTGTCCCCATCCCTATCACAGCCCTGTCCCAATCCATGTCACAACCCTGTCCCCATCCCTGTTACAACCCTGTCCTGATCCATGTCACAGCCCTGCCACGATTCATGTCACAGCCCTGTCCCCATCCCTGTCACAGTCCTGTCCCAATCCCTGTCCCAATCCCTATTACAGCCCTGTCCCCATCCCTATCACAGCCCTGTCCCGATCCATGTCACAGCCCTGCCCTGATCCCTGTCACAGCCCTGCCCCAATCCCTGTCACAGCTCTGCCTCGATTCTTGTCACAGCCCTGTCCCCATTCCTGTCACAGCCCTGTCCTGATCTGTGTCACAGCCCTGCCTTGATTTGTGTCACAGCCCTGTCCCGATCCCTGTCACAGCTCTGCCTCGATCCCTGTCACAGCCCTGTCCCCATTCCTGTCACAGCCCTGCCCCAATCCCTGTCACAGCCCTGTCCCCATCCCTGTCACAGCCCTGCCCTGCTCAGGGCACGGCCGGAGGGAAAGCAAAACGTTACAAACCAGGCTGAACTTTCCTGCTAAACCATTAAATCTCCTATTTCTGCTCGCAGCAAAAAGCAAGGAGGGGTGTGATTAAAAGAACCAAAAAGTGAATTTGAGGCTGGAAAGCTCTTTGAAGCTGTGATTAAATGGAAGGAAGTCTCTGCTGCTGCTGCGGTGGGAATTGCTGCGCAGATGGCTCGGCGGAAAGGCAGCGCCGCCACGGGCCAGGCATGGGTGACCCGGTGCCAAGGCCTGGCTTTGGGACATCAGCGGGGCCTGGAAGGTTCTGGATGTCCCTCAGCACCAGGGGGAGCAGAGCCCAGCCTGGCAGAGCCCAGCCTAGCACAGCCCAGCCCGGCACAGCCCAGCCTGGCACAGCCCAGCCTGGCACAACCTGGGGACTAAGTGGGGGCAGGAAAAGCAAATCTGTGGCTCTGAGGTAAAATTTGCATTAATAACAGATCCCCAGGCCAGGAAAAGGGTTTTCCTTGGAAATCTCTCTTGAACCTCCCCGGCTGGGTGCTCTGGGAGCAGGGATGGGATCCCATAAGCAGCAGGATGGGATCCCACAGGGAGAGGGTTGGGATCCCACATTTAGCAGTTTTGGGATCCCACAGGGAGCAGGGATGGGATCCCACAGGGAGAGGGTTGGATCCCACATTTAGCAGTTTTGGGATCCCACATGGAGCAGGGATGGGATCCCACATGGAGCAGGGATGGGATCCCACACGGATCAGGATTGGAGGCAATAACGGGAGCTCTCTTGTGCTGTTCTATCATTTCTCAGACACCTCACACCGCAGCTTGGAAGTGCATTTTGTGTTAATTGGCCTAATTAGGCAGGGAAATAAGGCATCTCCTAAGCAGGCCCGATAGCTGTCAAACAGCTGTTAATTCTGAGTCCTGCAATTCCCGGCTTTGCCTGGAATTCCCGGGCCAACAGCTGATTTTGGCTGATTTTCCGGCCGGCACAAACCCGTGCCAGATAACACCTGGAGCCACCCAAGAGCAGGAATGATTTGGGAGAATCCCGGCCTCAATCTGGGAGTTCGATCCCCTGTGCAAGGCAGACACTGCTGCTCAGCCCCGCAGCGCCTGCGGGATTTAATCCGGGATTTAATCCGGGATTTAATCCGGGTTTTGCAGCCCCGGTTTGCGGCAACTCCGACACTCGAAACCCTGGAAAAGCAGAAATTCCCGCGGCCGCTCCATCCCTGAGCGCTGCTGTCCCGATAACCCGGGGGAAGCCCGGGGGTTCTCCTGAGTGCTCTGCAAACAAGAGGCGAGAGGCTCGTCTCCCCTGGGCCAGGGAAAAGGGATTAACTCCTTCCCTGAAAACACAGGAATTCAGCCCAAACAGCGTCAGCTCACCTCCAGCAGGTCACAGGGGGTGAGGAAGTGGCTCAGTGGCTCCATGACCTCGCTGCTCCTTTTTTAAAATGTTTTGGGGCTTCTGGAAGCAAAATTTCTGCTGGGCCCACACCGAGGTTTTAGGGCTCAGCGACCACTGGAATACGGGCTTGCTTTTAAAATAAAACTGAAAAAAAAAGAATTGGATTTTCTGAGGCCTACTGGTTGAATCCTGAGGTGGCAATCTCCTCTTGGCCAAGGAGAAAGGATTAATTCCTTGCTGGAAGCAAAGTTTTTCAGCCCAAAGAGCATCAGCTCAGCTCCAGCAGGTCACAGGGGGTGAGGAAGTGGCTCAGTGGCTCCATGACCTCGCTGCTCCTTTTTTAAAACGTTTTGGGGCTTCTGGAAATAAAACTCCGCGGGCCCACACCGAGGTTTTAGGGCTCAGCAACCACTGGAATATGGGCTTGCTTTTAAAATAAAAATTAAAATAAAAAAAAAAAAAATTGGATTGGATTTTTTAAGCCCTACTGGTTAAA
>VZTJ01005909.1:0-44211 GCA_013397795.1 Orthonyx spaldingii
GTGTGAGACTGAAGCTGGTCACCCCAGCTCTCTCAAAGGGGAGCAGGAGGAGTTTGGGGTAATGGTGCACTTGGAAACTGAATGTGACCATTTGGGTGAATTTCTCCAGTGAGACAACTGCACCTGTTTACTCAAACAGGAGGTCATTTTGGGAAGAACGGAGGAAAGCCAGCAGAGTGTGTCCCTGGCTGGGCTGCATCACAGCTTACAGGAAGCAGCAAAGGAATCCTGCCTCACTCAAACCATATGAACTGTGTGGCTGCAGTCATCCTTTAGAGCCATGGGAGAGCACCACAGGAGATATTTCACCCTGGTCTGGAAGCAGGAGCTGCTTCCACAGTCACCAACCTCACAGCACCAGGCTCAAGGAAAAGCCCCTTTCTGTCTCTCCTCAGATATGTTCACAGGATCCCCTCCTGCACAGAACTATCCTGCTCCTGATCCCTCCCTTACCAATGCACTCCACCCTGGACAGAATGGGGACACAGGCACCATCGGAGTCTCTCCCACACCAAAATTGTCTGTACACAGGTTTCCCTGTGTAGTCTTGGACTTCACTTTGACATTTGATTTCAGTGAAAGATGGCTGGAAACCCTCAGGGCAGCTCAGCATCACTTCCTCATCCATCTCATAGTTCTTCTGTTCTGGTGCCAGCTGGAGTCTGGAGTCCCACAGGGGCCTTTGGCACCTTTCTGTCAGAGGTGAAAGAGGGTGTTAGATGGGCTGGGAGGTGATGAGATGATGAAGTGGGGTATGGGTGGGTGGTGAGAGAGAAATCCCCAGCAACCCCTCCAGCCTCTGAAGGGAGAGAGAAGGTGACACATCCATCTGCTGGGACGTGACCTGAGGGCAAGGCTTGTTGGGATGGGGCTCTCCTGGTGCATGGAAATTTTGAAGAATCACCCATCCATGAACTGCTCCTATCCACCCACTTCTGTCTATGGACACTCCTATTCACCTCCCATAGCCCAAAGCAGGGATGTTGCCCATGTTATCTCTCTCTGCCCATCTCTCCTGAGCACTGCCATGTACTGCCATGCCCACACCGAGTACAGCTCTGTCTCTGCCTGGGACAGCTCTGCACCCCCATCCCATGATGGATTGCATTTCTCCTCCCCGAAGTCCTTCCCAGACAGCCTCCAGTCCCAACGCCAAGGGCTGACCCAGCTCTGCACCATCAGGGCTCCCTTCATTCCCCTCTGCTCCAGCTCCTGCAGGTGACATCCCCCGGTCTATCCATTGGCAAGCAGGAGAACAAGCAGACCTGTGCAGTCTAGGGTGGCACCCTGATGCCAAAAGAATTTTTTGCTATTTCTTTTTATACCTTTTACACAGTTCTGTGTATCCACAAGTATTAGCATGCATACTTGTACTTCTCTAAGTCTGATAACTCAGCATAGCTCCAAGGTCCTGTAGAGCTAGGAGACCAAATGTCCTACTATCTTGAGGAGCTATGGCTCCTCTCAGTAAAACATGTTCTGTAAACTTATTGGTGCCCCAGGGAGATTAGGTCTACAGGTTGTGTGTGTGAGTGGGGTGGGGGGATACAGCAGAAGAACAGAAGAAAAGAAGAGAAGGAGAAGAGAAGAAGGGAGAAGAGCATGCATGCATGGTGGGCTTTGCAACATGATGTATCAGAACAGGATCCTATTAAAATACTGAGGTAAACGACCCTCGACCCTCTAACCTCCAACCATGTCTAGTGTTCATTCCAGAAACCAGGAAAAAAAGGCATCACCCAGAGGCACAGCAGAGATTATGGAACCTCCATGGGCACCTGGGTGGTGGCCTCAAATCCTGTCGCAGGCCCAGGCACCCGGCTGGGAGTCCCAGACTCGGCCTGCTCAGGAGCCACTGCAGGAGCTTTCAGCTTGCCCAGCTGGTAGTACCTGGTCTGTTGTCTCCTGGCTGGGTTGTCCTCTTCAGCAGTTTGCACAGGAAACACAGCCCCAGGGAGGGGGAAGGTAGAGCGGAGACATGGGAGAGCTGCTGCAGCCTCACTTACCCATACACAGTACGGCCCCCTCAATGCGTGTCCAGGCACCCGTGCCGTTCCTGCCCCACCAGACATCTGTATAGTCTGTTTTGTAACTCATTTTCTGAAATTCCTTTGTACATTTGACCTCAGCGAAGGGTAGCTCAAGGCCTTCAGGACAGGTCAACATCACTTCTCTATTCTGTGGGTATTCACTTTCATTTTCTGAAAACTCAAGTTCTGCATCCCACTGAGGTTGTGGGCATTTTGCTGTCAGGGAAAAAATATGAGAGTCCTCAGACAGGGAATCCTCAGGCAGGAGAGGGACCAAGGCTTTTTCATGATTAATTGTGGTTAATGTTGGCATTCAACACCATGAGGAAACCCAAAGGCCCCCAAGAGCAGAAAAATAGCATGTGCCAGGGCAAGAAGGTGATAGAGGACACTGGGAGAGAGGTGAACTGAGGGGCAGGATCTGTCCCCCTCCAACTTTCCCTTGACATACAACTCAGGAATAGATTGGGAGGAGATGTAGGGACAGAGAAAACCTGTGTCACACTGAAGGCTTCTAACCGTCTCAATCCTGGAGACTGCTCCCAGCTGGGACCTGACTCTGAGCTGTGCCCAAGGTATCTCACAGATACAGCAGGATGTCCAGGTCCCCTTCACAGTGAGAAGTGCATGTAGCAGGGGAGACCGACCAGATCCCAGCTTACCTGTGGTGCAGGTCAGGTTCTCTGCCAACCTATGCCATGTTCCCCAAATGTCCTTCACCTCCCAAGCATCCTTCCATCTCGAAGAACTCCTTTCTGCACATCTGATCATAGCAAGGGGAGGAGTGTTGTTCATAAAGCACCTCAGTGTGACCTCTTCATTGACCCAGTAAAAGCTCTGGTTTGGGCTAAACTGGAGCTGTGAGTCCCACTGGGGCTGCTGACATCTCTCTGCACAGAGGAAAGGAGAAGGAGCATGTGTAAGCAGGATGGGAAGAGGTCTGATGGGATACTTCTTGCTCTGGTTTTGACAGGATCCATCTCCTTTGGTTACCACATTCAACGCCAAGTCTCTCTCTTGCAGCCTGGAACAGAGTTATTGATGGCAACAGGCAACCCCAAGAGCAGTCCCATCCATGCCCACTACAGACTTGTAGGCTTCCCCATTCAGGCTCCATTTGGATAAGACTGAGCAGGGACTGAATTCCTCCCCAGTCTTCACACAGCGTTCCTTCCCCTCCCATCACCTCAGCCATATGCCTAGTTTTTGTTTGAAGGCACAGGGCTTACAGTAGCCCCCAGTGCAGGGACCCTTGTTCCTGCCTTTGAACCCCTCCCAGGAGCACAGACCCCAGCAGGTGCCTACAGCAAGGTGCTGAGACAAAAAGAGCGTTGTCACTGCCAGGACATGGGGGAAAACCAAGGTAGCCAGGTCTCCCTGTCTCCCGTTCCTGCACTGTCATGTGCATGACCAGGTCACAGAGGGTCTTTCACCAGCTCAGGACCCTGGGTCAGGGTGGTGCAGGGCTGTACTTACCCTTGCAGGTGGCAGTCTCATTCCACAGGGGCTGGGCCCCTCTGGAAATGCATTGGATCTGGGGGACAGATGGCACAGCCTCCCCAACACAGCTCAGCTGCACCAGTTCATTCAAGGCATAGCTGTTCCTCCTCGGGTTAAACTGCAGTCTGGGGTCCCAGTTGGAAGGAGCTGTACATTTTCCTGTGTGCAAAGGCCAGGAGGAAGAGCCTGAGGGTCGCTGGGCTCTGGCAGCGTCCTCGGGGGTGAGGGTGTTCCATCCAGAGGGGTGCCAGTCCCCCTCTCTTCAGAGGGGGGGCAGAGAGGGCAGCTCCCAGGATGAGCCCCATCCCCCAGGTGCTTTATCCCTCCTCACAGCCTCGGGGGCAGTGCAGGAGGGTTATCCACAGGCCCTCCTGCCCACCTGCCACTGTAGAGACACCCCAGCTGGAGGGATCCAGCAACCTGTGGGATGCTGCTCTCTCCCACAAATACAGGGGCTATGGGAATGCACCAGACCCTCTGCTGGCACCACTCATCTGCATTCCTGTCATTCTGCTGGACACAATCTTCTCACACCCACACGCACACTTGTTTGCAGCAAAATCCCACTCAAGTTGCCACTTTGCTTTTGGTCTGGATGTTACACTTATTTCCTCTTCTCCATCCTTCTCTCAAAATATCTGCTTGCTCCTAGGAGCAGCTACCTCCCATCCCATATCCCTCCCATCCTCACCCAAGACAAGTGACACCCCCTCATCTGAGCTGGCAGAAGGAGCTCAACAGGGCCTGCGTGTAGGTATTTCACCAGCTGCATATTTGGTTGTGTTTTGCAACATGTAGATTGGGCAATTGATTGAAGTAAATCTTCATACTTGTTTTCGTTAACTTCTAGACAGGGGTGCTGCTGGCTTTCTGCATGGCCCTAATTTGGGTCTCTACCCTCTGATCAGATCCCACTTTTCTCATAATATGAAATGTAACTCTCCGTGAGTGTTCCTCCCTCCAACAAATTTAGCTAGAGCTACCCAAATTTTGTCCACAGTTACCAAGGTGCAACTAGGCAGGCACAGTGAGTTTGCACTGCTTCCTACAACACCCAAATGGCATCAGGACTCCCCAGGAAACCAGAAGTGCTCTGCACACCTCATGCAGCAGTGGACCACAACAGCTGCACCACCCCAGACAGAATGAAACCCCTGACGAAATAAGTAGAAGTCAAATACCCCCAGACTGACAAATTGAGTAGCAAGTATTTCAGGCAGGTGAGAGCTACTCATGAAAATATGTCCCAAATTTTAATTAGCATTTCAGGGCCCCAAACTGTGCCTGTACAAAGATTTTTCATTGATGGGTATTCTTTGATCCTAGAGTCACCACAGAAATGTGAACAATTGTTGCTTGAAAAGAGTCATGTGGGGCCTGGCCTGAAGCAAGAAGCAGTTTGTGGGTATGACAGCTCTCCAGTGGAGGCAGACTTAGGAGCTAAGGGGGCTGTGAGAGCTCATGGCCATGACTGGCCTCTCCCACATTCCTCACTCTTGACTTCAGCGCAAGGGGGCCTCATCATTTTTCGTTTTGTAACTGTTCCACACCTCGTAGCTGTGAGAGTCCCCATAGCACACACACACTCCACTGGCAGCACCACACATGGCAACCAGCCAGGAAGGAAACCAGAAGGGAAAGAGAAATTCTCCTTTGCAGGCACTCTGCTGACACGAGTGCAGATTTCAAGAGATATGTGGGACAGTGTCTTTCCACAAACACGGATCCTCTGCTGACAAGGATGATTGCAGCTGCACAGCAGAGCTCTGCCTTGCATCCAGCTCTCCCTGAGACTTTTCATATAGCAAAGCTCTTTCTGCTAAAACGTATGTGAATGAACCTCTCTAGACTTACCAGGCTTACTTGCAGAGGCTGGGGGTAACTCTATGTTTGAAACAGCCACATCTCATGGTTGCTGCTTTAGAGGTGCAATACAATGCAGACTTACTGTAGCACAAATGAGAGCTAGTCTTTGTTTAAAGTTTATAATTTTTTTTTTTTACTAAAAGGTGCACCTTCTGTACAACTGAAATTAAGCATATTTAGCATTATGCTAATTATTGTTTACAGGCACTTAGGATTCTTTCAGTCTTTCATAAAAGCATAGAATGACTTGGGCTGGAAGGTTCCCAAGGAAGATCACTTGGTTCCAGCTCCTCTGTCATGCATAGGGACATGTTCCACTATGCCAGGTTGTCCAAAGCCCCATCCAGTCTGGCCTTGAACACTTCCAGGGATGGGGCATCCACAGCTTCTCTGGGTGTCCTGTGCCAGTGGACATCAAAATACTGACTGCGACACTTGGAGTGTGACTACCCAGCTAACTCCTCCCCCACTGAGTGGTCCATCCATCAAATCCACACCTTCACAGTTTGGAGACAAGGATGTCATCCAGGACAGTGTCAAATGCCTTGCTCAAGTCCAGGTGGATGAGGTCTGTCACTCCTCCCCTATGCACCAATGCTGTCACCCCACTTTAGAAGACCAGCAAATTTCTCAGATATGGTTTGCTCTTTGTGAAGCCATCACCAATCATTTCCATGTGCCTTAGAATCGTTTCCAGCAGGAACTGCTCCATGATCTTGCCAGGCACAAAAAGGAGACTGACTGGCCTGTAGTTCCCTGGGTCTCCCTCATTTCACTTTTTTAAAAAGGGGTTTGTTCTTCTCCTTTTACAGTCAGCGGGATCATTACCTGAAGTTTTCTGCTACAAATTCTCAAATATGATGGGCGTGTCTTTGCCTCTTCCACCCGCAGGAGCCACACATGCATCTCATCAAGTCCCATGGATTAGTGCACCTTCAGATACCTCAGATGGTCTCAAACCTAGTCTTTTCCTACAGCGGGCTGGTCTTCATTCTGCCAGTCCCTGCTTTTGCCCCTGCAACTCGGATTACTTTCCCTTGGTTACAGGCACAAGAAATGATGTGCTGTTTAAGAGTTCTGGGCTGGAAGCAGGTGTGAAGGGATTGCATGAACTGAGCTGGCATAACAGCCACACGTTTCTGACTAGGCTGTCTACTTTCACCAGGACTCTAGCAAATAATTTCTCTTAAACCTGGGCACTTATATACTTAATCCTCTGTCAGGAATATCAGCTTCTTCTCTGTTGTCTTTGTTTCAGGTGAAAAGGCCTTCACAGAGGTGTAGACTTGCTCCAGGGTTCCCTCAGTGTTCCTGTCAGTGTCTGCTGAGCTGGAATGGTGGGATGCTGATGGGATGCAGCTTGGTTTCCAACGCAGCCTCAGCCAAGGGTAGACATGTGAAATGTGCTTCTGCAAAGACTACATGTGTGCCAGCAGTGTGTCAGTAGCCACATCTGCCCTTCAGACACAAAGACTACATGGCAGAGCAGTCCTGCAGGCAAATCCTCTTGCTCCCTCCTTGCTCCTCCTCTGCCCACAGGGCCCCTTGCAAGCACCAGGGGGATTCCTGTCCTCTGCGACTCATCCTTTCCTCCCCAAGTTCTCTGAGCTGTGTTTGATGCCATGTGCTTGCTGAGAGGAGCTAAGAAAAGCAACTGCTGTTTTCACAGAGAAAACCACGGTTTTCCAGTTGCATTGGAGAGTTGCACTGCAAGCCACTGAGAACACAAACATGGATGTCAGAGCATCTCTCTGAATTTGGGAATGAAGGTGATCATTTGGCCTCACTTTTTAAATTCCCCACAGGCTCCCCTGTGCCCTTCGACCTGTCAGATGTGTTCCTGTTGTGCTCAGGTATGGGGCAGACAGAGGCTGATACAGCAGCCAGATCCAAGCTCGGCATGGACTGTGCTGAGCAGAGCCCAAGGGCTGGGTGAGAGATCAGAAAAGGCAGAGAGAGCCCACAGCCCATTCCCATACTCTAAGAAGCCAGTGACTGGAGAGTACCACTACAGGGGAATGCACCAGCATCAGAAATTATTCTGAGTGTTAACAGTATCTGACAGAGGGGTGAGTATGGCAAAACAAGCCTGCTTGCCTTGCAGAGGTGCCGTGTACACCAGCAAGGCAGCCTGGAGGACTGCCAAATCCTATTTATCTCCTGCACACAGAGCACCCTGCCAGCAGTGCCCAAACATCACAGCTCCTCCAGGGCTTGCCTCCTGCCCTCATTCCTGTGGCTGCAGGAGAGCTGAAGACATGCAGGGTGTCACAGCACTGACACCATCTGCTTCCAGGCATCTACAGCCACTCAAGAGTCCCTCCTGGTGGCATTTCTAATGATTGTTTGAGAGTAAAGCCTAGAAGTTCTGCTTCCGTGCAGAATGGGGAAGAGAAGACTCAGACCATGTCTGTTTTTGTCTCAAGAACATCGCTGAATACAAACAAACTTGGCCTCACATCTCCAATCAGCCCAAGCCTGTCAGACATGTGATTAGCAATTGAGGCTCATTGGGAGAAACTAATCCATGACTGCCGGGTGCAGTCAAGATGCACAGACTGGGAGGAACACCTCCGTCCTCACCCTCTTTACACTCCTTTCCAAATCATTCCATAAAAATTGCCATGGAAAAAGGGAACCTTGGAGCAAAGGAGCCTGTGCTCTAATCCAGGGTGGCTTTCTGTGTGCCTTGGATGTGTCCATGAGAAGCTGTTAGGGGATCTCCACTGGAGAGATGGAGCTCATCACTTGTACAAAGCAGTTGGATGTATGTGTGGGGCCGGCACACTGATGGAGAAAGGAGAGTGCTCAGACAGAAAGGGGAAAGAAACACTCAGCTTCCAGCCTTGTAGAGATTAACAGCAACTGGGAGAGTAATGGAACAGTCCTCAGACACTGTTTTTTACCCTGCACAGTGGTATGCTGAGAGCTGCCCACAGGCTCTCTGCCCCAGCTAGAGGAAGGAGGATGAGTCAAGTGAAATTTCAGCAAGGAAAATATGGTGTAGATGTGACCAAATAGGTACTTTTTGTAACATGCAATGTGTGCTCACTGTGAAATGGGAAACACTGAATTCCTAAGAAAGAAGTGGTAACAAAAGGTTGGCCTATTTGCCTCCTAAAGGCCAATATTTACTGTTTTGGTTTTTCTTCCTAGTTGATGCTATGAAATGAATGCCCTCCTTGCTGATATTGTTTATTAGCCATGATTAAAAGCCTTTTACAGAAATATCTGGAATGCCTGTCCCTGCTGCAAGGAGTTAGGAGCCTGACAGGCTAAACAAAGCCCCAGCATGGGCCAGAGGGGGAGGGTCAGGAGAAAGGAGAAATAGCTATGCTAATAATTCAGGTCAGGCTCCTGGGTTCAACCTTTTGCTTACCAGCAAAAGGTGTCCTCTCTGATATTATATTATCTCACACACAAAGAATAAAGGACAAGGTGAAATCTAAGAAGCAGCAGGCAAAGTTCAACCCTTTTGGCAGGGCAGCTCAGCAGCTGAGAGGGGTGACTGTGTTTGATGCCATGTGCTTGCTGAGAGGAGCTAAGAAAAGCAATCACTCTTTCCACCAGCGGAGAGTTGTATTGCAAGGCACTGAGTACACAGACATGGGTCTTAGAGCATCTCTGTACTCCTCACTAGCAACCAAAGCTGCTGAGTGGGTCTTTGATAGTGATGGAAAAGGAGCAGAGAGATCTTGTGGATGCTCTGCTTGGGAGTCATGGCAGGGAAAGGGTGTGGCAAAACAAGTCACGGAACAAGGCATTGTGGGAAGAGGTGGGAAACAGTGGTACTCTAACCTGTACTAGTCCACCAAATGCTAAAGGACATCTGACAGGTATCTAAGAACAGGAGGCAAAATTCATGTTTCCTGAATCTGTGCTCGTGTGATGGGAAGTGGAAGCATGGTGAAGCCCACAGTTCACAATCCCTTGGGTGTCAAGCCCAGGACACTCCTCTGCAGTATACCTCTCAGGATTCATGTTCCCCATGGGATGTACTCTAGGCACTATTTGGAATTCGACTGACACAAAATCGTTCAGATTGGGTGCAGCTTAGTTTTAGCTACCACCCCTCCCCACCCCCACCCTCTGGCACTGCAGCTGTGCTCTATGTTAGAACTTCTTGTCAGCTGCCACTAGATCACTACACAGTGTCAAGTAAGGCTGATGAAAAAGGGGTCAGGCCAGCCTGGATGACAGACCCTTCCCTTGCACAGAAAACATGCCCTAGCAGCTCCTCCACCTGCCTTCCAGGTACACTGGGACTGTAAGGGGAGTAGAGTTTTGTACAGGCATGTCATTTCAGGGAGGAAAAATGTCCTGTGAGAGCAGCAGAGCAAGACAATAAGGTGAGAATAGAACAAGGAGACAATGCACCCTGCTCAGTGCACGGTGTCCCTGTGACAGGGTGAGCACAGCAACAGGGCCAACCACATCCTGTGCTTGTGGCTGTGCTGCTCGTCCCTGCACTGTTCTCTGTGGCACTGTGCACAATGGGTTGTACGATATGATCAGGGATCCCATCCTATTGTCTCCCTTCTCTGTCCAACAGCCTTACCCTGCCCCACTGCCACTGTCAGCCCATTCCACCCTAGCAGGTGGAACCCTCCTGCCTTACTTGGGCCATCTTCTTTGCCCTGTCCCTCTGCAAGAGAAGGACCCTGATTCATCAGGTGGGACCTCAGCAGAGATGCCAGGATGGAATCCCATGTGCTGGGGATGCAGGCAGGGCTGCTCACACTGCCGGGTGTGGCCACCACATGTTTTTGTCTTGGTTCCTCTTTTCATAAACACCATTGTGCCAACTCAGTAATATTGTCTCTGTCATGGGCAGCCCCAGACTCCTCTGGGGATGGCTGGGTGACTGAGATCCGCAGAGTGTGACAGGAGTCTGCAGGTCTACAGGTCTCTGTTGTATCCCACTGTAAAAGACACAGACAGATCCTGGTCTTTGTGTGCACCTTGAAAACAAATAGGAAAGCCACAAAATGCTTGGACATGGTTGCACATGCTGGCCTGGGAGAACAGCTGCAGCAGGGATCTGGGCAATGGGAAGACACTCTGGGCAGGAGAATATCCTCTGTTGCAGGCTGAGCCCTTGTTTTTTGCATGACAGTGTGCTGTGCTTACACTCTCTGCAAACACACGGACACATTTTCGCTCGAAACAGGCTCCCATGACAACTCTCATACAGCACATACCCTGATGTCATTTCACATCAGCAATTAAAGTTTCTGATCCCATTCCCTGTACTCTGTCACAGATCATCTGTTTTCTCTAGCCTGCATTCACCCAGACACAACACTGCAGTGGACTGGGATGACATGATTAGATGCTAGTTTAATGATTTTTATCATCTAGCTCCAAGAAAATTAGTTTAGAGGAATACTCCAATTCAGACAGATACAGAACACGCAAGGTCGCAGTCCCTGGACCCACAGCTCAAATGTCAGAAAATGCAGCCTCCTGGGAGGTCAGATAACATGTGAGCCTGCAAATTCCCACTGATTCTGCTGGCATCAAAGTGTGCAGGCAGTGGAGGAAGAGATCAGCAGAACCCTGGGGGTGCCCTGACCCTATCAGCACCAAGGAAGCCCATTAAAGAGCAATTCCAGAACATTATAACTCCTGCCCCCAGGTTCTACTGGACACCGAGGGGCTCAGTTCATGGCTGCCCAGGTCTCTGTTGGGCACTAGCATCGATCTCCTCTGTGGTGAGGACATGGCACCCTCACACTGTGCCAGGACAGATGGACACCTTGTATTCCCTACTCCATGGAGGAACACTACAGACCCTGCAGAGGCTTTCCCAGCTTTTCTGCCCTCCATCCCCAAAGAGAACTCTCCCTAACCACAACCCAGCTGGTGGACTTGGGCCCTGGTGTGGACAGCAGCCTCTCTGATACAGCTGCTGTATCCTGCATACTGTGAAGATGCCCAGCAGCTCTGCAGCAGGAGTGCAGTAAAACCTTCTCTTGGGAGCAGAGGAGGGAGCACTTCTTACCTCTTTCCTTGGGTTTTCCATACTTGTTAGCATAGGGCTTGTAAGGATATTGTGCTGCCAGCAGAGGTGTGAGAAGCAGGAGACACATCCACAGCAGGGCCATGTTTGTCTATGCTCCTAGGGCAGGATTGAAGTCTCAGTCACACCGGCTGCCTCACTGCACACCCATCTGATTGTGAGTGGTGCAAGCACGGAAAGGAAACAGGCACGCAGAGAAATCACATATGGTGCAAGAGGCTTCCTCATTGGAGAGGGAAACTCTGCCAGTGTCAGCGCTGCCTTTTTCTCTTTCAGATCAATGAATCTTTTGCAAGCTTGCTGTCTCCAATTGCTTGTCTAAAATCACAGTTTTTAGGTCTTCTGTCAGGAGCAGCTACTAACCCCAGCTGGGTTGCCTCCTCTCCCAGCACAGATCTCAGAAAGACTTGTGAGGTGTTCTGGTTCATGGCTGGACTTCAGCAGGAAGATGTGCTTCCATGCTTTCCCAGAAAGTCAAGCAGTGACTATATCAGAATAACCCTCAACTTGTAACTGTCTCAAGAAGGATTGTGATAAAATGGACTTCTGAAAGGCATGGATGATCTTAATTACATGGCAGTGCCATGGATGGAAAAGCCAAGGTTTTGGCAGGAGTGGTTAGGTGCTCAGGACTGGGCTGAGAGCAGATCCTTGGGCAGGAGGTGACAAGAGCCCTGGAGGCCTTGAGCTCAAGTGCTGTGGCACATTGTGTTGTCAAAACATGGTGGGAGCGGGAATGACCATGAAAGGGTTGGAGGTCAGCACAGGCAGTGGGCAGTGGGGCAGAAAAGGGGCTGCTGGTGAGGATGTCTGTGCAGCTGGAGGCTGATGGCACTGGCCACAGCAGCAGACCCAACCATCAGAGGTGGTAGAGGGCAGGAACTGGTGAATTTGTGCTTCCCCAGCCACCTTACTGGATGTGCCTGGCCTGCATCCCAACTGAAACACACAACTAGGAGGAAAACAAGCCCTCAAGTCTTCTCCGAGGCTTCACAGCCAGGCTGCAGCTCTCTGTGACTGCCTTCCTCTTTTGTGGTCCTTGTCAAGGACGGTGCTCCCATGCCTGGGGTCCAGCTCTGCTTTCTGCTGATTTGCACACCCTGCAACACCTTCATTCAGCAGCATTGAGCAGGCCAGTGCAGGGTGGCCCTCTCCAAATACACTCCCCTCACCACCCCCAAAATCTACCCCTAAGCAAAACATGGTAGAATTCTCGTTTTATTCTTTTTCTGCCATTATAGGAGCTGCCTGGGGGCAGACACTCCTGCAGTCTTTTACCTCTCAGGGACAGAGCTACAGACTGCCCAGCCACATTCTCTCCTAGGCTCAGAAAATCAGTCTCTGCCTCTTCTCCCTTGTCTATGATTCACCTCTTCCTGCAACAGAGCTGGCAGGGTCAGGAGTCCCCACCTCCATGAACCTGCCTTTTTATTTCCTTTGCTCAAATATGAAGCTCACCCATAGAGAGTTCACCGTACTCAAACAAATTTGCCCTGGAAAAGGTGTCCTGGGGCTGCAAGTGCACACCCTGACATGGCAGCAGGGCACAGCCTGGAATGCATTTGGGAGGTATGTGTGCTCTGGCTCAGGCGTCTGTGAGTTTTGGGGAGTGGAGGGATGCAACTGCTGCTCTGCCTCCAGCAACAGCAGTAACTCAGAGGTCACCTCTCCCTTCCCCTTGGTGTGTCTGGGCTTTTCAAGAAAAAAAGAGCTGCAAAAGCAAACAGTGTCAGTAAGAATAGGTTCTTCAGTTTGGAGGATCTTTGCAAAAAGGAGTGGGAGAATTCCATATTAAAAAGTCTAAAAACACATCCCCGATCCCACTCTGCACCACTTCCAGCAGCACAATGACTCTCAGCTCCTATGTTACCAGTATCTGGCATCTCTGAAAACCCTTCATGGCCCCACATGAAACCTCAAGAGCCATGGAGGAAGTGTGGCCTAAGCCACACTTGTTAGGAAGCTCTCTAATTCATCACACTTCCCCTTGCTCCATATCACAAAAATTCAGCCTTGAGTGTAACCCAGGCTCTGGAATGGAGGATGGAGGGGTATTGCAAGAGAGTTCTGCCTTCTCCAGAGGGTCCAACATGTTCTGGTCACACCAGAGAAATGAAAGCCACACAGACAGCTGCATCCCGCAGATCTGGCTCAGCTGGCAGGCTGGATCTCAGCAGGTGTAGGCAAGGAGCTGCGTCCCGCTGCAATGCCAGAGTCCAGGCATACTGCCAGGAGTGTGTCCTGTTTCACCACAAACCTTGCAGGGTGCTGGCGCTGGAGCCATGTTTCGCAGCAATCGTGTCACCCCAGGGACATCACTCTGCTGTGAGGACACGCTCTCCCGTCGACCCTACAGATGTTGTAGCAGATTTGGAGCTCTTGAAATGTTTTGCAAAAAGTGCTGCTGGCTGCTTCTACAGACTGTTCTTTGCTTTCTTTCTTGTGTGCCTTATCAAGAATTTACGCCTTACCTGTCTGATACTATTTTTGTTCTCTAGACATGATTTCTTCTCTTTGAAGGAGCCTCTCTGTTTTGAATAACCTCTGGCCCTGGTGGTTATTCCTGCTGCTTCCTCTCTACCTTTTGATATCAGGTGCCCCAAAGGGCTGCCTTAACTCTTTGCAGGATTGCTGGACACTGTGATCGTGCTGCTTTATCTGTTTCCTCATTTTCACATATTTCCTCTTTTTGATGCTGATTAAGATATCCCTGGACTTTTCAGTCTTTGGTAATTATGCAATGTTATGGAAACAAAGCATGTTGTGGCTGTCACCAGCAGGTAGCCCTTTCCTAGGGACATGTTTGGCCCACACTTCCTGCACAGAGCTCAGTTCCCCATCTTCCCCCCAGTCTTGTGGTGCATGTGGAAAGCCACATACTGACAGCTTGCTTGCCCCTGCCTGGTGTTGCAAACCAGTCATGGGGGTGCTTGAAGATCAACAGCAGTAGCATTACACCCTGCCCCTTCCTTTCATTTGGGATTGCTGTTCCCAAAAGAGTATCCATGGTGCAAAGAGGTCTGCATCCCTCCTCTGAAGCTGGGGCCCCATAGCTGGAGAATCACAGAATCACAGAATGAGCTGAGTGGGAAAGGACCCACGTGGATTATTGAGTCTAAATTTTTCCCATGCACACAACTTCCCTAGGAGTCACACCACGGGCCTGAGAGCACAGTCCAAACTTCTTGAGCTCTGTCAGGCTTGGTGCTCTGACCACCTTGCTGGGGAGCCTGTTCCAGTGCCCAACCACCCTCTGAGTGAAGAACCTTTTCCTAATATCCAGCCTAAAGATCCCCTGACTCAGCTTCAGGCCATTCCCTCAGGTCCTGTCACTGGTCATTACAGAGAAGAAACCAGTGTCTGAAAGGGCTTCTGCCTGCAGCTGGAAGTCAGTGCTTGCACCCACACATGCTCCTTCCCTGCACAAAGCTCTCCAGGAGTGGCATCTGGCTTTCCAGTCCTCCCCTGACACAGCAGCTGCTGGCACCAGACTGGCCCTTGTCCCTTGAGCATCCCAGCCAGAGGAAAAAGGCTCTGGGCCGTGAAAGCTGCTTGTCGGTAATGCTGCCACTGAATTTCACTCAGAGGAGGCCTCGTGGGTTTCAGTGTACAGCTGGAGGCACTGAGGCAGAGAGGGAGCCAGCGAAGGGCCCAAGGGAGGAAGTCAGTACGGCAGGAGCCAGTTTCAGCGGTGAGCCCCAGGATGGTGCCGCAAGAGCAACTGTCCTTCCTCCAGCTGAAGGGGAACCAGGCTGTGCCCCAGTGTCAGCCCAGCCTTAGCACTCCTGGCCTGCTGCCACAAGTGGGGCCACATTGACCAGAGACCTGAGAGATGGCTCCTGTGACTCCAGGCTGGGACAGAGGCAGTGCAGGGAGGTGGCCTGTCCCCAGGCTAGGCTGGAGCTGGGCTGGCCCAGAAGCTGGATGTTCAGCTGTTTTGAGCTCACACAAAGCTCTAAGGGGTCAATATGAGCTTGTACTTAGTTTTATGACCCCAAAGTAATGGCCACAAATATGTCAGAATCACCTGCATGCCCATTGCCAGCCTGGCAGCCCCTGCCCATCATGGCACAGCTGCTGAATGGAAACTTGTGGGATTTCAAATGTTCAAGGATGGGGCTGGACTGAATGGGCCTTTGAGCAACTTGGTCTGGTGAGTGGCATCCCTGCCTATAGTAGCAGGCGTGGAACTAGGTGATAATGTCCCTTCCAAACCAGTCTTTGATTCTGTGAGCTCTGTGTGTGTGTCACTGCCAACTGCACACTTACAGTCTGAGCATGGGATCTGGCTGCCAGAAGGGGCATTAGGAAGTAAAGGCATTCCCTCCTCTCCTCCAATATGTATCAGGCCTTTCCATTGGACACACACATTCCAGAGTTCCTTCAGCACTGACAGGCACCTGGCATCCATGGTCAGAGCCTTTGACCTGAGCATGAGCCAGGTTCTGATAACCTTTGCTAAGACCTGCTTTGAGACCTGAAAGGAAGCCAGGAGCAACTTTGCTGAGCAGCAGCTCAGAAATGCCTGGAAGGAGCAGGAGAAGAGGACACTGCTGCTGCTCAGGTGACATGAAACAGGCAAGAGTGAGTGTGCATCTTGGTGCCAGTCCGGAGCTGCCCCTGGCCTGGTTCTGCACCTCAGGACAATATGAGGCGTCCGGACCAGCTGAGGGGCCTGGCCCTGGCCAGCAGTGTCCCCAGAGAGCAGGAGCCCCCATGATTAGTATCTACGGACACCCAGTGTCTCTTCTTCCTGCTTAGCATGACCCTGACAGAGCTCATAGGCCTATCTCCCCATCAGGATCCTACAGCTGACCCTCCAGGACCAGGCCACCAGCAGGGCCACCCAGTCACAGCTCCAGTACTGTCCCATACTATCCCAATGTCCTATACCCATTGCTTTGTGCTTCCAGCCTCACAGGATTCATGGGCTTTGTGCACCCTGGCCAGTTCCTGGTTGGCACAGGCTATCTGATAGCCACCAACCTGGATCTGCTTGACTTTGGCCAGATGACCCCAATGAAGACCTCAGCAGCTACAAGCCCCATAGCAGCAATCCCAAATCCAGCCTCTGACACCTTAACCACCCCTCTGTGCCTCTCCTGCATCCAAGGCTACCCCAGCAGCAAGCACCCTGTGAGCTGCTCAGTATCAGTGCCCACAGTGTTGGCAGCTGGAAATCCCCTTTCCTGCCCCAGGGCTGACTCAGCACCCTCCGGGGGGGCTGTTTGCCAGCATATGGTCCCCTTCCTCATTTGGGCCAGCCAGTGTATGCAGGGAGAGCAGCTTGGCTCCATGGAACTTGTAAAGAGCCCTGACCATTGCGCCCTCTGAGAATTTAATCAAAGCAGTCCATGTACAAGTCCTGGCTGCTCTGTGCTGCTCTCAGCCAGGACAGGGGCTTATGCTGCTTCATTTGTGGATTTTTTCCAGCAGTTTTGACTCACTACACATGTACAGATCATTTATCCACACAGATGCACCAACTCCAGAGTGGTGTTCTTGCAGTGAATGCTGGAGCCACAAGCAGGGTTTTTCCCTTCTCCTTTTGAGCTGCTGAAAGGTAAAAAGAAGAGGTGGTTCTCCTCCTCAAGGTCTGTGGTGAACGCAGGAGGAAGCCTGCAGTGCAGCGTCCCAGCACAGGTAACCCCCAGACCCTTCCCAGGCATGCGCCGAAATCACAAGTCTGGGTAGCAGAGAGCTCAATCAGCACCTTTTTTATTAATATGCATCATAAATAAAGAAATAAATAAAGGCGAGACACCTCATTCTAACAGGGAAATACAAATTAAATATGGTGCAACATCCGCTAAGCGATGTACAAGCAGGAGGTAACCTAGCAAGACCAGGGCCCCTTGCCATGGTGAAGCCAGCCCAGGCACGATGCTGTGAACAGCGTCAAGCTGGCCATGGCACCAAATACTGGCGTGGCCTTTCATTAACACTGTTCCCCACCTGACAGGCAGGTGAAGATCCCCACTACAGCAGGCGGCATGAACATGGCAAGGAAGGGGTTGACTGGCATTGCCTCTACCAAGGACCCCAGGACCTCCAGTATCCCCTTGTGTTTGTGCACAACACTTATCCCGCCCACCCCACGGCACTGCTCAGCAAGACCAGAAACCCTGTGCCAAAGGGAGCACCACCCCTCCCTCCCCACGCTCCCCAGCTCCCTCTAGGAGCACCCCCAATCTACTTGCTGGGAGCACTGCCCCCAAATCCCTAGCCCAGTCAGGGACCCTGCCCTCATTCCCTCCCCTCCAGCACCCCTCCACTGAGCATCCCAGGGCTTCCCAGGCACTGGCTCCCTGCTCAGTGTGGAGGGCACAGAGCCTCCCCCCAAAGCACCCATCTCTGCACAGGGTGGCACTACCCATCCTGGACCTACATAACACTGAACATTCCCGTGCCTTCCTCACAGCCCCACACACCCCTTTTCTCCACACGCACACACATACCCCGTCCCTCTCCCCGGCTGTGACCACGCACAGCCCCAGCCCTGCAGTGTGGCACTGCCAGGCCACTTGTCCCGGTACAACCCACCAGAAACACTACAGCACACTAGGACAGGGATGCTCCTGTGTGGGGGAGCCTACCTTGCAATACCCCATCAAACACAACCCATCAGCCCAGCATCGCAGGGACCTTGCCAACGTGGGGTGCTCCCACCCCTGCGGCTGGGGATGCCGGGGATGCTGGAGCCTGCAGACTGCACTGCCAGCCCCAGGGAAGGGACAGCCTGCATCCTGCACTGTCCAGCATCCAACAGCTGGGCAGCAGGGCAGCGCTGCGCTGGCAGGGACTGCTTGGGTTCCTGTAATGTACAAGTCCATGGCCTGTGGGTGCTGGAGACAGTGTGGGGCGGAGAGGGGGGTCAGGCGGTCCCTGGTGTGGCTGCATGCATGGCGATGCCTGGCAATACGAGGTGCAGCTCGCAGAAGACCCCGGGGGGCTAAGTTGGCCTTTGGCAGCTGCACAAGGAGGAGCAAGAAGGAACCACCTACGGTTACTGTAATCTGTAATGGCAGGAAAGGTAAGAAACTAGCAAGAAGCTGTGTTTATTCCTCTGGCAGGGTAGGCTATCCCAGAGGAGCCTCAGCAGCCCAGAGAACTGTGCTTGGCCTCCTAAACGTGTCAATAGTCCTCATCCTCGGGGTGGGTGACGTACATGATGGGCACCAGTCCCTTTTCGGAGCCAAGGCTGCACTGCAGCCAGTCACCATCCACCTTGGAGATGACCTGCAGAATATCCCCTTTGTTGAAGCTCAGCTGTCCTGCCTCAGTGGCAATGTGATGGCAAAGAGCTTTCACCTCACTGCAGGCAGAAGGAAAGTAGGGTTAGCTCACCTCAGGACACTCACCCCACCCAGGAACCACTACAGGCACAGAGGAGAGAGGAAAACACCCCCTGCTTCCCTCCCCAGCCAGGCTCCCAGCTGCCCCCCCAGGTCCCCATCATCTGCAGATTGCGGAGTTGTGGTGGATGGAGGCACAGGCTGCATCACTGCCCCGAACCATTCCCTGGTCTACGACTATGAAGGGGGTCAGGCAAACTACAACAGGTAGAGCCCTGGCACCCTTAACCTACCGCATTCCAGCAACTGCAGGACTGACCACTTGGTGTCACTCACCAGGTAGGGCGAGGAGACATCCCCCGAGCTGGTCGTGCCACCGTGGGTGCCTCAGGTGGTTCTGGATGGGGAGGGTCTGGCTCTGGGGCTGCTTCACGCCACATGCTAGCCCCAACTGTCTGGGCCACCAGCTGGAACACGGACTTGTCCAAGCTCAGCCAGCCAGAGGGCAACCTGGAAGGAGGAGACAGAAGCAGTCAGTGGCCCGAAAGCACACCCAGGGAAACAGACCAGCTGCTCTTATGGCAAGATGATGCCTTAGAGGTTTGGCAGTGCCCCAGGTCTCCAGGCGGGGACGGCTCAACTGTGTGTAACACCACAGCCTAGACTGGGAAGGATGTTTCCAGTGGTCATTTTCAGAAGCAGTATGGGCATATAGAGGGAGAGGCAGTGCAGGGACATCTCAGCTACTGGGGGTAACTTCACACCTGCCCCTCACCTGTTGTGAGCAATGGGGATGGTTCCATGTTCTGTTCTCAGTATGTGGTTTTGGGAGGGATGAATTGATGATGGGGCCATGTAGCAGGGTTTAAATGCCAAGGCAGTGGTAGAGCTCAGGCAGAAGAGAAAAGCCTATGAGATGGACTAAGACAGGGCATGGGAGGAATTATGGCAGGCTGGCAGGACTGAGCAGGGTTACAGACCCTTGATGTACTATCATGGTGAAGCCCAGCTATTGGCCTGACTTCCACCTGTACTGCCATGCTCCAGGTTAACCAGACCTTCTCAGCCCCAAACCACCCCTGCCCTTACCTGTTTGGTTGTCTGGGCTCTTTTTGTACCTTCCTGGACCCAAACAAGTGTCCCCACTTGATGGGCTGGCTGCTCTCTGATGCACTGGTGCTGCTGTCCTCTTGGGGGCCTGCTGCTGCTGCTGCTCCCACTCTTTGCTGAGTCTCCTTCTCTTTGCTGCGCTTTAGCTCTGTGAGCACAGAGTCTGGGGGGCTGCCCATCCAGAAAGGCCAGCTCCGTTCCTTCACCTCTTCGCTGACCACTACCTGCTGGGGCTTTTCCAAGGGCTCTTCCACGGCTTCAGGACTTGGCTTGCTGGCTGCCTTGGGCCTCTCCTCCAAGGTGCCCTCAGCAATGGGACAAGCCTCAGCACCCTCCACCACCCCTTCTCGGGGAGGTGGTGCCTTGTGGGTTTCCACCGACCTGGGCACAGGATTCAAAGCTGCCTTCTTCTTCTCAGAGCGGATGAACTTGGAGCCTTCGGCCGAGCCCTCGATGTAAATCTGAGAGGTCTGCATGAGCTGATACCACCAGCCTGCCTGCTTGTCCTTCTTCCCCTCCCACATGCTCTCTTGCATCTTACTCTGCTCTTCCTCCCTGTCACCTTCTCCACAGGAGGCCCCCACTCCCTTGACCCTCTTCTCACTCACAGCTTGCTGTGGGCTGTGCCCTGGTGAGATGTCACCATCTTTGGCACTCCCCTGGCATGTTTCAGGGGCGGTGCTACAGCCATCGGGATCCTCACTGCTGCCCCGGGTCCGCATCAGCTGCAGGGTGGAGTGCACGGAAAGCAGCAGGTCCTGCTTCACACGCAGCAGCTCCTTTTGCTGCTGCTGCTCTTTGCCCATCTGCATCAGGTGATGCTCGAAGAGGAGGTCTAGGTTAAAGGGCAGCAGGGAGAGAGGCTGGAGCAGGAGCAGAAGCTCCTCAAAAAGAGGCTGGCAGACACTGTGAGACAGGCACAAGAAGCCCACTGGCTGGTAGTGTGCCAGGATGATATCTGGAGGGAAACAGACATTAATTAGAGGAGATGCTCGTGCCAAGCCACCACAAAGCTGCTGGAGCTATGATGAAAGGAAATGGGACACCAGCGTTTGGTCACAGTGTGAGGCTCAGGCCTGGGTCAGGGAGCACCAGATGCTCTGTGAACTATCAGCAAACCGGCCCAGACAGAGCTTTCCAGTTGTGCTTGCAGCCAGAACCTGCCTGGCAGACTATCAGCCCAGATGACCCCTGCCACCAAATGCCATGGAAGTAGGATGGGAATAAAGGGCACCAAAAGGGGGGCACATGTGAAAATTCTGTTGTTCAACTTCTGGAAATGAACAAGGAGCTGCAGATAAGGCCAGTGCCAGTACCAGTCCCTTGCAGCTAGAGGTATCAGGGACAGCTGAGTACAGTCTTTCCTGTCAGGGCTGAACTGTGGGTCTTAGCAGAGAATGAACTAGCATTTCTGTCTGTAGCATTCATTGTTCACTTGATTTGACCACATCTGCACTACCCCTAGGTCCTGCTTTATTGCCAGGACTCACTACCAGGGAGAGAGCTGGGAATGGGATTTGTGGCACAGGCCCAGTGAGACAACAAATTTACACTGCAGACAGGACTTGCACCTTACCTCCAACCCCGCTCCTAAGCTCTCATCACCCTGACAGCCCCAGCTTTTGCTTACACTTCCAGCTCTTAATGATGGTTTGAAATAAGTAGTTGTCTTTTGCTTCAGAAAGCCAGGATAAGCATAGATTCTATTCTATTCTATTCTATTCTATTCTATTCTATTCTATTCTATTCTATTCTATTCTATTCTATTCTATTCTATTCTATTCTACTCCATTCCATTCCGTCCCGTCCCGTCCCGTCCCGTCCCGTCCCATTCTATTCTATTCTATTCTATTCTATTCTATTCTATTCTATTCTATTCTATTCTATTCTATTCTATTCTATTCTANCCCATCCCATCCCATCCCATCCCATCCCATCCCACTATAAAACAGATACATCCAGTAAAATCTGCTTTTTGTTTGTCAGGCTTTCCTTTCCATTTCTTTCTATTTCCCATGCCTGAAGACTTTCAGGTAAGTGTGCACATCTCCAGGCAAGCAAAACTCTCAGGCATTGGGCAGGCAACAGAAATTTGGGGAGACTTAGATCTGATCTCCTGCAGATAGATTGAGGGACCTGCACTGATAGCCGTGGGTACTAGTTGCAGGTGGGAAGGAGAATGGAAGTCCAGGCTCAGGTGGAAGAAGCTGCATGGTGCTTGGACTTCCACCTGTGATTTCCCTGGTACATGGAGACCATGTATAGCTTTGTCCTTCAGCTCAGGGCAGAGAAGAGCAACCCAAGCTGAGAGAGCAACAAGAGAAACACATTTCCATCCTATGCTCTGTTTGTGTGCAGAATTTGGCTCCCACTGCAGCCCACAGCCCTCAGGCTCTTACCTTCATGGTTGTAGAGATGGTTGAACCAGAACTCCAAGGACCGGATACTGCAGGAATGGAAAATTAGCAAGGTAAGAAAGAAACAGTGAAAATCTATTCACCCCATTCATCCTCACTGCTCTGCCACAAGAAGTGTGGCTGGAAAGGGGCACTTACAAAGCATGAGCTTGAGAACCTCGGGGAAAGGGCAGTGGCTCAGTTCCATCAGCATACCCTGATCACAGACATCCAGCCTGTCACTGAACATTCGTGGGCTTTACATGTGCAACTGTAACCCCTGACAACCATGTTTCCAGCAAGATTCCTGACTATTCTGCTCCTATGTCCTTAGTAAAGCTTTTTTTTGCTGAGGAGAGGCTGCTGTGGAAGAGGCAAATGATCGACAAAATTAAGACCAGTACTGGTGGCTTGGCCCAAAATATGCTGGTATCCTGTGCCAGCGGGGAACAGCTGTGTCACCCTGTACAGGGAGAGCAGGGCAGAGCTTGATCCTGCCTGTAGGAGTTCTGCAGTATCTGGAGATCTTGGGAACTCTCTTGCCACTGCCAGAGCTCTTGCTGACCATCAGAGAGGAGCAGGGAAACACTATCCTAGCAGCACTTGTCCCTTCACAAAAGGTATCGCTGCCTTCCTATGTTAAACACAGCATAGTATGCACACTCCTTATCCAAACTGGAAGGGCCAGTCTGGAGTCTTGGATCAGGGCAATTTCTCCTTCAGAGCCTCATGCTTTGGGATCCACTGCAGCTCCAGGAAACAGTGGTTTTTAAAGGGATTTCCAAGAGTAAGTCATGTCTAATCTCATACAAAGCTGGACAAACAGAGTTTTCTCACCTAATATTTTGGGGTTAAACCAGACTGACCCTGTTCTTCAGTTGGCTACCACCACTCATTCTCAGTCCTGACCTGGAAGGGGAAGGTTTGATATATCTGGAGTTCCCTGAGGCTTACAGCTTCTTCCTTCCCTTGCCTACTTCTGGGAAGTGGCTTCCCAGATTCTTAAGTTTTTTTCATGGTCAGCTGTGCCTGCCTGCAGTCACAGACCAACAGCTGCTGCCAGCCCTGGACAGGGACATGCAGCCATCCCAGGGGTCCTGCTTACTTGAGAAGGCCGAAGATGAATGCATTGAACCTCATGGTGTGGTTGGTGAGCTCTGTGTACTGGCTGATCTTGCTGTAGAGGCTGTGCAGTAACTTTGTAGAGGGGCCTATGGAGAGAAGCAAATGGTTGAGATTAGCTGTGATGAGCAAAGCCAAAACTGCACCACAGGATAGAGAATCAAGGCAAGACAGATGCTATTTGGGTGTCCATGTCCGTGTGTGCATTGCCTCTCCACCACACCACCAGGAGCTCACTCCATCCCAACACTCAAGACTGCACATGGGAGATGGGCTGTGATCTGTCACAGACCGCCACTCCGAAACCCTGGGAGAGTTTCAATACCACAAGGACCTGCCTCCCACGCTTCAGTGACAATTGCAGCCGTTGGCTCAAAATCAGCATGTAAAGAGAATATTGTGGCGCATGCTTATAGTTTGGGGTGTCTGCAATCATAGAGATCACCCCAGAGGCGAAGATTTGCTATAATCAGGCTACAAGGCTTCCCAGTATGATGCAGAAACCAATGTGGAATTAATTTTGTTGGGTTGCTTTCCTTTTTTTTTTTTTTAATTGCTTTGGCTTGTTATGGGAGAATTTGAAAATTTCATGTGAAATGACAATAAAGACTTGGACAGAATAGTGTAGTGTCTCTCCCTTCTTGCAAGAGATGGTCAATGTGCATGCTGTTTCATCCAGGACAATGGATATTTTGCACTCCTATCCTTGGAGCCAACCTTCCCCAGCACCTCCCAGCTGCAACTACCACAGAGCTGCAGGCACTGCTGCACAACATCCATACCTAGCTGGGTGGATGCCTCCACCACGCTCCAGGGGATATTCCTCCTCTGGCCAATGATCATGTCCAGGACGTAGGCCTTGAGCCCATCGCTCAGAATGTCCCGAACAGCTGGGCACAGGTATTTCAGGATGAGATGGCCCACATTTGGGCTCACAGAGCTGTTTCCAAGTTTGGCCTAATGGACAACAAGCAATAGGGAGAGTGCTGGTAACCGTTTTCAAGGTACAGATGCATGCGAACAGTTCAGCCCCATTTGCCTACTACAGGCACTCAGCAAGCAACATCTACATTCAGCAGCTCCTCGAACATGCAGGGTCTTCCCCTTCACTCCCGACACCAGATACACCAGTTCTGGATTGCTCTCTGCAAGGTCTTCCCCAGGCTGAGAAGAGGGAGTAACTTGAAGAAACAATATTCTAGCTTGAGAAGAGGATATCCCAATTAGAAGGGATGATGGATTCTCCCAAAAAGTATAAAAAGGCTGTCCTGCTGGAGGAAGAAAAGAGTTGGGGATTTTCCTGCTGACATAGATTTTCTTGTTTCTAATTTTGGTGTAGGAAGCACCAAGCCACACAGAACTACCAGCACCGAGGGGTTAAGGAACATCTAACTCAGTGACATGTCAAGCTCTACCTCCTAGGGATTACTATAAATAAACAGGGTGAGGGCAAAATGGATGGCCAGAGCTCAGACTGTGACGAAGAGGAAGCATGTAAGAGCCCAACGCCAGCAGAGCAGGGACACATTCTGCTGCTTACAGTCTTTGAGCTGCCCAGGGGTCTATCCAAATGGGTCAGGCAATGGTGTTCAGGGCACAGATTTTACCAGCTGAGCTGGAATTATACTGACCAGTTGGCACAGGTTCATAAAAGCCCTGAACTGAAACTGAACTTGGCTCAAGAATAATCCTGTCAGATCCACTGAGCACGGCAGCAGCAGGGATGGATGCTGCCTTTTGACAGGTGAATGCTCAGCCCCTGGCACAATGATGCATAAAGAAACGCTAGGTTAAAAGCACAGCATTGTCTGATAAGCAACATAATTGGGGAATGTTGCAATTATTCCCCAAACCTACACTGCAAGAATTGGAAATTCACAGTGAAGCCTTAAAAAGCCATGGGAATCTCAACAGCTCCAGTTATGTTGCACAGCAATCTCTGCATCAGCAACAGCTGTATTTAGGGGAAAATGACTCTGGGCTGTGAGATAACATTGAATGGTTTTGGAATCTGTTCCAGTCAGGTTTCTCCTTAGGGACAGCATGCCAGGGGCATTGTCATGTCCAAATAGTGTCACATTGCTGCCCAGAGTCGCCTGACTGAAGCTGAGCATTCAGCATTGAGAGGAGGCACCACAAACATGCTGGGTGTCACAGGACTGCAAACAATGCCTGGTACAAACAGAAGCAAAATTGCTCTGCTTCTGTGTTATTCCAGAAATGGGGGATGAGGGAGTACAGGCCAAAGACAGCTATACCCAGGGCAACCTAGATGCACTTCTGTGTTATTCCAGAAATGGGAAATGAGGAGAGCACAGGCCTAAGACAGCCAGGCCCAGAGATGTGTTCTGAATACTGTATTCCTGGTAAGGGCTACCATGGGGGTGATCAACTGTCCCAGATGGGCAACGACTGATGCAGTTTTTTATCATCATTGAGCCCTGCGAGACACTGAGGGATGGGGAACACTGCACTGTGCCCTGGCACCAGTGCCAGGCCATAATCACGGGACATGTGCAGGAGGGAGACACATCTCTCCACTGTGTGGAAAAAAGAGCTGCTGTGCTGCATCAGACCAGAAGGGCAGCTGGTCTGGTATCTTCTCTTGTAAAGAGCCATAGTAAGTACATAAGAAAAAGTTAAACCAGAGCAAACATATGTAATACTTACTATTTATACTTTCACAGCCTACAACTACTTTTAACTCAGAGACTAAGCCAGGCTATTCCTATGTGTTTATTAAATATCAGTGAATTTCCCTTCCCTGTGTTTTTCCAATCTTCCTTTAAATACATGTACTTCCAATCTTCCTTTAAATACATGTACGTACTGCATCATGCAGCAGGAATTGTCACAGATTTACTATCTGCTGCATGGTGTGCCATCACCTTTGTTGAATTTGTTCTTGGTACTCCTGCCTTCATTAGATACCCTGCAGTTTTTGACTGGAAGAGAAGGGAGAGGCAATCTTGCTCCCTACTCTCTGCGTCACTCAGAATGTTGGATGTAAGACATACCTTCACCCCTGGATCCCTGCTGGTTCCAAAGTGAGCCACAATCAGGTCAACAGCAGTGTTGATAGCCTTCACCAGACCTAGAGGGAAAGAACAGGTCACAGAGCTGCCTGAGGGGCTGCTGGGACAGACCCTGATAAAACACTCCTTGAAGTAATCAGCCAGGGGCACTGCAAGCCCATGTCTACACACAAACTTTCTCTGCCAAAAAACATGCAGAGACTCTCCTAAATCCTCACCAAATCTGTCCCTGCTAGTTCCAGCACCCACCTATCAATGAAGTAGGACAGTAGGACAACCTGTCAATACTCCCAATGGACAGGGACCATCACTTCCACACTCCATCCCCTGTGGCAGCAGAGATGGGATCTGAGGCAATGAGTCTTCTGCTGCCTTGATGCCACAGGGTGGCACGGTAGAAGCCTTGCATTTGGCAGGTTCTGTAATGACTTTCAGTAACAAGCCAGTAGTGTGTAATCTGACATCTGCACCAGGTTAATGTGAGAATAGAACTGAAAATGAACGGAAAGCTGCCACTTGGTAATCGTGAGCACACAGCTGATGAAGGCATCGGAACCTTTCTGCACATCCCTTGCCTCTGAAATGGTAACAAATCAGCTGTCAAATACCCCATTCTCAACCCTGCCTCTAGCATGGATCCCACCACAGCCGTACCTTGTCCTGCTCTGGAGTCCCTTCTCCCACCTTTTTATAAAATTGATATAATTTTATATTACTTATGTAGGACTGAACAGACTTTTTATCTAAATTACAAAATCTCAGGTTAGCACATCTGCAACATCACAGAGATACACACAGGTCCACCCTTGCATGTAGAACCTGGGGTGGCAGCATGTCTTGCCTTAGGGTCACACTCCCATGCCTGTCTGCTCCCTCTGTCCATTCTTGTGCACCTAAGATCCTTTCTAATCACATCTCCTGGGACAAGCAGCTCAAGCACACTCTGGTCCACCAGAGATGCATGGACTCACCCTTCTTCTGCAGCAAGTCGATAGAGATGGACTCTGTGTTGCCATCTGGGGAGAGGCAGAACTCAGCAGGTGGTTTCTCTGCTAGCGAGAAGTAGTCAGGGAAAAAGTCATTGTAGGTAAGCTGGAGTTGCCTCATAGACTGTCCTGCAGGGACAAGACAGAGGGGAGAAGGATCAGCCCCAATCCATTCACACCAAAGCCTCTTCCATGTTGTTTGCTTTTCCCAGAAGCAACCTGCACCAGCAGTAGTCTTCATGCCAGCCTGTCCTCTGCTACAGCAAGGCTACAGGCTTGTTCCTACCCCAGCACTGGTTTGCAACGTGTGCCTGTACAGTCCATCCCCACGGCCTACCCAATATCTATCTCCAGCTTGACTGGGGGTCCATGGGCTCTGCAGATGCTGTGGGAGGTTCACTTTCACGGGCTGGGGCTAAGGGAAATCTCACAGCAGCACACTCCCCATGCTGGGCAAGCAGGGTCAGAAGTCAGCACAGAGAAAATCATTACTTGTCACACACAGGCATCCACAGACAACAAGCTATGTTTGCTGCCTGTCCTCTGGGATGGCCTCTGTTTTCAAGGGGCAAAATCCATAGTTCTCCCATGTGCTTGACTTCCATCTGTTTGATCCTGTGCTATGCATCTTCCCTTGAAGAAAGGATGGAGAAACTGTGTTGGCAGAGCGAGATGCAAGGCTTTGAGGAATTCCCTCCATGGCTTGAGGCTAACCTGTAGAATGCTCTCCCTCCCACAGACAGACCACACTGCTCTCCCCACAGAACTCTCGGAGGCTCAGTCAAAAGCAGCCTGCCCTGGTCAGCCCTTCCTGCACAGGTTTTGGAGGACAGGGAAGATCTAAAGGGCAAAGCATGAAGAAGACAGTCCTGTGAAGGCCTTTAGTGTTGTCAGCTGCCCCATGAAAGCTACAGCTCAGCACCCAGCACATTGTCTGGGCTGGGGCAGATGGTCAGGCACTGTGGGGCACAGACCCAAGATCTCCAAGGGCCCCAACTCCTGTGTGAGACAAACTACCAGCTGATCACAGTCCAGGAGCACTTCTTGAGGTCTAAGCAGGTTCTTGGCCCATTCACTTTGCCCTTCAATCCAGCTCAGAGATGGACCTGACTGCTCTCACCAGATGCAGAAGGGAGGCTCCACGAAGATTTGAATCAGTGAAGCAATTTTCACCTTATTGAACCCTCCAGTCCCATTGTGAACAGATGTATCATCCCTCCTGCTCTGAGCAGGCAGAGCAGTGATGACTCCAAACTTAACCTGAGCCTCAAGAAAACTGAGCCTGAGTCCCAAGGTCACCTCCCAAGACCCCCCAGCAGAAAGGTAGTGCGCACCGTTCAGCTTGCAGTGGAAATGGCTGGTGCTGAGAGTGCCAGGGAGCTCAAAGATGGGGTTGCCCCGGTACAGCCGAGGCTCTTGCTGCCTCCTGTCCAGACTGCCTGCTAAGCTGGGCAGCCCTGAAACGCGGTCCAGACCCAGTGGGTTCCTCCGCCTGTACTCCCGCCACTTCAGCGCTTGGGGGGAGAGGTGGTTCGCTGGGATGCCGCAGGCAGTGAGCACCAGACAGGACGATGAGAGCACACAGGAGGATGCAGAAGGGAAACAGGAAGAAAGAGGAAGAGAAAGATGGAGGACAGAGAAAGAGAGACAGCACATTACTCAGAGGTCCAGCAGCATTTCAGGACATTAGCACATGCACATGGAGACAAGGCGGAGGCCACTGCCTGGCAGAACTGGGCAGGAGCTTGGGTGCCCTCATGGCTGCAGGCACAGATGCAGCAGGTTTGGGGTGCAAGCACCTGGCATGGGGTGCTGTAAGATTAGCCGCCCACACTGCCTTCTCTGGACACACGGTGTAGGAGTTGGGGCTAGAGGGACATGCTCTTAGTGTAGTTCTTCCTGCAGCACCCAAATGCAATTTTATCCTGGTCTGTGGCTATAAAAAATGGTGGTACTGTAGAGAGCAGCCACAGCTGTAGGGAGCTGGAGATGCTCCAGACTAGCAGGTACTGGAGGATGGGTACCTACCATTGACAGGCCGTATTCCCATGCTGCTCAGGGGACCAGAGCTGCTGGTCTCACTGCCACTTCTCCAGTGGGAATCTGCATGGCCTCCTACTCTGCTCATGGACATGCCACCCACTGAGAGGGGCGGGAGGGACCCACTGTGGAGTCGGTATTCAGAGAGTGGTGGGCTGGGCTCCAGCGGGGCCTCCTTCTTGGGAATCAGCTTGGGGTTCTCCTTTTGCCTCAAGGTGTCAACTTTGGTGGCTTTGGAGGGCTGCATGGCACTGACAGCAGGGGATGACCTTGTGGGAAGCAGGTTGGCAGAGATGGGGCAGGACCTGCTTCTAGGGGGCTGGCTGTCTTCGGCTCTCTCTGCGGTGGGTGAGGAAGAGGAGTCCACACTTTGGAAGAAAGGCACGTTGCATCGCACGGGGGAGTAACTGCCCAGTGGGGATGGACGGGTTGTTTCGGGGCCAGGTTTCTTAATGCCCCCATCACCGCGTGACGCAGCTCCGTCTGCTGAGCGCTGGGTCACGAGCATGCCATGGCTTTGGCTCCCTGCCACCACCACCTGCTCTGACGAGGTGCCCAAGGCTGAGGACTGGGAACTGGAGATCTGCTGGCTGGCAGGTCGGTTGCTCGACAAGCTGTACAGCTGGGAAAGGCTGGAGGCAAAATGGCTGTGCAGGGCACGTGCCTTGGGTGGCTTGCTGAAATGGTGCTGAAAAACAAAGGGCTGGATGGGCAGGGTCGTGGGACGCTGGTCCTTGCTGTAGCGTACCACAGGCTTGCTGTCTGTGGCACCACCTTCAGGGAGAGAAAGGGGAAGAAAGTGTGAGAATGGGCAGAACGACAATCATCCTCACCCAAGCAGATTGCAGGCAAAAGGGAATGTGCTCTCTCTTGCAGGAAGAAAAGGGTGAGCTAGAGGCCAGTTACAGAGTCGTTCAAGTTTGAACTGGTTACACACACCAAGAGCTGGCAAGATAAAGATATGTGGCCCCAAATGCAGAGTCTCCAGCTCTTGACAGCTGTCTGGAAGAGTGGAGTACTGCACCGGGAGTATTTCTGTCCTGGTAGGGTCACCAGGTCCACATGCTTTCCCAATCCCTTATCCCCCGGACAGCACAAAGCCATGGGGTCAGGCGCCTGCCCTTGAGCTGCCTCTGCCCAAGTAGTACCATAAAGTCAAGGCCCAACACTTTGTGGTACAGTCAGATTTCCTATCTCAAAGGCCTGTCCCCTCCCACATGCACTGCAGACTCGCACAGCCAAGCACAAGCATTACATGCAATAGCACTGCAGCTCTGCATCCCACATCACAATATATTGCTGCCTGCTTCCTCTTCTCCCTCCCTCTTCTTTCTCCTGTAACTGTACCCCCTTTGGAACACAGAGCTTCCTTCATCCCCCTGCCTCTACCAGACCTAAACAGGACATTTTCAACATCCTGCCTCCAACCCTGGAAAGTGCCAGTCTGCTCCAGCAAATGATGTACTGGGATGTTCTGAGGGAGTGTGGTGGGTTCATCTCCATGTGTACATGCCTCCAGCTCCTGATGGGGCCACAAACATCCCGAGGGACACAGCTGAAGTGTGACACACTGTGTATTCAGTGCAGAACACACACAGCACTGTATGCACACATGGGGCTGACTGAGATTCCTGATCTGCCCTGGTGTTACCTGTGGGGTGTTCCAGACCTTTCTCCGTGCAGCCAGCTTTTAGCAGGGTTTGCTTTCCCTCTAGTCCCTCTCAGAGCCTCTGGACTTGCATGCTGCTCTGGGCTCGAGCAAGGCAGATTACGCCTCCATCTCCACCTGCAGGCAGCAGCTTCCTGCACAGCCCTGACACTGGCCTTGCTGTCACCACGCAGAGGAAGGGACCCTATCGGGGAGGTGGGCAGCAGCTGCTGGGATGTATTACTCTGAAAGCTCCTGTCTGCCCCCTCCTCCCTGAGCAGGGCCTGCTCCTTCCAAGCCCTCCCTCTGAAGTTAAGCAGGCTACTCCCATGCTGCCCTCTCCCAGGAGACCTGCCTTCACTGCCATCCCACACCTCAAGGCTCAATAAACAGACAGGACAATAACTAAAAAACTTTTGCTCCAAAGGCCAAAATCTCTCCCACCCCTGCCATAGCAATAAACCATATGTTCTTACCTCCTGCCAGAAATTTTCAGGACATTAAGTGGAGACAGTCTGATTTTTGACAAGGTAGGGGCTATTTACTGCAGTGGTCTGGTCAGAGGCATTTTAGAAGGGCTTTCACCTCTGAAGCAGGTATAAGACCTGCCTAAGGCAGAGACAGAGGTCTCCCACAATGCTGGAGAAATGGCCATACCTCCAAAGGGAGTGCCACACAGCTTCCTCATGACGACAAGTGACAGCAATATCAAGGTGGAAAACAACTCACATATTATAGGCTTCTCTACAGAGGTAACTGTGACAATGGCTCTCCACAGGAACCTTTGCTGCAATCCACAACACTGTGGAGGACATGACCAGGATATTCCAGCAGAGACACACAGATTTAAGACTCTGCAGGATTCACACTGCAAGTCCTAACAGAAACTGTCTGAGCTTCCTGAACCTGCATGGAAAGGAGACTGCTGGATATGCCTCTTCCCTCTCCACCTCTGCCCCATGTAGCTCCAAAGAAGAAAGGCTGTGACTATGACTCTGCTGAGCATCTTCACATCTCTGTCTTAGGACAACCCTTCAAGCTGCACAGACTCCCTCAATGTTAATGCCATGTCCTCGCTTACACAATATGAGAGGTTTGAACAAAACTTCAGGACGCTTTAGAAATACAAGGACAAGATACTTGCACTGACATGAGACTGAAATAAGCACAGCAAGGCTTTGTCCCAGGGGTTGGCAGACCAGGAACTAAACTGCATAGGCACCGCTCTCCTGTCACCATGTAGGTTCCCCTGCTGCTCCCCTCATATCCCAAAGCGCTGCCTTCCTTTTTACTTCTCCCTTCTGCCTAGTTTGGCTCCTTACCGTCTGCTCAGGCTCTAACATCTTTTTATCTGTGGCCACTGGCAGAGCCACCCGAGAAGCTGGCATCTGCCTCCATCAGCAGGGAGACAGAGGCTTGCTCACCTGCCCCATGTCCACTGGGGACCTTCTCGCTGGAGACCGAGTCTTTGGTGGAACACAAAGCCTGGCTGTCCCCAAAAGCATGATTCAGACAGAAGCCCTCGCAGCTCCGGTTCAGGCCATGGATGAAGGGCATGGGTGGAAGACTCTGGCTGCGCCGAGCTCTTTCTTCAAGGAAGGTTGGGCAATCCCGCTGAGTCTCAGGGATAGGAGAGAACTCCAGGGAAGAATCACCACTAGAGCGGTGCGGTGGGGAGGTGCCGTTCTTCTTCCGTCCTTTAGCCAGTTCAGCGAACGATGTCACCCTCTTAGGGGGAGAGCTCTGGATGGGTATTGCCGGACTTTCACTCAGCTTGACTGGACAGCTCACCATGCGCTCCAAGGAGCCCAGCCTGCTGCCAGGACTCCTGTCCAGGTTCTGATCGTAGCTCCTGGAGCGCTGACGGCTCGTGTTGAGGTTTGGTGGTGACACATTGACATAGACCTGACCCTCAATCATGTTCTGGCTGGATTCTCCTTTTGGCTCCTCTTCAATGCATTCTACGCTGCCTTCTTCTTGTCTCAGGTCAGGCCTTCTAAACAGATAGTATTCTGTGGGCTGGGCTGGGCTACCCTTGGTCTGGTCTTCTGAGCAGCTGGTTATGGAAGATCCCGCAGGGCTGGGGGATGACTGGGAAGACAAATCGCATGTGACTAACTTATAGTAATTCTGAGTAGCCACAACAAGCCGTGCTTGGCTCTGGAAGCAGGCAGTGAGGTCTGAGCTCTCCGACGTGCAAGGCTCACAGTGGAGGTGGTAGGAGTTGCAGTTAGCATCAAGGACAGGTGAGGAGGAGTGTTGACACCCACACACCTTCCCTGAACTCTCTGGGTTATGAGACTCACAAGACATCTTGGATTCAGTGGGTGATGAATGTAAATCCAGGTAAAAAGCTCCTGTGTCTGAGTGGCTGCAGAAGGAGGAGTCACAGGATAGGTTAGCTGAATTCAGGTTGGATTGAGATTGGCCATTCATTTTGTTGTAGAGAGCACTGAAGTTCACCAGGACCCCATCAGAGCTGTTGCAAGAAGAGTCACTGATGTAGCCCATCTGCTGGTCAATCACCTCAGACTGACTTGATGAACTGTAGCAGCGGCAGTGCTGGATCTCCGAGCTGGAACAACTGCAAGTCCTGTGCAGGGCATCCTGATTCCTCAGCGATTCACCTGTGTTCTGGTTCCACTCCTGGTCACCACTGTCGAAGGAGAAGTTGGAGGAGCTGCCACGGTGGCAGCTGCATTCATCCAGCTCCATTTGTTCCGAGGCCTGGTGACACCTGTTTGCATTGTTCCTCTTCTGGATGTCATCACTGCTGAGTTTGTCCTCTTGCCCATCCACCACACCAGACCGGCTAGCCATATTCCAGGATTTCACAATGTGGTTGGAGTCATGGAGGTGGAAAGGGGGCAAGGCCAGATCCTGCAGATTGAAGGGAGGTTTGCCATCGATGAGTGAGTTGTGAAGGTGGAAAGACTTTTGACCCAAGTCATCCCCAAAAATGCTGAGGTCTTCACCCTCACTCAGCAGAAAAGGGTTGTGTCGCTTACTGACACTAGGGACAATCAGATCCCTTGCTTTTCTTTCTTTGTTGTCTGAAGCCTCTGCTGAGGTTTCAGAGGTCTGGAGAAAGCTGCTGTACACCAAGGAGTCAGTCTGTGAGAGGTCTCTGTCTGGAAGGGCAGAGGTCCGTGTAACGCTGAGCTCTGGCTGGCAGAAGGGGTTGGTCCTTTTGCTCACGGAGCAGCACTGTCTGTCGGGGACCTGGCAATGCACCAGGGGAATGTGATGGACAATCAGCGTCTCACCAGTCAGTTTGGGTGGACTATCCATGGTGAGGAATGCTCTTCAGGGCATCAGTGAAGCTGGTACCACCCATGAAAAAGTAGGGCTGCACATGAGAGGCAGGGAGGACACTTCTCATGAGGGAATTCAGATACCTACAGAGAGACAAAATCACAAAGGAAGTCACCTCTCGGGAAAGGCAGTGACTACTTAAAGCATCCTTGGTTTGAGTGAAGATTTAATGTATTGACAAGGATCAAAGAGACTCATTCCTTGTCAGTACAAGCACCTGAGCATGAGGTCCTTCTTCTGGGAAACAAACCATCACAATGTAAAACAAACATGTCACCCTCCATGCAGGCTGCTGGGACTATACTTGTGATTCCACCGGACCCCTCTCAAAGTTATCTGAAGAGACTAACTGATTTCAGTCAAGTGGCCAAAGCGCTGTACAGGCTTTGGGCCAAACAAAGACCTCTCTGCAGATGGCACTGTGTGCTCATAGTAAAACAGCACAGGGTCTGAAGTGAAGCACTGCACTCTGGTGAGAGCAGTCTATCTTCTCACACTGGACTGAACATCTTAGCTTCCTTTTAGATACATTGAACTTTCCTTCAAGAACCAAACACTGCAAGGTCTTGCAAAAGACACACACAAGTCCAGGCAGAGACTGGAAAGCAGGAGCAGACTGGAACAGAAAAGCGGCAACAGTCATTCCTCTCCAAAATCTAGGAGACCCCATGAGCTCCTGAGCCCTTTTAATGGTGGCAGGGGAACATGCCAAAATGTGCAACTACTTATGTACACAAGGGCCTCTCCAGTGAAAAGGAGTGGATGACTTTAGCAGGGCCATGGTGAGCCACTGGTGTTTGTCAAATAGGTCCCACACAGCACACTGGCTTTTGCTGATCTTTTGCTTGTGGTGAAGCCTCAGCTCAAACCCTACTGTGGTCTGGGAGGGGTTCTTATCTCTCTCCCACATTATCTGTGGCATTTGCCTGCTTATTACCTGTTGCACTTCACAGTAGTATGACTGTCATAGTCCCACGTGCCATACAGGCAGGGCACTGCACAGGCAGGGCACTGAGAGACCCACTCTCCCTGTGTTCAGTTAATAGCAGGTTCTCATGGTGCCAGCAGAATAACAAAATGGTGTGGGCTGAAGGGACCTTAAAGAACATCTTGTTCCAAGGCCCCTGCCATGGGCAGAGACATCTTTTCTAGGACCAGGTTACTCAAAGCCCCGTCCAACCTGGCCTTGAGCACTCTCAGGGATGGGAAGCCAACAATTTCTCTGAGTAATCCCTTCCAGTGCCTCTCCACCCTCACAGTAAAGAATGTCTTCCTAGTATCTAATCTAAACCTGGCATGTTTCAGTTTAAAGTCTTTCATCCTTGTCCAGTCACTCTCTGTGTTAAAAGTTTCTCTTCATCTTTCTTGTAGATGTGCACCAGCATTTGACATGGGAGAGCAAAGAACAAACTCATTTCTCCCTTCCCACCTAACCCAGAGGTCCAGCCTACAAGCATTTCCAGCACAGTCGGGAGGGCATTTTCCTCTTGCCTTCCCTTCAACACACCAGATAATCCAACTTAGACAAGTGCATGGGAGGGCAGCTAAGGCAGAAAGGAGAGGGAGAAACCACAAAGGACAGCAGTGATCTAGGATGACTCTGAGAGATTAAAAAATGACCTAGTGCTCTCACTTGTTCTGAAAACCTTGGCCCAAGCACCCTTGGTCAGCATTACACATCCCGTAACTCATCCAGGCATCCTCAGTGCTCACTGCACCCTGAAAACTGCATCCTGGGATCCTGCTCTGGACTCCAGGACTCCCACCACTGGCCTTCAGACTCCAGAAAGTGGTATTCACAGTGGCTTTTGCCTACCTTACTCCAACATTTGTGACTGTGGGGTGATAATGGATTTGGAGCAGACCTGCAAAGGCACATGGGAGCCCAGGAGGGAAACTGAGAAATGTGGATTAAGTGAAGTTAGAACAAGAGTGTAAGCAATGAGACAGCTACACGGCAACATCAGGAACCTCACTTCTTTCAACCTCAAGGTGTAAGAATAGCAATTACCAGATGATAAAAATGATCAAAAGAAGTACTTTCCTCCCACACACAGTAGTGCTTGTCACAGACACAGGATGATGCTGGCAGAAAACAAAAATACAAAGATGGAAACAGACCTAATGTTTACAATAAACACCCAATAATGCAAAAGTTAATGCTAACACCAGTGTCAGAGAACAGTCAGGTCTTCTAGCAGATGTTACCAGAGACTTACATTGCCAGGACACTCACCTACATGTCTGCTTCTCCTGGGATATTTCATCCAGGTTTAGGCTCTGAAGAAGAAAGAGCACCTGGACCACTTGGATCACATCCAACTGGACTATTAATTGTGCAACCCTAAACTCCATCACCTATAGTCTCCCTAAAACCTCTACCAAACTATACACCCTTTTCAGTGACTCCTCTGTCTCACAAGCCTTTGGCTCCTTTCCCACAACTGATGCCACAGAGGCTTATCTGTACTCAGCCCAGATCCTGGGGGACAGATTTTTTTCATCAACAATTCCTAAGATCCCAGTGTTCGAAAGCCAGTGTGGATAACAGCAGCTCCTGACCCTGAGCCTAAAGCACACATATATGTACACACTTGCTAGGGTGGTGTTCATGCCCCAATTTGGACCCTGTGCAGCACTGATGGCACAGCAGGAGCTCTGAATTTATCTGAGTTTATTTCTATTTAGCTCAGCAGAAGCTTATCCTGTCTTCCCACTCCCACCTCACAAGAATTTTGGGAAAAAAGCTGGTCCCCCAGTGCCTATCTACTCATGTAGCCCACCCCTGCTTTGTTGCTGCTCTTGTATCTGACTGTAATGCTCAGATCACAACTCTCCACCAGGCTTTGCTATATTTTGAATGCTGCCACAATGCAATCACCTGAAAAGAATCATTTTGAGGATACAATAATGGCAGCACACTCCACTGCTGAAGCACCAGGTCTCTGCCGCCTCTGGGAAATGGCTGCTTGGAGCAGGCTCCCAGCACCAGCACCCATCTGCTGACAAGCCCCACTGAGCCGCACACAATTCACGTCAGCGCAGAAGCTGCTGTGGGAGGAGAAGGCTTGCACAGACACACTTTGACATTTGACGGCAAAATGTCAGAGCTGACACGCAGCCATTTCCCATCTGTCTCTTCGGTGCTCTGGCTGCAACACATGGCTCTGCCCAGCTCTCTGGCTCCGGCGGCAACACAGGCTGCCTAGGTGGGCTGTGATTCACTGGCTGCCACAGACACTGCAGCAGACGGATGCCCTGCCTGCACCCACAGTCTGCTCCCAGTGCCAGGCTCCGAGGTGCAGGATCACAGGTGATATGCAGGCAGCTCCTGCTGGGAGACATTCTGATGGCTTGTCTAGGGAGAGGCATGACATTTTGTGCCATAGCTACTCCTTTTCTCTCCCTTGCAACACGTCTCCTGGCTTCTTCCGGACTTAGGGGTGCAGGGAGGTTGGTAATGGCACTGCCAGAACAAGGATTATTCAGTTCCCAACACCACAGCATGCTCCTTGGCCACACTGTTGACCCTTCCTTATTCTGGAAGACTGTAGAAGTATCCTTCCTCTTACCTACCTGGGGTCTGCTATTCTGGGATTGACATTGGGGAATAAAATGCAACAAGCAGACTAGTTTCAGATTTTACTGGTTTTGGTCAGCTCTTCATAAAGCCCTCACTCCCCTTTTGCAGCAGGAAATTTGCAGATATGGATAGGCAGTTCATACCTGAACATTTTTTGCCAAATCAGTTTATTCTTCTCATCATTGTGCTGAATCCTGCTCAATGCTACACACACAAGAGCAAACAGCATTTAGCATCGATCCCTGCCTAGGGATTACTGCATGTAATGGCAGTGCAAAGCAGGGAGGCATGCAGGGAGCACCACGTCTCTAGATATGTCTGTACATCAGCCATTTTATTTTCAAATGTCAGAATTCTTTCCTTCTCCATACTGACACCATCTGCTGCAACATGGCAGATATGGGTTGTTTATTCAGGGAGCTCTTTCTTGAGGTGCCAAGGGTTACCCGGAGAAGGTGAGGATCACACTATGGATGTTTCATTCCAATCAAGATAATACAGAGCAGCAAGAATGACTTTTTGTGAGACACCTACATTTGGTATGGAATTGCTCGTGAATGTTTGTACCCCCAAGGAAATAAATATACGCAACAAAAACTCCTTAGCTTCAGCAAAGCTCTAGATAAAAAGCAGGTGAGTGCTGAGCAACAAAGGATGGTTCAGCACTGATCTGAGAGCCGCCTACCAGGTCACGTCTGTGCTTTAGAGAGGAGGCAGCACGCTGCAGGTGACAGGAGCATGCAGAATCCTTTGGGCTCTGCACTTCATGCATTTTAAGTCTTTGCTGACCACTATAGAGAGGCCCTCAAATCCCTCTCCTGTCATGTCCCTAAGACTGAGGACACTGTGCTAATTTACAGGTGGTTGGTGCAGCTTCATGGTTCCTCGGGTACAAACTCCTGCCTCTGCAACACAGCTGAGAAGATGCAGAAGCCACCAGACCTGGCTGCAATTGCCTCCAAGGGCTGATGAGTTATGTGTGGTGGTCGCACACCTCCAGGCATACTCTGCTATCTGTTACGGCTCCAACCAGGATTTTGGAGTTCTAAAGCTGAACCCTTAATACCCCACTCTTTTCAGTGCTGTCACCTGCACACACATGAGAGTGTATGACAGGATCCAGTTCACAGTAACACAAGCTTCCTCATAAAATGTAATGCATTGGAGGAGGCATGCAGAGATATAAGAGATAAATGTGATTGTAAGGTAAAAAGACTGCACATAGAGCACAGAGGATGAAAAAGCAGGAGCAACATCATCAGAATTGTCAGCTGGAAGCAATGCTGGCTTTTTAGAGGACGGCTTTTCTGAACAGATTATTGTTTCTACAAACCTCAGTCACTTCATCTATGAAATTGAGTGCCCAATGGAAACCTTAACTGTGAGGGCTATTGCTGATTCTTTCTTTATGGTTATGGTTTCACTGTTATCATCACCTTCCTCAGATGGACCAAAATTCATCTTGTCACTCAAGGGTGAAATATGCAAAAACAGGGTTAAGAGCTAGGCATTCAGTTTCATAGAAGAAGCAGAAAAAATTCTTTTGTATTAGAGCTGCTTGTTCTTTGAGGGTTGTCCATGTGAAGCCCTGACTTCTACAGTGCATTGGCATTAACGTGCCTGAAGAAACCACAAAGCCCGACAAAACAAGCACCAGCAGAAATGGTGCAAAAAGCAATGGTTTGTGTGATCTTGCAGACAAAAGCACAATACAGACATCTCCTCTTTTCTCCACGGGGAGAGATAGATCCAGTTTACTCCCTGTATGTCTACCTCCAGGCAAAAGGGCTGGGAGATTAATTCCAAACTGAAAGTCACCCTTCAGACAGTGTGGGGGATCTCACAGCTCACTGTAGCCAGCAACAATACTGCAGTTTGTTCCTGCCCCAGCTCTGCCACTCCAGAAGCTGCCAGAAAGCACTGGATGGTTTTAAACAAAAGCTTATCAGGAAAATTCCAGGAAACTGGAGGGCATTCAGGGAGCAACACCAGAGAAGAGGATGAGGTGAGTGGTACGGGGTGAGTGGCCTGGGGATGGGTCTGAACCATGGGAGCAAGTAAGCAGAGGGTGGAGGTGAGAAAGACTTTAAGTTGTTGCAGGATGGGTCTAGTTCGTGGTGTTTGTTTGGACATCTGTTTCTTTCTTGCCAGCTAATACATCTCTGTCAAATTCACACCTTCATTAAATGCTTTATTAAATCATCCAATGTGTTTAACGAAAAAAAAGGTGTAAAAGGAAATGATAGTTGTTTGACTGATCCTAAACCTCCAGCTCTCCTTCCCTGCCTCACAGGACAGGGAGCATAGTCATGGTGGTCTGCATGCTCCCAGGGTGAATATTCCAGCACTTTATGTTTAAAAGGGAGTTGCAGCAAAATAGGAAGACTAAATACTTCCTAAGCCTCTGCCTCAACTCAGGCTGGTTCCTCTTGTGGTGCTGTGCAGTGATTCCTGAAAAGACCACTTCCCTTTTCTTTCCACAAAGCCCTGCCTTGGCCAGGGCTTTTTCCAGTGGTTTCCAGGACAGCCTGACTAAGCCTATGATTAATGTAGCATTACATCCAGAACTATATAGGATTATGATGTGTTCCAAATGGAAACCGCAGCATGTGACAGTCAGTCACAGCCCTTGTGTTGCTGGCAGACAGGAGCCGCATGGGTCAGGGATGAGGGGTCACCAGCACACACAAAACTAAGCAATAGGTGTTGTGTGTGTATTCCTGATGATGACATAACCACCGTGAGGCAGATACTGTCTCCCTGTCAGAGAACAAGAAGCCCCAGCTACTCTGTGCATTTAGAGTTACACAAGACATCAGAAATAGCTTAAGCAGCAGATCTATACCAGCTAACACAGGAGCCAGGACAGTGACCGAACCAGTTTCTGCCATTTCTGTGCTCCCTTGCTCTGTGACTCATCACCTGGCATGTGGTACTCGGCAAGAGCCATTTACAGGCCATGACTCAGAGCATCCACAGAGGTGCTCTGGGATGGAACCTGCTCCTCCTCCTCCTCCCTGCCCCAGCCCCCAGCACATATGCGCCTAATTACTTTATGCAAATCCGCAGAGAAGAAAAAGACTGATGTTTCTAGCTGTTCATATCACACAGAAATTGCTGCTGAATTAAACTGCAGACACAGTAAATCCTTTCTTATCACAGGCACTCTAGTAGCAGCAGCATCAGGAGGAGGGACTGTGCTTGTACAGCATCTTTCTGCCTGAGCACTCTGAAAGCTTCCTGAAGATCTTACAACAGCAGAAATCACACAATTCCATTTTGAAACATAGATATGCCTGGGCAGTGGAACTTGGGTGTTGCAGGGTCACCAGAGCACTCAAGAACCCATGGAGAAAGAAAAAAAATCCTGTAAGCATATGAAATTTCTGGGCACACTCAGTATCCAAAGATGCCAAGATTAACTCCGCCCTGGTCAGGGCTTAGTGATCCTGACCTAATGAGTGGTATCCCTGTCCATGGCAGTGGGGGTTGGAACTAGATGACCTTTAAGGTCCCTTTCCACCCAAGTCATTGTATGCTTCAATGACTTGTGCAAAGCAGGACTGTCAGCTGGCTGCCTCATCAACATGCTCGTTCTACTGACCCGCCCAACTGAGGACCCCAGGAACCAGCAGCTGCAGCTGAGTGGTGACAAAACCACAGCCAGCAGCTGTGGGTGAACCTGAGTCAAAGCCAGCAGAAGCCTGGACTGAAGGTTTTCCCACGAACTTCTATGCCTGGGAGCTATGAGCTCAAAACTCTCCACCACAGGAGCCACAGGAGGCAGGGAATGGAGTGTTCGGCTGAAGGAGTCAGGCATCAAACTCAGTTCAGCTTCAGGAATCAAGGCCAGCTCTCTGAGCTATGCCTGGACAGGGTGGCAGAACTGTTCCCTATGTCTGTCATAGGGCTACATGTAACAGTGACTGAGCAGCTGTTCTTGTGCAGGTGTCCACTGCAGGGGTGAAGGCTCCTGAGATAGTATCAAGAAGTGGAGAGGACACAGATGCTTAATATGTATGAAAATATTCTCAACAGCACTGGAGATTTCTTGGCTTGCTGAGGATCTGTAGCATCCCTGTAATTAGAATCACAGAATCACAGAATACGCTGAGTTGGAAGGGACCCATCAGGATCATCAAGTCCAACTCCTGGTCCTGCACTGAACACACCAAGAATCACATCACTGCAGGAAGAAAAGGGTTGAAAGCTGAAAGTTTAGTGAGGAGGAAAACCAGAGCTGTTTTCATTCAAGATGACCTGGCAGCTGGGGGATGGTAAGAATATTCAATGTGGGAAATTTCATGTATTGTGTTTGCTTTGTCTTGTATTTTGTCCATCTTAAGAAACAGAATTTCTGTAGAAAACAACAGAATGCTGTCAATTACTTAAACCTCATTCTTCACAGGTCTGGGCCTCCCTGCTGGGAGAAAAAGAGGTAGAAGCTTGGAGGTTATAGAAAGCACAGAATTGTGAAGCACTGAACATGGGCCAGGCACTTGGAGATGTTGAGGCCAGGGAATGGGCCCACGTACTTTTGGACCCTGCTAAGATGGAATAAGCTTAGCATGGTATGTGTCCCAATCTGTTTTTGAAACCTTCCAGCCAGAGAGGTGATGGGATAAAACTATTCTTCCCACTTCAGCTGTGGGTCGTGGTTGCCTTGGTTACTTGCATCTGTCAGTTCACACAACGGCTACATCACCCTTTGGAAAGACCTCTCAAAGAGAAGTGACAAATCACTTGCATTGGATTTTCCTCCCTAACCCTTACTGGAATCTGGCTTCAGGCAAGGTAGTGTTGGCCAGATCATAGCAAAGGAGATGACCTACTTATCCAAAGCTTATGGGAGGATAATTTCAGGAGCAACCTTTATCTGCACAACAAAACCCACACGAGGCCAACTCTCCCTCAAGTAGTCCCATATCCTCTACCACCTTCATGATCTGGGAAAAAAGATGAGCTAAGTCCTAAAATGGACAAAGAAAGTCTGTCTTCACTGTGAACAGGATCTTGCTGCAGTACAGCTCAGCACATCCATACAGATTTCAGCCACTCCATGGCTGCATATCTTCCCTATTGCTTTCTTTCTGTGCAAATTAAAACTGGCATTGCATTTCTGTCCAAACCATGCACTGCAGGAATCACAGCTGCAAAACAAACCCTGCAAGAACAAAAACCCTCCCTGCAAGACAAAAACATCAGTGACCGCTTGAAAAAGCCTGACAAATATGAAACTTAGCCTTAAGATAACACAGTAAAAAGAAGCTGTAAAATGAAGTTTACTGTCTCTTCAGCCCAGAGTGCCACATATCACTCACTATCAAGTAGAAAACAAACATTTCTGAGATGGTGGATTACAGATGTACAACCTCAGGCAGCACAACAGCAGAAGCAGAACAGTCACCAAAGGTGGCTACAGGGGAGTCAAGTAAAACCACAGCCAGGCCAAGCTCTTGAAATAACAAAATATCACCCCACAAGCCACTGCAAATAAAGCAGTCACCAATGTCAAAATGACTGGAACAGTGCTGCAATGGTTTGCTGCCACATCCCAGTGAACAGGAGAAGTAGTGCAGGTAAGGCATTACCTAGGTGTGATGGACATCAGATCTGCGGGGCAGCCTGAATGCCTGCATCTGCAGAGCTGTATTAAATGATGCAATCATACATGGAATTTAATGCACACTGCATGCAAACAAATCAGGAGTGCCAAAATCAGGCACAAACAGAAAACATCCCAGCAGCAGCCTGCTTTTACTAGATGTTCCTCTGCCACACTGCACATATAAATGGTTTTTCAATTAGCAGTTGTGACCAACAGCTGACTCCTGCTAAGGCTACAGGAGACTTTAACCCTTCCTAGCCCTACTGGTTGTTCTACCAAGACCAGAAGAAATGACTGGATACAGGAAGACATTTTCTGTGTCTTCAAGGCAGGAATACGTAACAGTCTGGAGGGCCGCAACTCCCTGATTTGGGGATGATAGCACTGTACAAAACAAAAAGGCTGAGCAGTTCAATAAAAGCAGCATCTGAGGAGTTAATATATTACATTTATCCTGCCTTCTGAAGGACACCTGTGGGGGCAGGTATGCCTGCCCCTGAAGACCTGCCTTCCCCTACAAGCCGTTTGAGGTTCCACTGGTGGGATAAGTATACTTTTAGCAGCATCCCGTAGCTTCTTAGCAAGGGGAGGGTCTCCCACAGTCCTCCGGGTTTTATTATGTTAATATACCCCGGTTCTCCCCTCCCCCCCCCCC
>VZTJ01005909.1:44666-112523 GCA_013397795.1 Orthonyx spaldingii
GCTGGAGGCGACCGGGAAGGCATCCTGCAGCTCTGCAGCACCCACCCCCCGCAGAGCCCGGGTTTGCGGACACCACGACCACATATAATAGATATATTTCTATTCTATTCTATTCTATTCTATTCTATTCTATTCTATTCTATTCTATTCTTACATAAACATCTATTATAATACATATATAATACATTATTTATATAATACATGGATATATAATAATAACACTGATGCCCAAATGCTTTTAGACCACAGGCTGGATTTTACAATCCCTTGAAGGCAGCTGGAGGAAAAGATCCCGTAGCACTCAGATTTGAAAATGGAAATTGCGTGATTACTGTTAAGATTGTGCATTCCTTCACCCTTTTTTTGGCCAGGTACCTGAACAAACAGGTCCTCTGCAATTATGTCTGAATCCCATTTCAGCAGAGTTCAATGTGGGTAAAAACAAAAAAGGCAGAATGATTCCTGGAATGATGAGATAAGAAGTGTCTGAGGTAGGAACAAATCCTTGGGCCATCGTGAGACTACCTAGTCACAAGCAACCTCCTTCATTTGGGAGTAGTTTACATTGCAGAGCAGGTTTCATAAGCTGCCCATAGAAATTTAAGAGACTACCCTCAGTGCCTTTTGTTTTTTGGAATTCTTGCAAATTTTTAGAGCTTGTAACTTCCTGGACCAGTGCCTTCCACACCAAATTACATGCCACATTAGTAGTTATCTGTCAGTACTTTTGAACATAGGGATATTTAACTTCATTGCTTGTCCTTGGTCTAGGGCAGGGAGAGGATCATATTTTCTACTCCATTTGCCAACCTTTAGTGCCAAGATTTTCGTTCTGCTCAGTACAAGAGTGTTCCCAGATCCTTGGTCAGATTACCAACTTCTCTCCAAGTGTCCTCCTGATGTGTGAGTGTGTTTGTATGTTCACTGGCCAGCGGCAAGGCAGAACTCAAGCAGATCTGGATGAAACCACAGCATCAGTTTATATAACAGAATATTTTCCATGCAGTAGAACTAACAAAAGGCAAGCCAGAACCTTAATAAAATACTTATGAAGCAGACCAGGCACTCCTAATGATTACACATACTTTCCTTCTGAGAGGGAAACATATCCCTTGTAGGGGCTGGCAACCCAAACCAAGCTCAGTTTGTAAAGCTCTATTCAGGACAGTTTATTTTAGGATATCACTCCACAAGACAGCTCATGTGCTAATTAGGCTTGGAATGACTGGGCTCAACAGAGCATTAAGGGTAAACTAAATCTGATAACCCTGGATTAACCAAGGTCTTTTGCTGAGGATGTTGGGCTACACAGACCTATTGACTAGGGAAAAGAAAAGGAGGACAAACAGCTATGATCCTTGACTCTATCCTGGAAGAGCTGTCAGAGTTCCAGGAGACCCACTAAGTCTCCTGGAGGGATGGCCAGGTTGGATGGCACTTTGAGCAACCTGGTCTAGTGGAAAGTGTCCCTGCCCATACAGGGGAGTGGAATGAGATGGGAACTTCAGGGTCCTTTCCAACCCAAACCATCTTATGATTCTGTGAGCAGTCTGCTTTTAGTCACTTCAAGGGTGTTTGTGAGAACAGAGGAGACACGTTAAGACTATAGGCTCCCAGATCTTCAGAGACAGGACACATTCACTGTTGAACATCTTCCTTCTTGAAGCTGTTGCATCCTTTCTGGACCAGAAGTCTCAGAGAAGACAAGTAGCTGAGACAAACATTTGCCTGTGTTAAGCCCTTGCACTGAGATGGGCCTTAGCAAAACAACAAGGTTTTAAAACATTACAACTTCTGAACACGTACTATAAATACACGGGGTAGTCTTATTCACAAGAATGCCAAGCCCTTTGGGAATACTGCTGGGCTTTGAAGTTTGAAAGCAAGATTCACAAACTAATTAATTACATTATGTGAAAAGTATTCATATTATCAGTTTCAAATAATACTTAATTTCCTGGAGTGCTTTCACATTATAAATCAGGGCACCTCATAAATCATTATTTTCTTTCTCTAGATTATTTCCTATCACAAACCCTACAGTTTCCCATTTACCACAAATAACTTCCATTTCTTCAATCTCTCCTTTTAGGAGCATTTTCCAGGGACTTACTTAGTTTCCTAGGCAGTTTCTCAATTCCCTCCAGCTATGCATTCATGCTTCTGAGCTGGGGTGACTGAATTCACACAGTTTTCCAATTGGCAGTGGGATTAGAAGCTATAAAACAATTTTCCATTCCATTTCTTATGTATCTTAACATACATATGTACATGCCCACCAGGTAATGTCCCTTATGACCAGGGTGACAATCAGTTCCTTTTTGCAGTTTAATAGCATCAGTTTAATGAGTTGGAATGCATTTAAATAGTTTGATCATTTGGAATCTGACAAAGTGTACTTTTGTGACTATCTTCTCTTACACACACTTATGTAAATTAGCATCAAGCTAAAAAGTGTCAAGATCTACAAGAAGACTAGCCTAGAAGAAATCAGGGGATTTTTTTAACCTATCTGTTCTCTGAGGAAAGGAGTTTCTTTTCCCTCCTCTCTGGAGTGTGGGTTTTGGGGGTTTGCTCTCTCAGGCTGCACAAATTCTTAGCATGTCCGCATGCAATTTCTATTTGAGGCTCCCCCATGAGATAAAAGGGTTCTCCAAGCTTTACTAGGGTCTGGGCTGAAGGCTATTTCTCCATAGTGAATTTGCCTCGCTAAAGAAGTGAGGTCTAGTGGCCTGCACCCTTGAAAGAAGATTCCCCTTTCATTTTGATGGGCAGGCTGAGAGGTTGTTGTGGTTTTTCTTTTCAACCACAACTCATGCCAAGGGGAAAGCAAAAACAAGGCACTGGACCAAAATCCTGGCTGTTGAATGTGGTCTAGTACAGAGGGGAATCACTCCTCAGTGCCTCTGGGACAACTACAAATCCATCATTCCAGTTTGGGGTGTTTCTCTACCCTTGAGTACCAAATCGTGTCACCAGCACAAAGCCTGGGAGAGGTCAGGGTTACGGAGATGGAAATATTCAATGGAGTCTCTGAAACTTTTGCAAAGTCATCAAAACCAGAGCTTACAGAAACCCCAGTGGGTCAAAAATTACTCTCAATGTCTCAACCAGATATGGCCAAGCACAACCTGAATGGCTGTGGATAGAGCACTGCCACCTTTGTGTATTAACCACCCTCATGCCATTGCTTGTCAGTGCCAGGACACACCTGTTTTCTTGTAGTTTTCCCCCTCCTCCTCTCCTATCGGGCTATGAACTGGCTAGCCCTCCTGACCAGCCTGAAGTCACCCTGTGTTCCACGTTGCCTCACCTCTCCTCTGACCCAGTCCTCCCCCAAAAACAGCCACTCTGAGGAGCACATGGGAACAAATAGGCTGTCAGGCTTACTGTAATAAGCAGTCACCACCTTCAGAGTGCTTTTATAAACACAGTAATTATAAATAGCAAATGCCTATGGAAATGAGGCATATGACAAGGAGCTGAAGGCAGGAGGAGACACCTGGGTAAGGACAATGCTCTCCTGAACACCATTTCAAGCACTACAACCTACAGTTGGAGGACACATCTCAGCAGCAGGGTAAGTTAGATGCCACTGACTGTGGACAAGTGAGAACAGCTTGGTCCCAGTAGGGAACGGCTAAGTGCAGATGCATGCTGAAATCCTCTTGCTGGTTTTCTGAAGGGAGCTACAATCACTGCTCAGGGTAAGACACACTTGGGCAAGAAACCTCTTAGAAGTTACTACAACAGCTCACGTGAGAGCAAGTGGTGAAGGAGGTGTCAAACCAAGTAACCCACGGTGGACGTGTCACTCCAGGTATCAATCATCAGAAAGAATTACACAAAGCCAAGGAAGATACACCATGTGGGCCAACAGCATCTTGGGACCAGAGATATGAAATACTTATTCCTTCCACTGGATCTTCTCCTTGTGTGGGCTTATCATTCTGCCACCTGAGTTACTGGAAAAGGTTTGAGGGTGGGACTACAGGGAGAAACGCCGTATAAGCAAACACTGTAATGAACCTGCCTGCCAAGAGCAGAAAATTGCACTAGCAGAATAATCAAGACATGTCATTCTCCCTGCTAAGAAGGGCATCTGGGACTACACCTATGCTATCTGAACTTACACAGGAGACACATGACAACGATGCCTGAGGCACACATCCCTGCTCTTTGCCATGGGAACCCCAGAGAGGGACCAAAAGAAGGTAAATTGCTAAACAACCCACGTGAGTTGGGCTTATAGGCAAAGTGAGGCAAAGTAGCCATGTGGCTGGTCCTGCACCAGTGCAGGCAGAGCATAACAGAGAAGAATGAGCCCACTGAAAGCATTTAGGGCACATTCTTCCAGAAGCGATGGCAGCTACTGCGAGTTTATACAGAATAAGGTGCAGTTCTGGAGTCAAACTGATGAGATTAGTATAACTGAGTAGGGAGCAAGGACACTAGTGTGACGTAAGAGTAGGTCTGAGGCAAGTACCAAGTGAAAACCTACTGTCTATTTGCCAAAGTTTTTCATACAGGTTCTAATTAAATATTTTTTCCTGTAACTCCCAAAGCAGAAACTCTCCTCTTGCCAAAAGGAACAGCTAGAATTCATACACTCTGAGATATATCTGACATTGTCCCCAAAAGCACAACAACTGGGCAGTGACACATGTTCTCTGCCTCCAGAGAGCATTTTGTGTGGGAGCAGAGAGTGGCAGTTTGGTGGTAAGGCCAGTTTCCTATCACTTGCCAAGGGTCAGTACAAAGCATTGCTGCCATCACTCAAATATTATTTATCACTCAAAGGTACTGCCAGCCCCACACCCTCAGCATTGCCCAAAGACCAACACATGGTCTCTCTTCCAAGAGTCCAAACGCAGAACTTGAGCCTGAGCAAGAAGTTGTCATCAGGCACATTATGGCCACTCACCTACATTACAGCTCTGCCTTCCCCCTCCATCCCATTTACATCAGTTAACAAACACAGTGGGTTTTGTTTGGGTTTTTTATCCCCCTATCTGTTAATATTGCAACCATCAGCCTTACCCTGTAAAAAGTACTTGCATGTGTCTGAGGGGTAGAAAAAAAATATTGTCTACATGATCCTGAGGCTGCAACACAAATGGGGAGAGAAGGAGCTTGTGGACCAGCCGCGTTTTTGCACTTCTTAACAGCTATGTCCTGGGCTTTAACCCACTTCTTTCAGAAAATGAATATTAAAATAATTTTCATCGAGACAGAAAACTGGAGCAGAATCAGAGACCAGAGGTATTTTGACATCCCATTTCTTTCTTACTGGAGTGTAACCAACTTTGAGGTGAGTGTCTGGGCACACAGGGAACCTGCTTGGCAAATAACATGGCAAATCCCTGCTAAAGCTTGTTACCAATACAGCTATCATTGATCATTGCTATGAATTTCACCCCCTGCCAGACAAGCTCCTTCAGCTCCTTCAAGCCTTATCCTGCAGCCTCTTGCTCAGCTGAAAGAGAGGGGGAGCGCTTCTGGCTCTTTTGCGCTTATAGACTGGACAATCAGAAGCACTTTATCCACGTCAGAACACTCCTCACAAAGTAGCACAGGTAGGAGACAAGCGAGGTTTTCCACTACTGGTCAGATTTCAATGGTTTCCACAAGGACGAGGACAAAATCTTGTTGTCCAGTTCTGTCCTTGATTCCACAGCTGACAGGAGGTACCTCCACCTCTCAACCACCTGCGGAGATCTCCACATCTCTTACTTTGGATTTACCTTTTTTGGGTTCAGTTATCAGAACTGTGCCTACTGAGATGAATTTTCACCCAGCACTCATGATACAGAAGTGGCTTTGGATTGAATATCTCAAGCTGACCCAGTTTATATTAAACAGAATGGTAAAAAGCAAACAGAGCTGTAATGAAACCTTTTTAATTTTTAAAGAGCAGATCTCTGGCATGTCAGCATAAACAGTTATAATGCCAACAAGAACAAAGAGCTTGGAGAAATACTGCAGAAAATACTTCGAATGTAAGTTAAAAAAAAAGAAATCTGGATTCACCAAGATAGATGAGATTAGAAGAGAAAGGCTCCTGACCAACCTGAATGTGTAACCACACTGAGGATATTAAAGGTAAAAAAACCATAATCTTCAGTGCTGTTTTGGCAAGGTGAATAATGAAGCCGCAGCAATGACAGGCTACATAATACAGGGGGAAGAAGGTGCAGAAAAGGAAACGAGCTTTTGAGTGGAAACAAATTCAAGAAGATGAAAGCACTCAAGTCAAAAGGACAAGATATTCTTGATCCTAGAACAATAAAAGAATAGCTGGTTGATCGCTGCTGGCAACTGCACTTTTGATAAAAATACCCATTAGAAAAGAGAGGTAGAAGGTGAAACCATGTGGCTGACAAATATTAAAGGTAAAAGTCTGTAGCTTTTCTGCAAGGGCAGGGAAAGTGACCCATGTTAGATTTTTCAACCTGCCCTTACTATTACATAAGTCTTTCAGAAAACACTAGAAAAGAAAAATAAGACAGGGAAAAAAATTAAAAACTGGGCAAAGCACAACAAGGGATTGCAAAAGGCAGAGTATTGTCTGGGTCTCAGGAATCATACTAGAGTGAGATCTTGACTCACCAGGAACATCAGATTGGAAGAAAATGAAGATGTCTGGAAATAAAAATTTGTTCTTTGTTTGCTCTCACAGCCTCATACACCTGACAGGCAGTAATGGAGCTGTGTGCAGGCCATTCCTGAGTTCACAGCATATTCTCCTGTGCCACCTGCACTTTCTGCAATGCAGGTCCAGGTCCCTTCTATCTAGAGATCCAGATGTACTTTGTCTCCATCATCTGCATCGATGCAGTGAGGAAGACGCACTCCTGTGGATCATTTCAGTCAGCTCCAGCCACTAGAACCTCTTGTCCATCTTCTAAGCGTCTCAAGGCAGTGATTATCTGTGCACTCTCACTGCTAAACAGATGTTCTTGTAGGAGTGGTCCCTACTAGCCAGGCACAGCCTGTATGCCCTAGGGACATCCCCACCCCACACAGAGAAGGAGGCTGCAACACCTTCTTTTTATTCCTTTAGGCAAGCATTGTACACACAAACCATATATACATGGATTTTCTTCCACGTGCTGATACAGGTATGTGTGTCCTGTACATTCTGTTGTACATCATGTCTTTCAGCCCCTGATGTGCTGCACACAGTCATACTGTGGTTACCCACCATCAATCTCCCATAGGAACCTGCTCTGCAGCAGCACCACAAACCCAGTCTGGTGCACACCTGCAGGAGACATCCTGCTCCCTGCTCCCATCAGCCTGAAAATTACAGATTCTGGGAGACACAGAGAGGTTCTCTCAGGTCCAAGAGCTAGACAGGGGTGAGAAGGAGCTGCAGTTCAGGAAGCTTTATGGTACTTCCAGGACATTGTCATCGATCTACAAGAAGGCAACGTGCTGCTTTGTGATGTTGCTGGAAGTCCTCTCCTTCTCACCCGGCACCCTGCACTGAAGGGTTTGCCTTCATCACCAGGTATAAAGGCTGTGGAGCTTTGTCACTCCATAGGGATGGAGAGGGAGCAACCAAATGAGAACCTGCAGCAGCAAAATGGTTCCTCCACAGAACTACTGCAGAAAAGGCTGTGGCGAGGATCACCCCCACCCCCACTAGGCTGCACACAGCACTGAACGTCTCGGGGAACACAGTGAGACCCTGGAGAATGACAACAGAAACAACACATTTGCATTCCCTGACAATGACAACCCTGAATTTCCCCTCTGTGTGCTCTCCCACTGGTCTCTGACCCAAACCCCCTGCTCCCCCAGTTCTGCAATGCCTCTCATCTGCCCCTTCCTTCTATGATTCCTCTACAGCTCTGCACAACATTTACCATTTTATCTACATTTTCCCTACCATCCTGTTGCTCTTTACAGGCCTACAAAAGCTTTGTCTGAATTATTCTTGGGTCACTGCCAAATGCAAGAAAATTTTTGTGAATAAGTAAGACCTGCTAAGCTTACTTTAGCAACACTGGTATAAAAGGCTGCAGGTGCGTGGAGATAAAAATCCAGATCTCTACTTCCCTTGTACTCTAATACACCTTTATGACACCCATCGATCCACACCTTGTATGATATGTTCCTCTCTGACTTCCATTTACTCAACATCCGCCCAAAATCCGGCAAATGCAACCCCACATGCTCAGCATTTTCCATAACTCCAAAAGACTGAATCTGCTATTCGATTATCTCCTTTTGTTATGACATTCCCATTTGCACATTCCCCTACAGGCATGTCACTCTAACACATATACCAAAATCTCATTCTTTTGTACCTTTGCTTTATTGTTCTCACTGTAATCGCCCCTCCAGCATCTATATCCCTATCCCACATACATCCTTCTCTTTGTTCAAGCCCTCCTCCTATTTGCAGAGGCAATTTAATGGAAGGATTTGTGCAGAGGGTGGGGGAGGGAGGAAGAAGAAGGAAGGCGGGGAGGGAAAAGAGGGATTTGGCTGTAACAAGACCATGTAATTAAGCTCCAGTAACTGGTACCCAGCCTGGACCCCTCATTTCAGTAATTAAAAGCAGTAATTCCTCCATTCCTAGATAACCTTTCTCATCTGATCTGTGAAAAGAGCCAGGGAGAAAGCATCCATTTACACAGCCAGCACAGACACACCCTGGCAACACAAAGGACTCCAGCCTGCACAGAGCCCCTGTGCAGAAGGACACGGTTTTACATGCCGTATTTTACCCTAATGTCTTTTGAACAAATAATTTACCAGTATTTAGGGATGAAAAAAACTAGAAAAAAAAAGCCGAAAAGGAAAAAGCCAAAAGCCATAGTGACAGCAACCTTTTCTCTGTCTGAGCCCTTTGTCTCTGGCTTTTCATGGAAGTGCTGTCTGTCAAAACAGCTTTTGAGCTGCACAGCAGCATCACCGCCAGGGATGCACAGAGAGCACAGTATCTGGCGGGACCACAATCCGTGTGGGTTCGGCTGTCATGGCAGGCACAATGGAGAGCTGTGCGGAGGCACTGCCGGGGCAAAGCACAGCTCGCCTCTGCACAACCAGCCCTGAACATGACAACTGCTATTTCACAGCTACAATGGACAAACACACATTCTGCGCAGCAGCCACCGCCTCCTCGCTCGCTCACATCCATGACAGCCACAGCCAGCTCCAAAGCAATGTAGCCTCTGAAGAGACAAAGCAATCCTAAAATCCTTAAGCTTCATCGGCTAGCTGGCATCCTCCACAAAAACAAACCGGCTACCGTGCAGGACAACGAGCGGCCTGAAAACCCACAGCACAACTGACACCCATCCCGATAATTTTTCCATCTCACCTTTCCACAGATCCTTCGTTCCCTGTCTCCTGTCAGCAAACACACTCTGCTCCGGCACTCCTGAGCGCTCAGATTCCAGAAGGCTCCGTGCTCTCTCACCAGGATGCTGTAGGAAACACAGAGTCAATTTTTTTTTTCTGATTTTTTTTTTATTTCTTCACAGCTGCATCCCTGGCAATGCAGAGGGTCTGCGCAATCACATCTCCGATGCTCCTGCTGCTGCTGCTGCTGCTGTGACGTTGCTGCGTGTGAAGGAGCAAGCATGCCCACAGCACTGCCGCTCCAGCTCGCAATCAGTCCCTGTGGAACCTCAGACAAGGCAGGGGATGGGAGGGAGTAGAAAAGGAGGGGATGATGGAGGATTGATTCTTACAGGAACTGGGAAATCAGGAAGGCAGCATGTGAAGAAATAAAAAGACTGAAGCCTGTGCCATAAAATAGAGCTGCATTATTCTGTGATGAGACTGGATTTCGGATGCTTTGTGCTAGCAGGCTGTCTGATCTTTGCAAAGGAAAGCAAAAGGGACTGGAGTGTTATGTTCCTACTGTTGATAATGGCAGCTAGAATCCTTGGAGATAAAATGGCAGTCAGCAAAGAAATGCATAGGAGGAGGAAGAGGATGGGAAGACTGCAAGAAGCTTCCTGAAGCTTCTTTAAATTTCTGTAGTGCCTTGTCCTACACAGCTTCATCAACAGTAACTACACAGCATCCCTGAAATGCAGCCATGTCTGGAGCAAGATGCAACCAGCTTCCCACAGTGCCAAACCCACTTGACAGGAGCAGGATGTCTGCAGTCCCCGCTCTCACAGGGGACCTCAAAGGAAGATCCCACCAGCTCTTAGCTGCAGTTTGTGGTTCAAGTGCTGCCCATGACCTAGGCTAGATCCCAGTATCTCAGCAAAGCAATCCACAGCAGATCTTCCTACCTGAAACAGGAGGTCACCACCTGCAAATCTCAGGTTCTCTTGCTATCTGCAGTGATTTTTCCACATCCCTTTTCACCAGAGGCAGCTGGTGAAAAGGGGTGATGGAACTTGCTCCATAGGCAGAGTAGAGCAGCTCCTCACAGGGCACAGGTAGCTGTGCAAGGGACAAATGTGGCTACTTTTGCTTTTCTACCAGCTGGGGCCTAACCACATACCCCAGAAACTCAGCTGTGCTCCAGGCTGTGCTGTGCTAGGGGAGGTGTTTCTAGCACTGGAGCAGCATCCATCCTGGAGGGACCACTGACATTACTGCTCTTTCTCCTCCAGTCCTGTGTCTACAGCCCTGTGCAGAGCCAAGCAGAGCTCAGAAACTGGAGCATCCACATTGCAAAAGCAAAACCTGTTAGCCCCAACCAAAACACACCTCCTAAACTGAGGCTCTGCGGGAAGTGAGCAGGTCAGAGCAAGGCAGAGAAGGGGTAAAATTGTCACACAGACACAACATTCAAAGAAATTAAGAACTGCCACATGACTAAGTACTTTTTACTTTATGTCATGATGCACCCAAAACAGCAAACAAGTAACACAAATACAACAACACAGACAATATAACACCTTACAGAAGCTTCTCCCTCTGGAGGTATCAACATAAAACGCTGTGACAGAAAAATGTTAGACTTATTAGCAGAAGTGGCTGCCAATTATCTCCGATCCTAGAACATGACAAACTTTTAAAGTATCTCTTCAAGTAACATTTAAATCAGATTTCTGACAGAAAACCATGGAGCTGGGGGGTGGTTCCTACCAAGGCCTTCAGAGGCCCAAGTGCAGGGCTCCCCTCAGTGCAAAGAGACCATTCCACTTCAGAAATAGAAAGGGCCTTGGGCTGTGGGCTGTGCAGACTGTTTGCAAAGTACTGGAGCCAGCATCACAGATGCAGTTCTGCTACTCACCTCCAAACCACGGTGAATGATGCCTCAACCAGTCCCAGAGGTCAGACTCCACGGGTCAGGTCCTTCCCAAGAAGTCAATGTATCTGCCCTACCAATACCACTTTATGCTCCCTAGCCCACTGCCTGCCTTTCCTGGGACGCTTGGGACCCACACCACCAGCTGGTCTTGTTCAAGAGGCAGGGACAAGCCCCCAGGAGGATGCAGGAGTGAGGGACCTACCTCCACGCCTGGCCATTACAGCAAGCAGAAAGCCAGTCCTGGCAGGCTCTGCTCCAACCAAGCTGCAGTAAATGAGACTATTTACTGTGCTCCCATTAATGTGCAGCCCCAGGACCCCTGTATGGCCAGTCCCATTGTACTGTCAGTGTTAATTAAGGCAGGCTCAAGCAGACATCTCTGGCCCCTTCAGCTGGGACAGTCAGGGAGCAACAGCGAGGAAAGACACGGAGAGTTTCAGCTGTGGAGCTCTGTACAGAACAAGGAGCATTTGTTACCCAGGAGACTCGTTCCCACAGCAGAGAGGAGAATGGAAACTATTTCGGTGCCCTCCCCAGTCCTCCACAAGCATTGCCAATGCTGACGCCAGGAGGCATAAATGCTGGCAGGCTAAGTGCTTGCCTTCATCCCTGTCCCTGCCACAGGACACTGGCATTAACCAATTCACTGACAGCAATGCCTGCCTTGTGTAGCAGATACACACACCAGAGCAGATGGAGTCGGGGGGTATGTTCGTAAAAATCAGACAGAGCGGTGCAGCAGACAAGGGGCTCCCTAAGAAACACTCCTATTTATACTCTTCCCAACATAAACATCTGTACCCTCCTCCCCAAAATACATTCTGCATGTTCCCCAGATCTCAGATTCACATGGCCTCGACCCTCTGCAGCACACACCCCTTTGCCGCATCCCCCTCCCCGATCTGCCTCACTCAGCAACAGCGCTAGGAACTGATGGCCTGTCCCAAAGCTTTGCAGGCAGCAGGAGATCTCAGGCGCTAATAAGGAAGAACAAAGCTCTTTCTTGCAGTCTTCTAGGAGATGACTTCTCTTTGATCACAGAGATGAGTCAGTGCAAGAAGGGGAGCATGGCTGACTCCACAGTGTCACGCAAGTAGGGAGCAGAGATACTGCAGGCTGGTGACTGTATTCCTTGGAGAAGGAAGGAGAAATGGAGGTGTCAAGACGTGCCTGTCCCTACAGTAATGGGGGTTCCCATTTTGCTTCACCTAGGCAGGTCGGGATAGGTGATTCCCACAGACTTCAGCACTCTGTGGTGTAGGTAGCTTGGCAGGAGAAAATTCTTTATCAAGCAATGTCAGTCTCACTGTCCACAGGCATTCCAGATGGCGGGCAGGATTTTTGCCATCTTGCCTCCTTACTCCTTGCTCCAGGGCTGCCAGAACTGAATGCACAACACAATCTCCCACCTGTGAATTCCAGTAAGGAGGCATATCCTGCTCCCAGTCCCGGGCTGCAGCAAAGCTTACCACTTTGGGGGAGCCACAGGTGCTGCACTTGCACTGGACATGAGCTGTACATGTACCTGGAGTTTTTGCTGACAATAACTACGACACGAGTAGATCAACTGGGTGTTAACAAGCCCAACACATTTCAGGCTTGGTCTTAGGTTTCTTCGTTCACATACCACGCAGGAATTGGCTGCTAAGGTCAGCACACACCCACATACAAGAAGAACCCATTTCACTTTTGCTGCAATTGTGCAGTAAAATCACCCACCAGCTGACCCAGCCTCGCACCTATTTGCTGCAAAGCTGCTCCAGTGATGTGTGAACTGGAAACAGCTCAGCCCCAGATTCCAGTCAGCTCTCTGGGCTGTAGCTCTGACATCAAGCACTGTGCTAGGACAGGTCTTTAATCATCCCTCACCATCAAGGTGTGGGACACAACCTGATCACTCTTGAAACTCTCAGGCAGCCCCAGTTGCTGCCTCCAGTTTACAGCTGTACCCCAGCAAAGGGAGCTGTCTGCCACTTCCTCCTAAAGGGTGGGCGTTTTGACCAAGCCCTGATTACCTTCAGTGAATCCATACCTTTCAAGCAAACACAAAGTGGTACAAGTAACAGCAAGCTCTCCATCACAGCAGGATACCTGTGCCTTGCTATCTGCAGGTGCAACAGCAGGAACATGCCTAGGACACAGATTCTAGCCACATTTGTAGCATGGCCACAGGGATATCTTCACTCTTTCCCACGTGCTGGACCACTCAGGAGCAAGGTGAAAGCAGCTCAGTGCCTTCCCACCTTGCTTACCCATTGTTTGTGGCAGAAATCTAAATCCCATGGCAACCCCACGGAGCACCAACACCATCCAGGCTGTTCAGGAAATGCCAGAGAGAGGGATGTTGGTCAGAGTTGAACTAAGAGCATGGGTCTGCTCAGCTGGAGCAAGGGGGAATGAGAATACAGGAGCCAACAGGAAAGCAGATGATTAAACTTTAATAAAAATCCTCATAAAGAAAAACATAACTAATTCCCCCATTCCTTCAAGTCCTATGCTTCAAGGTCAAACAACATCTCTCTAACATACAGAGATCAATACAGGCTGATCGTTACCAACATGCGCTCGACATCTTTTCTGTTCAGTGGGAACAGATACAGGAGCTTTTGAACAAGCAGTCAAAAATCCAAGCAGACTGATAAAAACATATGTTAGCACAGTGGAAATGCCTGCCCTTAGCCCTCACGTTTCCCTGGGGGATCACTAACTGATCCACACTGAGCCTGCTGCCCAAGAGAAACTGAGGACAGAGGCACAGGAGTCTGTGAGGTTTTGCTGGTCAAAGACACATTCTCAATATCAGAATTCGCCAGCCCACTGTTATGACCCTGTGTCCCAGTGAGCCCTGCCCACTGCCCACAACAGCAGTGCTGATTTCTTCGGGGCTAGCAGCCCAGGTCAACCAAAACCCCCAAATGAGAAAATGGCTTCAAAAGAGAAAGTTGTTGCTGTTTTTTAAAAAGAAGTTGGACATTTCTTGTTGCTTTCTAACTGTCTTCTAACCAAATTAGTTCACAAAGTTCATTCCTCTGATGTTTAAGAACATTCTATGAATTTCTAGCTTATCTTTATCCATGCACAGCTCACCCCTATTCACTCATATTCCAAAAATGAGCTTTAACGTCAGCATTTATCCAGCCTGTGTTTAAAGTTATATCATCTGAGTTCTCTAATCACTTCACATTAGGTAGGCTTTCCATTTCTTTGATCATACCCATATTCCTTCTCTGGGCCCGACCCAGTTTGAACACAGCCTTCAGAGAATGACTGGAAATGTACACAGTCTTCCAAGCAAGGTCTCTTGTGCCTTAATATGCTAAAATTTCGCCATCTCTGCTAGAAGTGCTTTGTCCAATGTGTCACATTGGATGACATATCTTTTCCATGGCTACATCATGTTAGGTGCTCAGAGTTACCTTGTACACCACACCGAGACCCTGAGTTTCCCCCCCATCACTGTCACTTTCCCCCAGTGAGCTGCCAGATGCAGTTGAACTTTTTCCTCATTTCTCAGGTACACAACCATGCAATTTTAAAGTATCCAGTTCCCATTGGTATTGTTCCTGAAGGAATAATCCCAGCTCTTCCTGCTGAAAAACACTGAACAGCCTCTGATGATGTTTCCTTAGCTTTGTGTCTTTCAGAAATATCACTAGTGAAGCCTTACTTTTTAGTGCACAGAGCATTATTTCATGTATTGAATAGTTTCCATTTTGAGGCTGGTCTCCACTAACAACTTCCTTTCAGAGCACTAGTTCCTCTTTCAACATTCTTGTTATCTTCCTCTAGTCTGCATACTGCCTCTTACTTCTCACAGGGTACTATGCATGAAAGAATTACACACAGATTAAAGGGCAGGCAGGCCAAGCACTTGAGAGATTCATTTCAGGTTATTAAACAAACAAAATACTAGCTAATCTCCTAGAAAAAAAAAAAAAAGATAGGATATTTGTGTATCCTCCTCCCCCTCTTTGCTGACCACATGCAACCACCTCTAGAAAAATCATACTGGGCAAGGTGGTTCCTCCATCCTGATCACCATCTGAATTCTCAGCTTCCAGTACTAAGGTCAAATCCCTCCTAGTGCTGGCAATTGTTGCTTCGCTGCCCAGGAACAGAGGCCCTCACAAGTTCCATAAAAAGTCACAACTACCAGATAGGGCTAGTGCTGGCACAGCTCCCTACAGGGCTGGGCTCAGTTCCACATACCATCACACTACTGAGGCATCCACGGGAAAACCAAACCCTGCCCACAACCAGCTGTCTGTCTCCAGTCCCTTCCAGCCCAGGATTCCAGCATGTTTGTACCCCAAAGAAGACTGGCGTAACAGGGAGATGAGAATCACTTGGAATTCGGTGGGAAAGGGAGAAATGACCCTACAACTCAACTCTTAGTGCCCGTCTTCTGCTCCTAATACTTAGTACTGCTCAAGCAAGAGGACAAAAAAATAGCTGAATGTTTCTAGGCAGAGGGAAATGAGAACACACACAGCAGAGCAGCTCCTGAATCACATCTGAAGGCTCAGCTTCAATCTGATAAACCAGGCTCATAAAGCTTCACAGAAAATCTTGAATTAAAGCAAAGCCTAGCCATAACTGATCCAGCTGAGGTTTCAGGGTGTTTTAAGTATGAGCTCAGCTCTAAGAGCAAAGCTGTTTCCTCAAGCAGTCACTCAGATATTGATTCTACTCTGACTGGGAATATAAACTCTCACCAGTCAAGGCCTTTGCAAAAGAAGCAGAAAGGGTATTATTTAAAAAAAAAAAAAAAAAAAGTCTTTTAATATGGCTAACAATCACTCTGAGCAACCATGGTAACAGTGGATATTAAGGTGTTACCGGCTTCACTCTATTAACATTAGTGTTCAAAACAGGATCAATGCTGTCCCTAAAGCACCATTTACCTAAATAACGAGTTTCATAATAACTTAATAGTTCCCTACTGCCATGAGGAAACTCTTAAGTTGCCACATAACATAATACACTGGAACCAGTGAACTTGGCAGCCACAGCACTGCTGCATTCTGACCTCAAATAAAAATTATGTACTTCCAACTAAGCAGATGAAAAGCTGCAGGGCTGAGCTGAATCTGCAGCCCTGAAATGGTTCACTGTGTACACAGCACACACTGCTCAAGGACGGTGACTGCTTACGGTTCCCATGATGTGCACCAAAGTGACGTTCCCTTCCCACTCCAGGGGCATAGCCGGGCTGACTCAAAGTGAGGGTGACTGCACTGAACACGAGGCTCAGCTCCCAGGGACTGCAATGGAAGGGATGAAACAGGGAAAGGGCAAGCAGAAGAGAAGAAAAACACCACTGTTGGATGCACAAGAGGCCACATCCAAGAATGGAAAAAACCCCTCCTGCCCTCTTGCTCAAGGACTGAGTCATAAATATTTCAGTTTTCCAAGGCAACAGTAAGTATGAAAACGGTTCTGGATTTCCCTGCCCGTGGCAGGGAGGTTGGAACTAGATGATCTTTGTAAGGTCTCTTCAAACCAAAACCATTCTATGATCCTATGATTTACACAGAAAATCTGCAATAACATCACTCTGCACGTGCCAAAGTCCTTCCCTGCCATCCCTGTTCCGAGCAACAGCAAAAATCAAACAGATCTCTGAACTCACCACAAAGAACAGCAAGTTCCCAGCAGACCTCCCTGCTCTCAAATATTCCCACTCCACTTTGCAACGAAGCCCAGGGAGTACATAACCACTGGCTGATTTATTAGAGACACATGAGATCAGTTATGGTTGTTTATACTAATTTTCCCTCTAAGTTTCTCCATTTACCACCCAAACTGGATACACAGTGCTGCTCTGCAGCATTACTTGCCTCAGATGGCTATGTTTTAGTGGCAATTTAGAGCAATGCCTTGGCAGTTGCAAAGCACTCTGTGATTAAAAGAGACTTGAAGATTCACTCCATCCCCACCTACCAGCAGCAACATAACAGCACAATATTGGCAGGCACAGGGTTCCAGTGCTACACAAGAGACTGCTTGGTCTCCTGAGCACCCCCATCCCAGCAGACACCTAGAAAAGCTGCAAAGGGGAGAGGGAACAGGACCATTGAAAACTTCTCGAGACCCTGTCCACCACTTGTACATTAACCTGGTGACTCTCAGATGGAGCAGCTGTCTTTTACTCTTCACCTGTACTGTCAACAGTACTGTTAGCTGAAGGGATAAGGTCTATACACAAACAGCAAATTGACTTAAATTATAGCCATTACCATAACACCTCACACAGCACAGACTGCACATCCCCACCCTTAATCACTGTGCATGACCTGCCCATTCAGAAGACATCTGTGGTTACTGCAGATCACAGGCAGAGCTTGAGCAAGAGTGACATTTTGCTTTGAAGCAGGCAAACAAGAAGTAGGGCTATATGAATAGGCATGTCATATGCAAGACTTGGAGTCATCCTTCCCCTCTGCCCACTCTGGCACATGGTTCATGGACATACCCTAAATGGACAATCTGGTGAGAGCTCGAAGACAACACGGAAAAAAGGACAGAAAGAAATAAACTGCAAAGCAAGTGGGTTAGTTCTCAGGGCAAAACCAGGGGGTACATTAAAGCAGTTCCAAAATATATAAAAGGCTGCTGCCAAGAGCAAGTGGACAAGCTGTTCTTCATATCCTCAACAACAAGAAGGGTATCCTGGAGGGGCAGACAGGGGAGTTGAGGTTAAACATCAGGTGTAACAGATAAACTAACCATTCACTATTCCACCAAGAAAGCATAACAGTCAGGAGGCAAGATTGATTTTCTTAAAATTTTCCATGGTCTTGTGTATCTCAGAAGCTCTTTGCTTTATTTATTTAGAGGCATGCACCCCTGTTAGTCTTCACAGGCCCTTACTGTTAAAAATTGGAAACAATATATTTTTCCAGCTTTGCTGCCAAATGCCCATGTTACAATCTCGGTCAATTCACGGCATCAGGAAATATGAATAGAAGGAAGGGATTGGATTGCTAAAATGCAGGATGCAGCAGGTAATGTCCCTATCAGTGATTAAATAAAGATACTAATAATAATCCCTTCCAGAGATTAAATAAAGAAACCCAAGGAATGGCATAGCCCAAGTCCACTGTGCCTGCTCAGGGAAACATGATTATTTTATGGCTTTTGGAGGTCTTATTGTCGTGTGACTTCTGTTTGACTCAGAGAAGCAGGAAGCCTCTAATGCAGGATTGAAAGCTGAGAGCAATTTATTCTGTGAGGCAGAATACCTGGAGAAACACAAACATGCTCCTGGAAAGACATAGCAAACATACTGGTGCAGCTGAGAGTGGAAAAGCATCCTGTGCCAGCTGATCTGGCTACTAATCCACCTGGCTGTTAAAAACACACTCCAGGTGTATTTTTTCCCTGAACAGAATATGCTTAGTGTGAGCTTTCAGCCAGTGGATTCATCTTCCTTTCATCCACCACAGTGAAGAGACCTTTTCCTCAAGAATTCGGTCTTGTTGGAGACTATCCTTGGTCACAGCTGAGAACCCTTCTAAATTTCTCTCTGGTTATTATTAACATCTTCTCATCTACCAGAGCAAGCTGTCATGGATCATCAGTCAGCTGTATTCAAGGTCTCCATGTCAGGTCAGCCCATGATTAAGCAACCTTGTGGCTGTATGTGCTTATCGGTGTACACTTAATTAACACAAAGAGTCTTAACTCGCAGCTCCCAGCTGTGCAAATTGTGCAAGGTCTACCTCCTCCAAAAGTCACGTTCAAACAACAGGCAGCCATCTCATATGCAGACAGGTACACAGAGCCAGAAATGGGAAATTTGCTGGCTGTGGGCAACAATTTCAGTCAGGTTGGAGAAAGACCTCCAGTTAAAGAAATGCTATAGGGATAAAGGGGATCTGTGTGTGGGAGGAAATCCTGTCCTGTTCTTTAAAATAGAAAATAAAAGCTGGCAGAGGTAAAGCCCAGGCAGCACTGGTGAGGCAGGCCACGAAAGCAAAGCAGGTCACAGGAGATGGCTGACAAACGTGCCAAGCCTGGATTGTGTAGGGCACACTGAAATAGGGCTCAGCATCTTGTGAAGCAGATGAAAGGGCTGGGGCAGACTGCTCTACCAGTTCCCCATGGAGACATCTCGGCACTTCAGGAACTCCTGGAATCCCTGGTGTGTGACTCTGGCACTGCACAGGTTATTGCAGAATAGTCTAGAAGGCTGTTCTAGATACAAGAACTATTAGAAAATGATCAAAAAATGTCCAGCAAAGAGGTGTTTAAGGACAACAAACAAGACGTGTCCCCACACACTCCAGACACATTCCAGTCAGAAGAACAAGAGCATGCCAGGGTGGGAAGAGCCCTAGAAGAGCCCTTGGGAGCTCTGTAATATATGATGATACACAGGGCCTTGGCTGAGGCCTAATAATAAGCAGCCACAATGGTGACTCAGAGAGCTCTTTGTTGGCTGGACATGGGAGAGGAGCAGGAAGGAACAGAGTAACTGAGCAGCAGGAAGCCCCTGATGAAGGACTGACTGCCCTGAGCACGTTCCTGGAGAAACAGAAACATGCTTTTCATCTCTGTGACACACTTCTGTGTCTGGACAATTCTGAAGTCTGTGCTTTCAATACACGCTTAAGAAAGCACTCCATCCTGTGCACACACCCAGCCTGTGCCTCTTGACACATAGCATGGAAAAGAGAAGATCAGGTAAAAGGTGAGAGGGGGAAAAGGATGGAGTACTGGAGATACAACAGTTCAAGCCAGAAACTAAGCATCTGCTCTGCTCTCTTACTAGTTCTCAGTGCAACAGCCAGAAAAAATGCTTGGTCATGATGTTCTAACAGGACCTGCTCTCCATCCCTGGGAACATCTGCCAGAATTAGTAATCTCATATCAGAGGACGTGAAGCATAGAGTGTCCAACAGCACTTGTGACCTTTTTAGCAATTTTTGCATGCCTGCTGCTTTCACAGCAACCTTCTTAAAATAAATGCAGCCCTTCTGAAAGGGCTCGAAGACTACAGAATCATGTAGACCGGAACAGATCTCTAAGACCATCAAGTGCAGCCATAACCATCCAGCCCTTCCTCTACTAGGCCAGAAACTGGAACTGATGTATCTGGGGATGCAAACATGGGGGCCAAGGAGCTATAAAGAGGGATTAATGCTGTCATCCTGAATTCCAGCATCTGAAAAAGATGTGTCCCTGTCCATGACACTGCTGCTGTCAACTCAGAGCAAAGAGGTGAGCCCCAGCTACGGCCCTGTGTTTGCACCCAGAGGATATCTCACCTCTTTCTCTTCTCCTGTGTGTGAGGCTTCGTGTATTAAGCTGTGTAATTAAGCAATAGGTGCTCTACTCCCACAGGGGCTTCTACATCCCATGTAAGACCTGGCCAGAGTGGAGCCACATTATCTTCAAGAGGGATTAGCTCTTTCTTCAGACAGCGTTTCTTTGAGCATGAGCCCCTCAAGAAGCATTTTTGTGAGCTCTGGGCTTCACACACTGAGCACAAGGACTCAGTGAGGTCTGCTGCCTTCCAGTGAGGTCTCCTGCTTTCCAGCACACAGCATGATCCTGCTGCAGCATGAGAGTAGTTGAATTGCATAACCAGCATAGAACCTGACCAACAAGTAAATCCCAGCCTGAGGGAAACAAACCACAGCTCCAGCTTCACAGTGGGATGGTGCATCCTGCACTGGCTGCACAGCTCAAGGAGCATGGCGCCCCAGATATCTCTGCTGTGTGGTCCAGCTCTCAGTTATAGACACCAACTACACAATAAATAGGGCAGAATTTTGCGATAACATTTGCGTTTATATGGATGGCAGGAATGTCCAGTGCTACAGCCATAAAATAACACACAGATTTAATATCCTTTCCACAATTAAACTAATCTCCAGCTACCAGTCCTCAGGATAAACCTAACCCAGAACGCCTCCATATGCCATTCTACAGCCCAAGACTTTATAATGAGACAGCAAGCTCTGGCCACCAGCAGGGACCTGGCAGAAGGCTAGATTAAAGCTAGATTAAATTTCCTGTACCTCTCATTAGACTCAGCGATAATACTCAGAACACACAGGGAAAGCCCAGTGGCAAATAACCTAATTAGAAGTGAAAGTCTCACACCTTCTTGGTGACCAGCACATTTGCTGAAGCTGAGGGTCACAGTCCTCCGTAGTCAGCAGGATAGCAAGAGGAGGAGAATACAGGAAACCGTGCTAGGACCCCTCCTGCTGTCTCCCCACCAAGAGTCCAAGACTGCTCTCTATGGAAGATTCCCAACACTTTGGCTGAAATGACGCCAGCATTTGAGCAAGGCTTGGTGTTATTTTTAACACTTGCTCACATAACTCTTTGGATGAATCCTGGGAAGAGCTTGTCACCAAAATAGTACACTGTGGGCACTATTTATACACCCACTGGCAGCACTGCAGGATATGCTGGGGAAATCTAGAGCACCCCTTTATTCTCCTCACAGGGATAACATGGGGCCCTAAAACATGGTTTGCTGTTTGGGCTAGTCCTCAGAAGTGAGCCATCATCTGCAGGAGGCCTGGTATCCCTGTCAGTCCTGCTGAGGAGACAGACTCTCATCCATATGTGAGGGAAGCCCAGGTACATTAGGCTCAGGGAAGATGGATGGCTGAGCACAAATCCCAGCTGCTGTGGACTAAAAAGGGAACAGTTGTGCCTAAACACAGAAAATGCTGATGCCTTCCTATTTTATCTCTCCTTAGCTGCGGCAGGGAAATCCAGCAGTGATCGGGTTTCTTGGTCATCACCTCTTTTCTCGGTATGATAGCAGCAAAGGTGTGCAGTGGTGGGGGCAGGTGAAGCACTACATGTCAGCAAGGTTCACTGGAAAGGAGGCACCAGACTAACAAGACTGACTGTCCTTTATCCCTAGGGACAGTAGCAGCCTCAGGTCTTTCCATATCAAAACAATGTGCCCTAAAGGACTAAAGGGGAAAAAAAAATCAAAACCAAACCACCCTTTCGAGACTATCCAAGGAAAGGAGGCTCTTCCACTGTCTGATTTTCTAGGTTGAAAATAACTTCTCTAAAGCCATTTCTGAGTCTACTGAACTTGCTTGATTTTTGTCTTCCGTGAGTTTCTACTCCCTCCCCCATTCTCCCAAAACACATCAGATTCCTCTCTACTGTCACATCTCCTGGAGAAGCAAGTGACATGACCTGGAGAACATGCACAGGATGCTGCATGAGAACAGACAAGACAGAGAAGAAAAGACTCCATCTTGAAGCAGAAAAGGACCCAAAGTTTGATTTTTCTAGTGTATAAATAAAAATAAATGTATGCATACATCTTCTTTCCCTGCAAGAGAGCCTACAGCCTGAGCAGCATACTGGCTGTCGATCAGAGCTACAGAACAAAGCAAAATAAACCCACTAATTGACACGTGCTGTAAAGACAGGGGCAGGACTGGTCACATTACTTTTAGCAGAACAAACAGAAGGGATCGGCTCCTACCTTGCCAGATACAACCTCCCCAGGACGTGGGCTCACCTCACCGCAGCTGGAAGCTGAGTGCAGCAGGACTGGCATGAGAGCCGCAGGAGGAACACAGCATGCAGAGCCAGCGATAATCCAAAGCAAAACCAGCTTGTCCCCGTGCCGGCTCAGGGATCAGCGAGCTGTGCTGCGGGGAGTCTCCGCCGGCTGCTCCCCTGTTGATGCAGGATGGCGGGCAACAGGCAAGATGACAAGGCACTTCTTCCAGACAGGAGCTGGCTGAGGAATTCCTCCTGCTGCCAGCCACCTGCCCCTCGTCAGGCACAGCGGTGCCAGAGTCTCACTCAGGGAGCATGTGGGCCAGAGAGAAGAGCGAGGACGAGGGCCAGATTGCTAATGAAAGCCCCAGTGTAAATACAGATGCACACAGGAGAGGGCTATGGCAGAAATGCAGCTCGTGTTACAGAGAGCCATTTACAGAAGGCACAGAAAGTGGGGAGAGCGTGGCAAGGCTGTGCGGGACGGGTCCACTGCCTGCCTGCTCGGACAGGGGGTGGGAAGGCAGCTGCCTGCCAGGGGAAGCCATGGGGTGAAGTGACCCCTAGCGAGGGGAGACCTCCCACCCCCCAGTTCCACACTCTCCAGCAGCTCCTAAGCTCCATATGCAGTCCCTGCTAGTAGTAACGCAAACCCATCCAACTTCCCATCCTGCACCCCAACTGGGACAGCCCCAGCCCCACACTCTCTCTGGTGCAGAGTGCCACAGCAGCCCACCATGCCAGGGAGAAAGGCTGATTTGAGCATTGCTCCATTCACCTGCTCAGACCCATTCCTGTTGTCCAGGCCCTCTCCTCAGGCTCTGGGTCTCCACATTTTTGAGACTTACCCTCTCTCCCCAGTTCAATGTCTTTGGTACCTCCTGCCAGCATTCTTCTTTCCCTGCCATCCCCGGCTAATTTACAAGCTTTAGTGCAGCTCAGTTTACACCAAATATGGAACATGGGGCGTAGGGACTAGGTAGGCACAGAAACACAGAACATTCTGAGTTGGAAGGGACCCACAAGGACCATTGAGTCCAGCCCTTAAGTGAATGGCCCATTCAGGGATCAAACCCACAACCTTGGCATTGTTAGCACCATGTTCTAACCCACTGAGCTCATCCCATGGTTGAGAAGCAAGGCGTCAAAGGGTTCAGGGGCTTTGTCTCCACTGTGCCTTCGACTAGAACCAGCAGCAGAGGAGACGTTTGCAGGTTTCAACCACTGCCCATTAAACAAGCCTTGGAAGACCTTAGGGAGAGTCTGGGAAGGAGCTGTTTCAGGACATTTCATAGCACAGCAGGCACTGTCTATAAGCCCTGTGCCAGGCAGGCATATAGCTCACACCAGTGACCTCTGGGTGAAACCGGCAATGAAGAACAGGGAGGTCCTGCAGTTGTCAAGCAAATGTGGTAAGGATGTGTGGGACCTCCAGCTCAGCGGTGTAAAACCTCAAGCAGACCACTTCTCTGCTCTGTGCCTCAGTTTCCCCCCCCCCCGAAAAATAAGGATCGTAACACTTACCAAGCTGCTGTGGATGTTGCAAAGTTAACTTTGTCATGGGATGCTGGCAGCCTGCAAACAGCAAAGAGCATTCCGTGGGACTCTCTTCCCACCCATACAGCAGAGATTCCTTGCGGCTTCCCTTGACATACAAGCTACTGCTCACAGCTTTCTTCAGCCTCGCCGCGGCAGGTACCCTGCAAAGACAGGGATTCCCATTACCCCCAAAACAGGAGCATCAATCCCTCTACCAGCTGTGCCCAGGCCATCTGCCAGGCAGGAATGCTGTGCACCAGCCCAGCCTCAGCCGAGCTGTCAAAGCAGCGGAAGGGCTGAGGCTGCACTGCTCTGGAATTCCAGAAACGCACAAACACCCTGTCAGCCTGCACCAGGAATGACTCCTCCCTGCCCCGGACCAGGCTGAATCACTGGAAATACCAAAACAACGATGAGGTCACGTTCCCAGAGCAAGAAACTGGAGCCAGATATAGCTGCATGGAGAAGTGTGCTAAAAAGGGACTTGGTGTAGGGGCTGGGGGCTCTGGCAGACAGGCACCATGGGCATTTGTCTCATTTAAAAACAGCTTGAGGCTGCCAGAAGACTTTTTTTTCTTCTCTGTAGGGAGCAGGGAACTGGGCTTTAAAACTCTTCATCCCACTGAAAGAGGCACAAACATTCTAATGTTCACGAGTTCAAGGAATGAGACATTCGTAAAATTATGACTGGATTCTGAGTCCAGTGTTCCCAAAATCTCACTGTGATATGATGATAAGGCATAACCAGTGAAGAATTCTGTTGCAGCATGCTGAATGACAGACAAAAATAATATGTCCATTACTGCTTTTTTCTTTTTCTATAGCCTCAGCCAGGTTCCACAAAAAAAAACCCCAAGCCCCAGAAACATTGAATTGGTAAGTTTTCAACGGGTGAGCAGCAAGTGGCTTCTGTTAATACTCCTAAAATGAGTACTTCATTATCAGCAAATAGATTTTTCAAGGCATTGCAATTCCAAACACTCACAGTTATCCTTGGATGGAAACTGAAGACATTTTGCTATTTAGACTATCAAGGAAATTGCAACATAGGACTTGGAAAGGATAAAAGAATTCACAATAGAATTTGTAAAGGAATTCACAATAGAATTTGCAATAGCCTGTTCTTTCCCTTTTCCGTAGGACAAGACATTTGAATGGATAACAACACCACCCACAGTTATGTGAATAAGAGGCTCTAAGAATGCAGACTTTGTTCCATCAGGACATAAACCATATCGTAATCATAAGCCAAGAGGGAACAAAGATAGGACAGCTAGTGCCAAGCATGTCACCTGCCTGACAGGGCAGTGGTCCCTGCAACAACCACAGCAGTGCCTGGCATACCAAGCCAGTCAATGGGCCGCGCCTGCACCAGTCCCCTTCTCCTGAAAGCCGGTCCAGATTTGCTAGTAAAAGTGATAAGAAAATCTGTGGTGAGTTGTGTGTGACTCCTGCAGGAGAGTCATGAGAGCAAAATTGCTCAAAACCAAATCAGTTCATTTTCACCCCACTGTTCCAGCACGCTCTGGTAACCAGAACCACCTCAGCAGGTTACACCAAGAATTCTTCTGGTCTAGTGCCCTATCCCTGACAATGTGGCACTGGCACATAAAAATCACAGGGTGATTTCACTGAGTGCAGTCACGGAGTGATCTCCCCTAAGGACACGTTCTTCCAGCCTGCAACAATCAGGAGCTCCTAGAGCTGGAGGTCACACACTGACCATCACATTTTACAGACACTGAAACACATCTCTGCCATTGAGGTGTCTGGTTCCTTTTGGAATCTGTGTGTATTTTCAGACTTCATGCCATCTCATAGCAACATGTTCTACAAATCAACTGTGTTGAAAAAGGGCTTCCTTAACCTCCTGTCTAATAAATTATTTTGCTGGATGCGCTTCCTCTGCACTGTGAGAAAATAGCAAAGTTTATTAAAGTCATTCCTTACTCAACTTCTCCCTACTGAACACTATATTACAGACCTTTGCTCTTTTACAGTATCATCTACTTTTGCTTGTTTAATCTCTCTTCCTACAGAAGCTATCCCAGTCCCTTAATCATCCCCATTCCACTCTCCTCTATTATTTCCAGGTCTATGTTACTCTTTCTGAAGGAGGGTGACCGGCTAGTCTGTGGTACCCAAGATGCACGCACAACATCTATATCTAGTATACAAGAATATATACCAGCAATTTTTGTTTCCAGTGTGAGATCTGCCTTTTTTGGCTACAGCTGAACATTTAACTGATGTGCTCAGATAACAATGCACAGTGACTCCAAAACAGCTTGTTATAGGCAGTGAGAAACTGTTTAAAAATCACCATTACATGTGGCATTTATCAGCATGATCTCCCATTTGCTGTTTCATCATGCTCATAGTTCTGCAAGACACTACTGTAATTCTTCAAGAAGTTTTCAAACCAACCACTCTGACTAACTTAGAATCACTGGAAAATTACAGTCTTCACTATGTGTTCCAAACCACAGTTAGATGTGCTGCACGGGGATCCCTGCGGGACCAGGCATCACAGGTACAGGTACCAGAGTTTTGATGCCCTGCAAAGCATTTGACAAGAAGTGCTCCAAGAACAGTGACTAGGAATGCCACATAATCTTTTAGTTCCCTTCCAACCCAAACCACTCTACTTTTCCTGAACACCAGGAATGTGTTAAAAAAATAAAGCTTTAATTGAAAATATGATTCAGTGCCATCATCATTCTGCCAAGGATCCCTGAAAGAGCCTGCAGTGTTGGGTGGCTGAGACACTCTCCCACCCATGGCTCCACTGAGGACTCAGATGGAAGTGCAGAGTCCACATCAATGGTTAAGGACTACAAATATGCTCACCAAAAACTCCCCCCAGGCACAAGAGATGTGAATTGGGGAAACCATAATTTTCAGTCCAGGCAAACGCACACAAGAATGAGAAGAGGAGGGGGAGAAACTGTGGGCTTCAGGTGAGCAGCAGGTATCAGTAGCAAAGCCTCAACCAGGCTTCATGTTCCAGAATCAGAAGAACAGACACCTAGAGCTAGCAAACCTCAGGAAACACCCTGCTATGAGTCCAGGGCTTTGGTGAAAAACTAAGTGGAAGGAACTAAGTGGAAGGCAGATTACATAAGACCAAAAAGAACTGGGGGTAGTCAGCCTCCCTGTACATCTGGGAGGGACACTACAAGCAGACGAACTCCTCACAGCCAAGTTTCACCCGACTCTTCACAACCAAGTTTAACCTGAAGCACTCCAAGCTGAGCCAGCAAACCAGCAGGATCTGAGGCCTGATCCAGCTGCAGCAGAGGTTCCACCAGGAAAGAGCATCAGGCAGCTACAAGTACACACAGTATCTTCATTTCATATATTCCCAGTGCTCACAGTCCAGGGATGGAGTGTAAAAGGGTGAAGGAGCACTTCATCTATCCCTCATCTGTCTTGTACAAAATACTGCTCACAATCTCAGAAGGGAGACAGAAATGAGGCTTTAATGAACCATAAGCCATATGTAATATCATGGTCTGTGATATATTCTCCAGCTCAACAAAAAAAAAAAAAAAAAAACAGATTATTCCTGCACATTGTCCATCGAACACTGCCCTGTCAACAGATGCATTGATCCATCCAAAAGGCAACACAACCAAGCCACTGAGTAGGGAAAATGCAGGATACCAGGCATCCTGTGCAGGAAAATGTGTCAGACAGCATCTGCTGCCACAGCAAAAACTGAACCAGAAGCAGAACTGCAGACAGAATACTGCACAGCCATAAACCATGGCTTGCACCTTCTGAATATTCTAGGATCCCTTATCCACAGCCTGAAGGTTTCTGAGGGACGACCGCCAGGAGGGAAGGAAGCTTCTGAAGCAGCTGCTCTAGGTGTTGCTGTCTAAGTCGAAAGGATGCAAACCTACTGCTGCCAGCAAAAGGTCACCAGACTGGAACCTTGCCCAGCAACTTCTACAAAGCACACTAACTAGGAGACTTCCAGACTGCAATTTTTCAACATGAGAGTACAAATTAGTTTTCTAAATACAGACCTGTACTCTACATGGAATGAATGGACTGTATGCCCGCAGGGCTGATGAAGGGTAGCACTTGATGACATAAAAGACTTCAGTTTAAAATCCAGGGCAGCTACTGACTCCCTGAGTCACCTTGGTGTGCATACTTCAGGCCCCAGCTCCCTGGTGAATGAGGAGATATGGATGCTCTTGCCTCTCAGAGGAGCCAGAATGCAATAAAGCTTAAAAGACCTCAGGATCCCTGCCATAAATCCCTAAGTTAAGGGAGGCAAATAGGAATGCTCATTATATACAAAAGCCAGGCTTCTTTTATGAAGTGCCCGATTAGGATGTGCAGGCAGGATGCAGCCAGTCACAAAAACACTGGCCTTCCCTGGAGACACAGTGCTCAGATCAGACGATGCTGTGTTTGTGGGGTGATATGTGGGGCTGGGGATGGCACCTGCAGGTCTGGCCCAGCCTTGCACTCAGGTCTGGGAATAGCTGCTCTCACAGTGCACACAAGGAATTCAGCAGCACAGCTCTCACCAGGGCACACACAGCTCCCCCAAAGCCAGGCACGATGCTTACAGAGAACTACTAAAAGCAAGCAGTTGGGTCATATGTTTTTCTAATTCAGAGGAAGCCCGGCCCAGCTCCGCTATCCCACAACATCTCTTGGTGTTGAGAGTGGGGGTTGGAAAAGTCAAGATCCATTTATAGCTGGAAAGTCTGGCAGAGGGCTCAGCGTTTTGCGGAAAAGCAGGAGCTGACAGCTCAGTACAGTCAGCTCCACCCAGCTGGAGAGGAGAGACAGGCTGCGGAATGAGACAGGGATATGGAAACCACTTCCCTTCAAGATGGAAGTGATGGGAGAGAGGTGGCTTCTCTACAGTGCCAGGAAGAGAAAAAACACTCACTTCTAAATGAATTACAAAAAGTAGGGCAGCAGAAGATGAGCTTTGGAAAAACTGAAGAGTAGCTGTGCTGCAGATACGGCCCAAAGCACTGAGGTCAAGCCCAGACTGTAGGGCTCTGTGCCCTTCTTCTGAGCCCTTCATCACATCCAGTCCTGCAGCAACAGAGACCATTATCACAGGGACAGGGACAGAGCTGTCTGGGAGCTGTGGCTGGGAACTCAACCCCATGCTTATTGCTGGGAGAAACGGCAACTCCCTCACTCCCGCATATCTACATCAGCCAACACATCAGCAGATAAAGCAAAATGTCCTTCCCAGCCCTCATGGAAAAAGCTTGCCCTTGAGAACAAGGCACTAGTTTAAAGTATCAGCACATGCAGACTTATGCTGTGATGACTTCAGCTCCTCCCCATGTTGTCAGGCATGAGAGGAGAGGTATTTATGTAGCTAAGCCAATTTAGCTAAAAATTGTGCATATTTGTAATAAAATTAGGAAAAATAACCACTAAAACTGTGTTAAAGATCACAGAGATGATGAGGCCATACAAAAAGCAAACACAGTCTAGGCAAGGCAGTGAAATACCAGAGCTATTGTATAGGCACTGATAAAAGAAGCATCATGCAAAAAAAATTCTGGTCACCCACATTTAAAAATGATAAACTCAAATGAACAGGTGCAGAAAGGGCCTGAGGGAAACAGAAAACCTATCAAACAAGAAGAAACTTAAGAGCCTGGCTTGTTTAGCCCAGCCAAATGTAGGCAGAGAGCGGATAGGATTGCTGTCTAAATATATCACAGGAGACAAACAAAACTGCTGAAGCAAAAGTATAATGCTGGCACGACAACAGGAGAATAAATGCAATGAACACATTTAGGTTGAAAATTAGAGAGAAAAATCAGCCCTTAGGACAGGAAGCTTTCCAAGTGGAACGTCTGGATTTAGGATGCATTTTATCAGTGGTCTGATGGGGTTAGAGGATACAGTGCTCATGTCCACAGATATCCAAGAGGTCCCTTATGTTCATGTTTTTGTTCCAGCTGGTAATTAGCATGGATCACTACTGAGATGTCTCCATTCATATAACAGATTTTGCTGAGTATCCAGTTGGAGAGTCCAGGGCAAGCACGTAGTGCTCCTCTGCCCTCCTATTTCCTAAGAGCTGCTCATGAGTAAGGACTTCCAGGCGACCGGTCAGTGGGAGAGAGTTGTGTGGATGCTCATGGATAGAGTGAGAGCTACCAGGCAGCCCACAAGGAATGCAGGTGTTGCAGTTAGCAATGGAAAATACATTTGAGGTGCCTCTGTCCAAACACACCTGCTGCCCCATGGTATTAGGGGCAGAGTTTGCTCACTGTCACCCTGTGGATTCAGGGGAGACAGAAGATGTTCTAAGCTCTCCTCTGCTGCAGTGTAAGAAAAGGAACCATGTCACCTCTAGTTATCAAAGAATCACAGACTGGTTTGCACTGGAAAGGATATTAAAGATCACCTTGTTCCACCCCCCTGCCATGGGCAGGGACACCCCGCACTAGACCAGGTTGCTCAGAGCTCCATCCAGCCTGGCTTTGAGCACCCCCAGGGATGGGGCATCCACAGCTTCTCTGGGCCACCTGTTCCAGTGCCTCAACACCATCAGAGCATTATCACTCTCGACCCCCAAACTGCAGCCCAGCAGGGTGGCAAGTATAGGCACAACAGTAAAATAATGTCTAAACTCAGAATATTTATATTATGGAATAATGAGGAGGAAAAAAGGGAGGGGGTGAAAACAAAATCCAATATCTATTTCAGGGATTAATTTTTGACATATCTATGAAATACGAGAGCTTCATAAAAGCCTAAATTATAATTTTCAGACACCGCACAGACGATGACACACGGTTTGACTTCCCCGGGGGAGCCAAGCAGAGCACCGCGCACATGAGAAGCAGCGACCCCGTTCCTCCTCCCACAATTCCCGCACAATCCTCACACATTCCCGCCAGCCCTGCCACCGTACCTTACCGATCGCCCGCATCGCTCCGCTGTTTACAGCCGGTCCACGGGGCGGGCTCTCGACGCTGCCCGCCCCCGCCGGGTCCTCCGCCTAAGGATGTTTGACGTTTCCTCTAAGTTTCCTCTTAAGACATCCCAGCCAGGATGGAAAATTTTGGGAATTTGTGTGCTTCCCGCATCAGGATACCGGATGAAAAGGGTTACCGTCTCAAATCCGTTGTCCCACAGACCATCCCCCCCCGTGCACTTCTGGTTATAAACTGCTTACATAAATTAATAGACCACGAAGGAATCTATCATCCCAATATTCTCTTTTTATTTAAAAAAAACAATTATTTTACAAAATCAGGAGTGATGTAGGACAGACATCACTGCCAGTTGATGTGTTTCAAATGCTGATTGTGTCAAACCACTGAAAGAATTGTATCCGATGCAAGTTCACCAACAGCTTTATTATCCCCTACATGTCGTAGCCAACATTTTGAAATCCCCTTTTAGCCAGAAGGTGAGTGCTTTGCACGTAAACTAAACGAGAAGAGAGGCACAGTGTCAGAGTTTCCTTGCTCCATCAGCACAAGGTCTGCCTCTGCTGCTCTGCAACATATTTTGCTGCATCAGATGCCAGGAGCAGTTTTGATAGGAGTTTCACTCCACAAACCAGTCTGGGTTTCATGGGGATGTCTGCTTATCCGCACAAATTCTCCTTTTTCCTCTAACCCCAGGGAGGCTGATGGTGAAAGACATAATCCTCATCACCAAGCCACGATTGTCTCTGCAGAGTGAATGGTAAATCAGGGGGAGGTGACAAGCACTTACTATCACAGCGGTTTCCTCTGCCAGAATGCAGGCTCTCACTTTACTTAAGGGTCTCCTAGCAGGGGAGATCACCAGATAATTTGCTCCTTCCCTAGCCAGCAGCTCCCAGAAAATGAAGTCTGGATCCAGTCCCAGCTCCCATTTTGCACTGGCCATGCTGAAATTTAATACCACAGTTTGCAACAAGCCACCCTGAGCAGCAGGTGCAACAGACTGGTTTGTTGGGGTTTTTTTGTTTTTGTTTTTTTTTCTTTCCTGTGCTGAGTTAAACACAGGGAGATGAAACCTTCTATTAGAGCTTAAACAATCTCACACAGTAACTGCTGAAATTGGGACCACAGGCAGCAGGGTGTTCCATGAAATGGGGACATGGCTGGCCTGTTGCCATCATACACTGCCTCCACTGACAGCTCAGAGACTCAAGGCAGAGTCTCATAAATATCAGGTAGTTACTGCACAAAAAAATCCAATTCCAAAGAAGAAAGGAGTCTAAATTTGTATAAGGGAGCTGAAAAAAACCCCCCAACCTCAACAAAAAACAGAAACAAAAAAACGCCCACAACAGCCAGGACTTAGTCATCTGCACAAAAAAAAAGCTGCATTTAGACAGCTCAGCAGTGCTAGCAGGACAGACTCTTACGCTGCCACGCTGGCCTTCCACCCAGTAACCCCGCTGATTATGAAGTTGGTGTAACAAAACAGCGAGCAAATCCCAGTCCCTCAAGATCACCATGTCTTTGGCTGTGTCTGTGCATTTTAGGTCCCTCTGCTGGCAGTCAGACTGGTAGGATTTTCAGCTCTCTACCACCCATGTTTGACAGATAACCTGTTCTCAAGTAAAATTTCAGCCAGCACAGAGAAACACTGCAGCCCTGAAACACTGCAGACGCCTGAGGCCTCACTAAGTTCCTCTGAATTATGACCACTCTACTCATTGGGGAGGGTGAGGGAGACACCAGGTCATGCTTTGTCCCTTACACTGAGCCCCAGCATCAGTGGAGTAAAGGCTATTTCAGCTGCTGGCCATGAAACAGCTTCCCTGGCTTCAATACTGCTGATGTGATCACTATCAAGCCAGGTGTGCACGCACCTCAGTCTGTTAAGGGGGGGCAGATGCCTCGTGCTGGCAGCTCAGGCGAGCCCTAACCCTGACACAGGCTTCTCAGGGGCCAGATTTCATGGTTTGACCCATAAAGAAGTCTGAGCGCCCTCTGCTCTTTTATTTTAAGTCTAAATTAAATGGCTGGTGCGCAGTTACAAAACTTGAGAGGGCTCTGACAACAATAATCCTTTACAAGTGCAGATTTGCAATGCCAATAAAACAGGGCAGGCTGATGAATGTCAGTTCCTGGTCCCTTGACCAATTGAGGGTTTCTCTGAGCTTGCAGCACTTCCTGATGGCAGATGTGGGAAGAGGGTGGTGTTTGGGTACTGGCCGTCTCTTGAGAAAGTAGATTACAGTCAAAAGGCTACAAAGTTATGTGTTGCAAAGATTGTGGATTTGTAGGTTGTGTGGCTGGACCTAAGGCACACCTGGGGTCAATAATGTCACCCCAGTAATATGGTCCAGAGTGGACTCATGAAGAAAAATGAAGGCACATGACTGAGAAAGACATTGCCAATTCAACCTTTTCCTCAAACTGGAATTCTCTTTGCTCTGAGGTATGTAGTTAGAGGAAAGGAAAAAATTAGCGTTATGAACAATCTCAGAGAGCAAAGATACCTCCCATAGCACATTGTCTCTTGTGCCACAGAGGCCCTCTGGGATACCATACAACTCCACGCTCCAACTCACCCTGCCCACCTTCCCCAGCAGCGGCACACATCTTTGGAAAAGAAACTCATATTGAGAGGGTGCACATGAGTGAAAGGAAAGCACCAAGTCCTTGATTTGGCAGCCTAGAGGGCAGAGCTCTGGGCAGCCGCTGGCTCGGTGCCTTGTAGGAAGCACACTCTCCTCTCCTGCCAGCTCTTTACTTTGGTTTGCTTTTTGGTTTGCTTTGCTAATTTTTAAGGGGGATAAGGGGTGTCTTTTTTTTTTCCTTCTCTCTCTCTTTTTTCTTTTTTTTTCTTTTTTTTTTTGGTTACAATCCTTTGTGTTTATATTTGTCACTGTTTGGTGAAAATGTTCCTGTTGTGGCGAAAGGTGATTTTGGCCGCATGTTTCTTCCAGACATGATGAGTGCTCCGAAGCCGTGCTGGTGAGAGAAGGCGTAGCCAGAGCGGCGGGTGCTGGTCCGGCGCAGGCGTCGCTTGGGTGAGGGTGGAGGAGGCCGCTTTTTGGCTTCTTTGATCTTCAGCAGGACCTGGAAATCAGAAAATAAGGTGGAAAATGTGGAAAGTGCATCATTATTGACAAGCACAGTGGAAGAGGAGCAGAGAAAGGGAAACAAAAGCAGGGATCCAAAGACAAAAATGAGGAAAAGGCATCTTCTATTCCATTCTAAAAGGTGTTAGTGGGATCATCATCTGTAAGTCATGGGAGGGGATGATTTCCATGTATTCCTCACAGTTCTGCAATGCCATGGTTGGGGTATTACTGTAGGACTTTCAGTCAAATCACCCAAAATGTGAAAGTCATCTCAACAATAGTCAAAATTTCAGAAAACAAATAAAGAAACATTTAAGAATTGGCACATATAAAGAAAACAGACTACTAAAGGGAGTTTCTGATAGGTAAAAGCTTTTTATGATGACAATGATGATTGTCACAGAATTACAGAATCATAGAACGGCTTGGGTTGGAAGGGACCTTGAGGATCATCTCATTCCAACCCCACTGCCACTATATCAGGTTGATCAACACCCCATGTAACCTGGCCTTGAACACTTACAGGGATACTAGAGAGAGTCATGTATTCCTTGGCAGATGGGAAATAAATATTGCACTTTATTTGCAGGTAGTGGGCTTTCTGCTCCTGTGTGGCCACTGAGTTCATCTGCTGTCAAGAACTTTTTCAGAATGGGGCTGTCTAGTGCAGGACGATGGTATTGAGAGCCTGTGGCTCAACAGAACCCCCGGCTGCCAGACTCTTGTGCTTCTTGCTTGGCACAATGGCAGTGGCAAGTACTTGGCTTCCCTAAACATCAGGCCTGTTTACTGCCAGCTGGGGAACTCCAGCAGGAAGCAAGAAGAGCAGGAAACCCTGATGGTCCTCTCCTGTGACCATCCACTTCCAAAAGGAGGCAGAAAGGTAATTTTGTGCTAGAGAGAGAGGGATGCTCAGCCCCAGCAGTGAGGCTAGGATTCTGAATGACAGCTATGTTTGACTTCTACTCAGCTGAAGGGTAAACTCAGCCCATTTTTACACCCCCAAACTGCCTTGAACTGCATCCCAAGGACCTCCCCACCGAGCAGTCTTCTCTAGCACCCACCTACCCTCTCTGCAAGGGCTGAGAATTTCCCTAACATGCTCTCCTACAGTCCTTGACAACCTGTGGAGCTCCACAGACATCCCGAGGATGACCAAGGAGGGCATCAACTGCGGTGCTTTCCCCTTGGGTCTGTGCTCTGACACCGATTCCCTGCAGCTTGGTGCAGGGAGAGAAAGGAAGCACGAGGTGGCAGTAGCATTCAGCAAATGCTCTTGTTTGGAAGCGAGCCCGGGGAGCTCTGTGTGCACTGATGTTCTTGGGGGGTCCCTTGGCTGCAGTGAGATGTGCGCTCCCTGCCCACTCCATCACTCCCTGCCTCTCCTTGCCCTGGTGCCCTCATCTTCATATTCCCGGGAATGGGAAGGAAGCTGGTTCCAGGGGAGACATATAACCATTGGCTACAAAAAGTAAATTCTGAAATTAAAAAAAACAAAACAAAACAACAAAACAAAAAACAACCCAGCAAGCACATATTCCTAGGTAAGGGTGAAGGCTTGTGGTCTGCCAGGCTAAAAGCTGCACAACGTTGGGGCAGGAGGAACATGCCACTCCTCTGCCACTGAGCCACAGTGCTTAAACCCCGCACCTAAAAATAGTGTAGCTTTCCTGCCTCAGAGCGGTCTAATCCACATCTAAATAATCTCAGCCTTGGTCCCAGCTGTGGATGGTTTGAACTGTGCCAAACCCCAAATTCAATCCTCCTTCTCTGGGGAGCAGGGGACAGATGGATGGCAGCACTTGCACCGACAGGGACGCACACTCCAGAGTGATGCCAAGCCCATGCAATGTGGCTCCATGGTGAGCCTAGGCCATGGTAAGCAGAATTTCTGGTTTAATAAGGTGTCTTCTTACTTTGTCACTGGGAGTTGGCTTTAACTGAGCCTTCAAGAATCGAAAGCCAACCACCGGCAGCACGCAGAGGATAATGCTGAGGAAGATGGCCAGCCACACATTTGGTTGGCTGAGGGTGTTCCGAGCCGTACCTGGAAAACAAAAGCGTGATTAAAACAGTAAAAGCAGTACCTCCCACCACTATTCCCTTTTGCTCTCTGTGATTTCAGAGCACCTGGCAAACAGACCAAAATACAAGGTGGACATCACCTCCAACAGTGAAATCAACAGGCTGTAGAGAGGACAACAAAGCCAGTGTCACTGTCAGACATGAGCAAAGGAAAATGCAACATCCAGACATGACTGCAGCAACAACCCAGGCAGACAAAGGCGTTAGAGTGAATATTTTCTCTCTGTAAAGAGTCAAATCAATGCAAAGGATTGATATAGACATTCAGGAGACCTTCAGCAGCAGCCCAGGACTCCCACCTTTTGCCAAGACTCTAGTGCAAAGGGAGGAATACTCCTTTCTTGCTTCTCGGCACCATTTCCTAAAGGATATGGAGTGCTGGCTCTGCTCAGCAGGTGATGGGAATCACAGCCCTTTGTAAGAGGAGCATGTGTTGCTCTGGGGATCTGCACAGACAGCATGGCCTAATGGGGGTGTTGGCAACACTACTGCCATGTGGTGGCATGTCACTGACACCTTCTTTGAAACCAAAGTGCTCACTTCTGGCTTTTCCAACACTGAGGGAATGTAAGACAGAACAAACAATCTGCAAAACCCTCATTACAGGGCTTAATGACCCTGTTGTTGGCAGTATATTTGCTGAATGTTTTCTTTCCAGTTGGCCAAATTCTGCTGTAATACAACTGCATTGAAATTTAAGTAAACAAGTTGTCTCAGTCCAGACTAGAAACACTTTCCTTAAAAATAGTTTCAGACTGAGACCTTACTAAGTAGCCCTCAGCATTATGGCTACTTTGGCCAATGTAGTAATAACAGAGCAGCAGATGAGCTATCCCTGGCAAGTGAGTTACAATTATCATAGAGTCATCAAGGTTGGAAGAGACCTTCAAGGTCATCCAGTCCAACTGTCCACCTGCTTTGGGAAACTGAACAGACATTCTGTCTTCTTTCACTCACCATTTTTGATTCTAAACGCCACCTCAAAGTGGAGGTGTTCCTCTGCTTGAAAAATTTATTGCAACAACTGACCTGCATCTCAGATATTTCTAAGTTAGCTAAGCCCCTTGCTGTTGCAGTAAAGATAGGCAAAACAAGTTTTTACTGAAAGTCAGTCAAAAATGAAGCCACTGATTAATACAAAAATCTGAGACTTGAAATAAAGAGTGCTGGGATTTCAGAAGTAGTGACTCATAACAATGTTTTATCTATATTGGCTGTAGATGCAAAGAACTATTAAAAACATCTAAATTACTTAGCTAAACGTACATGTTTCTCCTGGTCAAAGTCTTCAGAGATGGACTCATTTTTATGTTATCCTTCATTTTTTGCATGTGTTCAGAAATCTGTTATGTAAAATACCTACAAATACCTGGTCACTACTGGTATGTTTTGTTGTTGGAAGTTTGCCATTTAACCTGGCAGAAGGCTCACCACAATCACATGGCATTTTTCTCATGTCTGACTGGATGTTGTACTTCTATGCCTTCCTATGCCAAAATGTTAACTTATTTACAGAGATCGCACATCTGCAAGTAAGATGTTCCTAGATATTTGTATGAATTGGACACCTGGAACCCAAATATAGAAGAGCAGCAGAAAGCATTCCATCCAGCTCAGTAGGCTTATTTAAAGGACCATTCCTGTGACTGCATGGGAATGCCCACTCTTACACAAAGAAGGGAACATGGCACACATTCATCTGGATGGATGGGATTCAAAAGATGTATCCCAGCAACCCTCAGAAACATCCTGACATTTCTTACAGAAAAGGTAACCAATAATTCTGAAATATACTTAGAAATACTTGGAAACTTTAAGCCCTGCAGTATGTCCATTCTGAGTGCAATCCAGATTTGTCCCAAGGCTTACCAATGAAGGGAAAGGCTGCTGTGAATATCAGGTACATGCCGTCACTGTACATGGTGAAGGTGATAGCAAAATAAACAGAAAGGCTGCCCCAAATGAAAAACTGGTTGACCACTGTCCAGTAAGAGGTGTCCAAGCCAATCTGGAAGAACAGAGCAATACAGCTGTTGTCAGTGCCTTCATTATTTAGCAGATCTGTGCTGAACACAGCTTGTCCTCTGCTTTGTACATCTCCCCCTGAGAATGCTATTCATTCTAGTCTCAAGAAATAACAAGCCACAAATCATAAGATTCTGGGCAACCATTCAAGGCAAGATTACTACATTTGTCCCATTACTGCCCTCTTCTCAAGCATTCACTAGTGGCGAGCCTGGAGACAGGATATTAAAGGACTTTAAAGATCATCCTGTTCCAATCCCACTGCCATAGGCAGGGACACCTTCCACTAGACCAGGTTGCTCAGAGCCCCATCCAACCTGACCTTGAACACTTTCAGGGATGGGGCATCCACAACTTCTCTGTGCCGGTGCCTCAACACCCTCACAGTGAAGAATTTGTTTCTAGTATCCAATCTAAATCCATTCTTTCATTTCAAAGCCAGTCACTCTTCCTCTGTCACTACCTGCCCTTGTCAAAAATCTGTTCCCAGTTTTCTTGTAGCCCTTGTTTAAGTGCTGGAAGGCTGCAATGAGGTCTCCCTGAAGCCATCTCTTCTCCAGGCTGAACGACCCAAATGCTGTCAACCTCCTTAGCAGAGGTGCTTCAGCTCTCTGATCAGCTTCATTGATCAGACTTGCTCCAGACTTCTCCATACATGCTCCAACAAACCCTTCTTATGCTGAGGGCCCCAGAGCTGCACATAATCAGTTCCAATGAGCCATGCTTATTTCCCCACCCCTAAGCTGTGATGTAGCATTGAAAGTTAGGAGAACAAACCTGCAAGACTTCAGACAGCAGGAACTATTATCCACAGAGGTGTGATTGATTGGTTTTCTTTTAAGAAATCTCTCTCATCCTGATAGTACCATCTGAATTTTCTACCACCCAAGTCTTAGCTATTTCTTCCAGCAAGTTCAGGCTGTGTCATGCATACATCATGCATCGGGCCAGGCTGCAGAGACATCTCCATAATGGCGAACCTATAAATAACTGCCTAATGGCAGACAGACAGTCCTGTGCTTCAAATCCTTCCCATAAAACTAGAACAAGTCCTTCTCTATTCCCTGCCTTAACTGATTTTTCTGTTATGACTGCAAACTTCCCAAGGCAAAGACTCTTCTTTCCTGTCACTCTGATCTTTCATAAAAGAAATCTCCTGTTCTGTTGAACTGAGGAGACTAATCTGGTGTCAAGAGATTTTTTTTTGCAATAATTCATGATGCAGTAGCAAATACAATGCTGTCAACACCCTAACTGGCCCTCCAGATGCTGCCATCATGAAACAACAACTAATTCCTTAAATATTACCTGGGATGCCTTACCTGCACAGACACCACAATCAGTAAGCAGGTCTGAGCCATCAGAGCAAAGGACTGGTAGTCAGCAATGGCCTTCCCATCACTCCTCATTGTATTGTACATGGCCCCATAGGGGATGAAGAAGAGGATGAGGGAACTGTAGATCCCTTGCAACATGCACTTGACAAACACCACCTTGTTAAAATAGAGGTTTTGCTGGCCAGGCACATATAGCTGAGGGAACAGCATGCTCCAGCGATCATCCACATCCTGAAAGCAGAGAGGAGACAGTCAGATTTGCTGGCAGCTACCCAACCAAGCACACAGACCCAGTTAGGGCTGCCATGTCCCTGTGACATGCATTTCCATGGGAAAAGGATTAGCACACAATTCACTCAGTTGTGCTTACTGGCATGGCACACACCAAGGTCACCTGGGCATATTTTCCATAATGTATTCTACTTTTCTTGTGCTAAAAAAGTTGACGGCTGATTTAAAAAAAAAATACGTTTCATCTAAAACAGACTGCATGGTCTATTCTCCAGAGAACTGGCTGGAAGCTGAGGGTTAGAAAATACCTCCCCACACAGGCAAGGCTGTCTGACTTGGATTCCTTAAGTGTCCAGAGTGGAGCACTGAACCCCTGGAAAGTAGCCAGTTTCTATTTATTTAACTTGTAAAATGCATACAGAAAGAGCTTTATTGCTCACTTGCCTTGTCAAAACAGCAACAAAGAGGTTGAAATTTGTGTGTGAAATTACTGCAGAAAGAACTGACTAGAAAGACTGAATTTGCAAAATCTGGTTTCAAAGATCCAGTAAATTAATTGTTTTGTCTGGTCATTAGAAAGTCACTTGCCAGGCTTCAGGAACACAGGTGATAGGGTATGACTGCTCCAGAGGAGTGTTGCAATGGCAGCTGGTGCTGTAGGCAGCAGCCTAACCCAAAAGTCTCATTGCACACTGAAACCTACAGGCCAAATCAGGATAATCATATATATCTCAACTCCCTATTCCTCACAGGACTACCTAAACCCAAATCATATGCCTAGGAGTGAATACACCTTCTCTCTGGTGCATCCTTTTTTTCTAGTCCAAGCTCTCACTGTCAGGATATTAATTCAGGTGTTACCACAGTACCTAGGTAAAAGGTCAGCTGTTTTTGCTTCATGGAACCAGCTCAAAGCAACTGGAGACAAAACTTCTATGAAAAAAAAAACCCAAAGTGACAACAGAAATAGTACCTGATCAAAGAGACTCATTCCTAGCACTGGGAGGGAGGTATATACCAAATTGTAAAGTGTAATGAACCACTCATCATAGACAGTCTGAAAAAAAACCAAAAACAAAGCATGAACTTAGCAAAAAGCTGTATTTTCCATTTCTTTGAAAGTATATGCAATTAATTGCTGCAACACCTTGGTTTGAGATATCACTGAGACAAAAGGGATGACTCAAGCTCAGCATCCCTGAACAGGGGAAGGATCACATCATGCCAGCCCAGTTTGCTCAGCACCCATTGCTGGCTGTAGCCAGAGCAGACTCCCTCTGCACCACCCTGCACCCCCAGCTCTTTGATATCTGCATGCCCCATGGCTGGGTTTAGTTGGAAGCTGGTTTGCCTTGAACTAACACCAGTTTTTTTCACTCTAGATGTGCTCCTCTTGCAAGCTCCTGATGCCCACAGGCATCTCAGAGTTAAACTTCTTGCTCCAAATATGCTAACAGTGCAAGCATAGATCTTACAAGATCTACACCAAACTCTAATCTGTGTCATCAGCTGATTGTTGTAATCACTTTGAAAACTTCTGAAAATCCTGCAAGTGACGTATGTGCTTCATAATGCACCTAAATGCCAGAGAAGCTTTAGACTGGATATTAGGAAAAATTCTTCACTGAAAGCGTGGTCAGTGTTTAAAACACATGTGGATGTGGCACTTGGGGACATGGTTTAGTGGTCATGGAACATGGCAGTGTTGGGTTCATGGTTGGACTCGATGATCTTAGAGGTCTTTTCCAACCTTAATGATTATACGATTCTATAATACATATATTCTGTCTCCAGGCAGCTGTCGTCCAGCAGCAGCACAATGAAGTCAGCAATATCTGCTTTATACCTACATGGCTGAAGAAGACAGACCTGGGTTTGTTCAGTCAGGTAGGAGGAATGGCTTAGTTAATTCCTTGTAAAATGTTTCCAGGTACTTTGCTTGAAAACGCTATATACAGACTCATAGAATGGTTTTGGTTGGAAGGGTGCTTAAAATTAATCTATTCTAACTTCCCTGCAATCAGCATGGACATCTCCAACTAGGTCAGGTTGCTCAGAGCCCCATACAACCTGCCCTGGAATGTTTCCATGAGGCTGAAGGTTGGTTAGATTCAGAGGTTTCTGCTGAACTGAATTGATAAAATCCCAAAGTACCTCTCTGGGCAACCTCTGTCAGCCCAGGTTTTACAACTTCACTGTAAAAACTTCTTCCTTGTATCAGTCTACACCTAGTTTAAAATCATTACCCTTTGTCCTGTCGCAATAGGCCCTGCTAAGAATTTCCTTTACAGTCCTCTTGTAGCACTTTTAGGTACTGAAAGGGGCCCTGAAGCTTTCTTATCTCCCAACTGAACCACCCCACCTCTTTCAGCCTGCCTTCACAGGATAGGTGCTGCCCTATGACCACCTCCATGACCCTGACAAAACCAAAGCTGGACCTACCTGTGCTGAGAAGCCAGAGAAGAAGCCATACCAGAAATGCACCAAGGTGAAGGCAAAATTCTTATAGAAGAAGTACTTGAGGAACTTGCACATGCGGATGTAGGACCACCGTCCGTGGACCAAGAGCAGGCGCTGCAGGTAGCGGAACTGCGCAAAGGAGAAGTCACTGGACAAGACTGCCTGCATCCCCTCCTGGCCACTGATGCCAACCCCAATGTGGGCAGCTGCAACGAGAAGGTCATTGATCATGTCATTACACCGAGAGTTTTCACTGCCCCGTTTTTAAAACTAGTTACCCTGCACTGAACACTCTGTTAATTCCCTCACAGCCATCATAAAGTGTTAATGAAAAGTTATTAAAAAAAATTTAAAAAGGTGCACTAATTCTTTCAGCAGCGCTATGATTTTGGTTCTGTGATACATTTCTCATAACTAGGCTTTTATTATTTGAATAAAATTATAAGTTCAGTGACAGTTTATGGTTTTTTTTCTGAACGCTTTCCAGCAGCACAAATACTATTGTTCATAACAGCTGCTGTTATGAAAAAATAACTTTAATTTATATTCACATGTGACTTTTATTTACATGCATGCAAGTCCTTCTAGCTGCCTTAAAATATCATCCCAGACTGGCAAAATCTTCAAACCACTTTTAGGTTTCTCAGACACTATGCTAAAAGGCAGACTGTAGCGTTTTTACGTTTCCTGGGCTTTATTAGTTCAATCAAATGATTAGTTAGAAGAGTCACATATTTTTTTAAGAGTAACTTGCATTTATTAAACATGGACATAAGTTTAATGTGACAGCTAATTATACAGCTTTAACTAATGAATACAATCTTGATGGCTGAAGGTTCGTTAGATTCAGAGGTTTCCGCTGAACTGAATTGATAAAATCCCAAAGTCCCTATCCTCCTGTGGGGGGAGTGGGTTAGTTTCTAATTATTATATACACTTTAACTTTTCTTCTCCTTTCTTTGCTGACTGCCTGACTTACCTCCCTTGAAGCTCTCTAGTTAGCCTTTTCTTTCTTAATTAAAAGGCTCCAGTTAATCAATTCTTGCAAATTAACACAAGGAAGATTAGCAATAGGTCTTTCTGAATAATCTTAATTTAATTATACCTAGTTAGGATTTTTTTTCATAAATTCACTGGGGTAATGCAGCATCAAATGATGCTCAAGAATGGAGGGGCCTGAAAGAACATCATCTGTAACTCAAGAGAGTTAATTAACAATCAACCCTAGCACAAGGAAATGCTAAAAAAACCCACCCCAGGTAATATTATACAGAATATTTACAGGTACAAAGATTTTATTTCTGCTTTGAGTCAAGTACAAAGATTTTATTTCTGCTTTGAGTCAGGCCCTCTATGATATAAACTTGTTTGTTATATACACTGCCCTCGTGATGGCAGCCATGCAGACAGACTGACTGACACATCACAGCTCATGTGGGCTTTTCATAGAATCATAGAGTCATTTTGATTGGAAAAGACCTGTAAGATCATCGAGACCAACCATTTTGTCTGTTTAAGGTAGAAACAGAAAAATAGGCACTTAATGAAACCTTAGCTCCCGGAGGAGCCCGGTGCGACCCAGAAGGCAGGAGACTCAACTAACCTGCAGTGAGAGTGCTCTGTAGAGACCTGCCAAAACCTGGGATACAGATACTATTTGCCACAAAAACGGTGGTACAGGAGTCACTCAGTTATGTGTTCCTGCTGCTAAATACGTCTTTGAGCCAGTCTGCTACAGCTCAGATGGCTCTCGGCCATCACTCACTTTTGATCATGCTGACATCATTGGCGCCATCTCCAATCGCCAGGGTCACAGCCTTCTTGTACTTCTTCACCAGCTCCACCACCTGGGCCTTCTGCAGGGGAGTCACCCGGCAGCAGATCACCACTTTGCACATGCAGGCAGTTCTCACCAGTTCCAGCTCCAGGTTCCCTTCCAGCGCATAAGCCTGGAAAGGGGGAAAGGGGGTGTTCAGGGCACGCTCGCAGCAACTCCTGGCCTGACAAGGAGGATGCAGCGAGGTGGCAGTGACAGCTGAGCCAGGCTTTTTCATTCATGTGGGTGAATTCATCCACCCAGTTGCAGGGAGAATCCACACTGTACATCATGCCATGCACCCTACACCTACAAGCTGGCACTTTGGATGCACCACATCTGGGTATGCACCACATCTGGGTATGCACCACAGCTGGGTATGCACAACAGCTGCTCTGGCTAATGTAACCTGACGGGGGCAGAAGTGTCAAACACCAAGAGCACGAAGCTGCTGCAGGGCCTGAGACAACCTTGTGTATCTCCATGTGAGAGAGTCTCTGCTCATCCCTCTTGGATTACTGTTTAAGATCTGAGAGATAAATAGGAAAGATTTCAATTTGTTAAGTGCTTAATTAAAAAAAAATGTAAAAAGTTAAGCTCAGGTGGGCATGACAAAGCAAAATACAAAACTAGGGAGAAGGCTGCTTTACTCTGAGTGCTGACCTTTTAAATCAGTCAGCTGTGTTATTTCTGTTCAGGAAGCACTGAGATAATTGGATGTCTAGTCACCCCTCCAGCTCTGCGTGAGGAGGAGGGAGCGTGTGAGCTTTTCATTTTTCTTTCAGATCATGCTTTTTGGCTCTGTTCTTTGTTGTCACTTTTTAGCAGACATGTATGGAAGGCATCTACAGAGCTCACTCCTGCTCAGAGCCATTACAGCAGGCCCACTGCCCTTTCTGTGTAAGGCAGACAGTCCTTAGGACATAAATTCTTTCTTTTTGAAACAGAGAGCTGTGAGGCACCAGTGTCCCTTTTTTTCCTCTGTCAGTGGCAGCAGGCTTGCTCAACAAGACACCTTTTCATGGTTTAGCTTGGGTGCTGCTGGTCAGTGCAGTCAGACATGGCTTTTGCATCAACATCCTCACTGCACACCACCAACAAAATGTTATCACTTTGTATATTAATGGTGCAACTGCATACAAACCAATGGTGCATGGCATGATGTAGCCATTATGGATGCTGACCAGTTTCTGTTCACTGCTTTGTTCACACACCAGATGTGTGCATAGCCCAGCAACTGCACTCCTACCCCTCTGCAGGCAGGGATAGAGCACTGAGCAGGTGCTGTGTGTGGGACAGTATCAGCACTGTTACCATCATTCAAATTCATAGAAATAAATAAATAAATGACACCTAGCTTTGTCTGCTTTGTATGCTCGTGGTCACCACTGAGGAGAAAACCATTATCTTGATGTGGACAGGCTGCTCCCACACAGCCCAGATTTGAATTTCTTTGTGTGGGACATATCCCCTTGCCAGGGTGTGGGTGAGTGTGTATTTTTTCAGGAATAAAAAGAAAGCTTTGCCATCGCTGCCAGTGGTGTTTTGGTAGCACAGCACTCAGCGTCTGCACTGCAGGCTGAAGGGATGGAGTAGGAACAGGTAAGGGGCTTGCAGCTGATGTCCATGCAATGCACATGGACCAAACCTGACAGACCTCTTGTCTGCTTTGTAGTGGGACTCTAAGGGGGACTATGGCCCTGGAGTTCAAGAGGAAGCGAGTGTAAAAGGGGGAGAAAGGGTACTTAACAACCTGTCTGAAAGTGTTTGGGGTCTGTATATGTGGCACATGAGCCAAAAGAAGAGAAAGATGAGATTTTTTTTAATAGTAATTTGCTGGGCTGGTGTAGAGCTGGGAGTGAAAATTGCTGGACTGCCGTTAAGAAAGGTAGCAACTACATGGAACAGAAACCTTGTTTCTGAAAGGCAGCACCTCCCAGAACTTTCTAAATATGTCTGTTTGCTTTCACTGAGATCTGGGAAACTAAAATACAACAGATAAATAAACCTGACATAAATTAATCCTTCCTCACAGACAGGCTTAAATGGATCTAAATTGTTTTTTCTTTCCTCTAACTGGTTCTAAAAAATGTCCAAATATCAATAATTTATTGCAGAGCTTCACTATTCTCACCAGGAAGACATTTCACCCAAAAACTCTCTTATCTCAGTTTAATTCTATTACTTTGTTTACCTGTTATAATTTGAAGAGTATTACCAAGACTGATCAGTACTCTCCAGGCTCAGAAATCCCAACTGACTCAGTTTCCCCCTATGCTTTCCAGATTATGCCTGACTCAGGTTTCTTTGTACTCTCTCCCAGCCTGGTGTTACCTGCTCTCTTTCTAAGCAGTTAATGCAAACACTGAGCATCAAATAGATGTGGAATAACCCTCTGCAGATGACAGCTAACTGTTGTTTTAGATCAAGAATGAGCCCTTCAGAGCCACACTTCCCAAGCAGTCTTTCATCTATCACTTAGCAGTTTCATCTAGAGTGTATGTCTTAAGTTTGCTTGGAATAACTTAATGGGAGAGAGTATCAATATATTAGTTAATTTATAAGATCTCTATCCTACCAATTAAGCATATCTGTTTTCAGCTGTATTTAGTAGGTTATGTCCTTGGCATTGAAACTCATGTCTGATGCTATTTTCTTGCTGCAAACACAAACCTGGTTATTTTTCTAGTACCCTCCCAGAAAGTAAAAATGACCCAGCTACTCTACCCCTCTTGTTCACCAAAGACCAGGGGCAACTCTTCTCTGTTCCCATCTTCTGAAACATTGTCTTTCCCCTTTGATGTTTCAGATAACCACTGAACCTAATCCTTAATTAGGGGAAAAAAAATCTTGTCCTCTAGACTTGAATTTTTAAAGCATTTTTTAGACTTCCAGTATGTCTTCCTGTAAGTTCTTCAGGGAACCCATTCCTAACAAGGCTCTGAACCTTCCTTACCAGGCTGTGGCCAGTGATAACCAGACCGTACACCCCATTTGCTTGCTCATCAGGTATAACTATTTGTTTTTTTGAAGATTTTTCAAACTGGATGTTGATTTCATCACTGTCCAGAAAGGAGTCTGGCTTCATCTTTTTCCTTGCATTCCTAAACAAACAACAACAACAACAACAAAAAAACAAACAAAAAAACAAAACCAAAAAACCACCACAAAACAAAAAACCCCAAACCCAGGATATTAATGAAAATCTTGCAAATAGATGTTTTGTAAAAGCAACTTAATGAAAACAAAAATTAATGCTTTCCTTTGATAGTTCAGTACAATTTTCACTGTATCCCTACAATATGCATTGTTTAGCTGCTGCTGTCTGCACAGATCATCCACATTTATTAAACTCTAACAAGTGTTGCTAAATTTCTGCTGATTTAAAGTCACACAAACCATCTGAGTGTCATGAAGAATGGTATCCCAAAGGATATTGGATGGTATCCAGTTTTCTGTGCATGTTGTCTGGCAACCATCCACTCCAAGAGAAAAGGACTGCAAGCCTTTCCCATTTCCCACCTTTACCTAAGAACCTGTGCCTACAGAGGAGGTGAAGAAGGAAGGTAGGCTCTCAGATACCGCCAGAAAAGTATCCAGACATATCCAGACAAAGGACATATCCAGACAAAGGACAGCAATGTGAATAAAAGGCAACAGCAGTAGAGCAACAGCACAGCACAAACCTGGAGCCAAAGCTTTGTGGCTCAGGATCATGTGTTGGTGAGTTTCAGATTATACCCCCTATCTGCTTGTGTATTCTTATACATTTATTTAATTTGAGCTCTTGGATCAAGAAGCTTCAGCATTTACTCTCAGAGGAGGTTTCTACATTGTGTTTAGCTTCTGGATCATCCAGGGAGACAGCTCTTCCTTAACTAAGGTCCCTGAATGAACTGCAACAAGGAAAGCTGAGGGGTGAAAAAACATGGAATGATACAAAACACAAATAAGTGCCAGTGCACAGGAGTGCAACTGTGTTTCAGCCATTTACCTCAGCTCATTCAGTACGTCATCAGATGTGCCGCCTTCAATAATGAAAACATCTTCCATGTCATCATTCAGCAAGTTGCAGGAGTAGCCAATATTCATTGCTGTCTCTGGGAAAGATAAACCAGGGAAATAATCCATCTTAGCAGCCCCAAATTCATCCGTTTCTGTGGCCTTTTCGTACACATGACAAAAGCTCTCTTTCTGACTCAAAAGAGATTGGAGCCTTTCCGAGTCAACAGTAAGAGAGCCAGGAGAGTCACTTTGATGGATGTAGCAGCAAATTTGAGTTCACAAGACCACAGGAAAAAAATAACTCTACCAAAAAGAAAAAGCTTAAGACACCCTTTGACCAATGTACTTGGTGCAACAAAAAACCCTTTCATGTTGAGTAAAAATTATTTTCAGGATTTTTAACTTGCCCTCTCCCTACTTCCAAAAGAGCCCCAAACCACAGCTTTGAAAAAGAATATGACATTTTGGCCATAAAATTCTGAAAAACATATTTTGGTCTTTTATAGCAAAACTATTGCATTTGGAACATGACAAAATGAAATGTTTAATTTTTCTCAAAAATTCTCTGTTCATGTCTTGGATGAAATCATGTGCAAACACTTTTGACCCCTCTGAAACACCATTGTTTCAGTGAAGATACTATGTCTCCAAAAGAATTCACTGGAGTCTATTTGCTATTCTTTCTGCTTCTAAAAGCCTATGTTTCCTCCATTTCCATTAGAGATGATGAGAGCCAGAAACAAACTCAAACACACCCAACATCCACTTTTAAGTTTCTGGAAAGCAGAACAAAATTTTTTCCACCTTCTTCACCTGAATGATCAACTGGATGAAGGTGACACCTTTTCACAGCTTATGCCAGGGACTATAGGATGCTTACTGTCACCTCTCTAAAGTCGAAGGGTGCTGCCTTCAACCTGCTTCCACCCTCAGGACAGAAATTAATGACAGGCACAAGCTACAGTCACTTGGTCTAATTCTATTTAACTGCAATTTTGCGTTAACTGCTGGCAATGAAGCAAAGCCCTGTAAATTTGTCTTCTGTGCCGTTTTCAAAGAATGACAAGACAGACCTTAGCAGAACCACCCCACCTGTGGGAGAGAAGAGAAGCATCCAAAGCTGTAGCGTCTGTACCTTGCTTATCTCCAGTGAGAACCCATATCTTGATGTTGGCTTTGGCAAGAGTCTCAATTGTCTGTGGGACCCCATCTTGTAGCTTGTCCTCAATGGCTGTGGCACCTAGGAGCTTAACAGAAATGGCAGGGAGCTGGTTAAGTCGTTCCACTGCTACCAAAGGAGAAAACATTAAACCTAGAGGTAATTACTCAAGCAGACACAAATGAAATCCCCAGGACTAAGGTTTTACTGATTGTCATTCTTCCTCAGCAAATTTACTGTACAGAGTACAGCCCTGATCCTGCAGATGTTCTAGTCTCTAATCCCCCCAGGCTCTGATGGATTATGAATATGCATGAAATTATTTGCAAGAATGTTTGCAGAGCTACAGGCCTTTGTTGATCCATGTGTTCCCTTCACAGCAGACAGAGCTTTAACAGAGGGACAAAGACACTGTGGATCCATGTCTCCAAATCTCCTCTTGTGTGGGACTTGATCCCAGCTGTGCTGTACTGTAGAGGTCACGTCTGCTAAACATCTTCTCCAGGCCTTAACAGACCTGTCCCCAGCCCTGCTCCACACGGTCACACAGCTACACCACAGACTGCTCAGGAGACAAACCTTCATTTTTTAAAAGTTACTGCTTTTTCTGCTATTTGGAGATAGTCAGTGGCTTTAACCTATCGTCAAAGGGACATGGAGGTTTCACTGCTACCACCTACCTCCTGCTGCTGGGGGACTAAATTCAGAGGTTGGCTTTAAGCCCAGGATCACTTTTGGCATCCTGGAATGTCCATCATACATCAGCTATGAGCATTATCAGTGTAGGTAACAGCGCTGACGGAATTTCTCTACAGAATCCTCAAAACTGTACAATCCCCATTTTACACTAGTCCCTGATCCCACCAGACTATGCAACTTCCAAAGACCAGCATCTCCCAGCTCACATGCTTCTTCCCTAAGCCCTGCTAGCATTCTGAGCATACAGCTAATGGAAGGAGCAAAAGTGTCTGCCAGGATTTCCGGGGCTTCAGGAAAGTGTCACTGCCACAAGTGCAAAAGCTGGATTGCTTCTCCTCAGATCCCACACATGCTTTTCATTCATTATTCATGGCTCTAAAACACAGGCACACCCTCCAGGGCATTTAAAAACTGCAACAACACTGAGGGAGAGAAGAATGACTTGAAGATCACGGTTTAGCTCTGTTTCAAATTGACACAAACATGTTCATAGATATCATCTACCCATCCTGCCCAGAGCTGGAAGAACAAAGGAGACAGTCTCAGGGGCACTGGGAATTATTCACTGCCTGCCATTTCAAAGGCTGGAAAATAAATACATTATCCATCTACACGTACAAAGGATAGCTATGAAATATTTGTGTCCACGTCATCTCTTGCAGGCTCTGGTATGCCACTTCATCATGAGAAAGCTACTCTGACACCTATGTGAGCTAGAATAAAACCATTCCCCTGCACTGGTGGCTGACACCCCAGTTATGGGCTCCTGACTGAGGTGCCAGTGAACCCCCAGGGCTGCCGTGTTCTGAGCGGCTCCTGTCACACAGCCCACTGAGCTGTTTGCAGAGCAGTGTTTACCAAAGTCATACTGAGCTGTTTATTGACAAACCACCACCCTCGCTACCTCCCCCAGAGCTTGGCCCAGATTCCCGGAGTTACCAACCATTAGGTCTTTTTCAATCTCTTCATATAGCTCTGACAGTTTGTCTTCCCGTCCTTCCAAGGCAGTGCTTGCTTCATGGTGACGCCTGATCCAATCCTGAAAGTAATCTTCCTCCAAGCTTTTATAGGCCACCACAAGTGTCCTCAGACCTTCTCCAGCAAACTCCTGCAAGACAGTGGTGAGGCAGAAACATCCAAGAACAGCCTGGGCTTACAAAGAACTCTCAGAAAGCAGACGTGTAAAAGCATCTTGGTAAAGTTTGCAGAGGAAAGCTGAAAAAATGACACCTTAGGCCACAAATGTTGGGGTATTTTCAAATAGCAATTCCAGGCCACTTTATCATTGCCATCCATGGTCCTTATGAAGAAAAACTGAAAAGGGCTTTTCAACTTTCTGACCCTAGAGCTTTACAGTAATCAGGCATTTGTTTCCCAGGCTCATATTTCTCAACAGGAGGTCCAGAATAGTGAGACCTAAATAAACACTGAACACAGCCTTGGATTTTGCACCTGGATTCAACATTTTTAGGGTATGAATTCTGCACAGTATGAGCACAGCCAGTCATGGCATCTCAGAAAGTCTTGTAACAGTGTTTTCTGATGGACAATGTGCAGCTCAGTGTTTGGTGGAATAGCAGAGATACATTTGTGAAAATGGAGGTGTTCCCCCAGGCTTGAAGTAAGGGTGCATCAGAAACAGGTCACAGGTCTTCTGAATGTCCTGCATTGTCTTTGCCATCTTTGTCCATATTACAGAATCATAGAATGATAGAATGTCTTGGATTGGCAGGAACTTTCAGATCATCTCATTCCATCCCCCCTGCCATGGGCAGAGACACCTTCCACTAGACCAGGTTGCTCAAAACCTCATCCAAGCCAGCCTTGAACACTTCCAGGGATGGAGCATCTATGTCTTCTCTGGAGAACCTGTTCCAGTGTCTCATCACACTCACAGTAAAGAATTTCTTCCTAATATTTAATCTAAATCTACCCTCTTTTTAAAAAGCCTTTAACTCTTGCTTTATCACTACATGCCCTTGTAAAAAGTCCCTCTCCAGCTGTCTTGTAGCCCCTTCGGGTACTGGAAGGTGTTATAAGGTCTCCCCAGAACCTTCTCTTCTCCAGGCTGAACAAACCCAAATCTGTCAGCTACAGGAGAGGTACTCCAGCCCTCTGATCATCTTCATAGCCTGCTCTGGACTTGCTCCAATAGGTCTATGTCCTTCTTATGTTGAGGATCGCAGAGCTGGACAGTGTTCCAGATGAGGTCTCACAAAAGCAGAGGAGAAGGACAGAATCACCTTCCTTGATCTGCTGCCTGTTCTGGAGCAGTTCCAATGGTACCTGGTGCCCATGCTTAGGCAATTAATTTGAGACCTAAGACTGCAGAAATTAATTTCTTTCTCTATTCCATAAATAAAAATTGTTTTTAAAATCTGAAGTTTTTGTCTCAAGACAAAGTACACTTCCATACCTGGAGAAAAGGAAAACATCAAATGAAGAGATGTTGTTGAGAAGGAAACACTTACATTTAGGTGTTCTGTGGTCTCCTCTTTGAGAGAGTTGCACGATGGATGAAGCAGTTCGTAAAGAATGGTGTCAGCCCCCTTGCAGTACAAAGTCAAGTCACCTTCTGGACTCCTCACTGTGAGGAAGAGGAAAAGAAATGCTACAAATCCCAGACTGAGGCTTTTGGAGCACACAGCCCTTCCATCAAAACCAAGGAAAGTTTCTAACAGGTGTCTGAATTTCCCCAAGTTTTGGCAAACTCACAGGAGTCAAGACAAGCTCTCCTTAGAAAAGAAGAGAGTGCATTGGTCTGAGTAGACACTATGTTGTTCCGATAGGCAGAACTTCACTCAAAAGTTAAGAACAACATTTTAGGGAACTGGTCCTACTTCTCCTATTTCTCCTACCAGTAAACTGTAACTACAGCTATGATATTCCAGAAATACTTGAGTATGTATAATAAAGGCTACATATATTAAATAAGTTATATTATATAAATATATATATAAATATATAATATATATTATATAAATATTAATAAAGGCTACAAAATTTTCTTGAATGATTTCTGCATTTTCTGTTTTGGAAAGTGTTTTTCTCAGTTCATTCTTGCTTTTTCCTTTCCTACTTCCTCAAATTTCACTGATAATTTAGAAGTTGATTAGAAGAAAGGCCTTTCCTACATTGTAATGGGGGGAGCAAGATATATGAAAAGCTTAGTGTCTTCAGGAGGCTGGCTTGCATCACTGTGGTCCAGATGTTGAGATTTCTCCCGCCTGCCTCCTTTAACTAATTTTCTGGAACTGTTACTGTGTAGTTAAAAAGTCAAGGCAGCCCTTCTCAAGCCCTCAGAAATAAATGTTATTCTGAGCACTTTGCAAAGGAGGTCTGTAGAGAAATGCATCATAGCAGAATGAGAGGCGAGTCCAGAACTTAAAAAGCCAGGAAGGAAAGAAAGCAGCAAAGGGAGCATACCTATCACAGACATTCGCTTGCGAACATTGTTGAAATCAAGAATAGCCAGAAGTTTGTAGATTTTTGTTTCTCCCATTTCCATGACTGTGATGGTCTCTGGTGTGCGAGCCCGGAACACAAATCCAAAGTTTCTGGCAGCAGTGACTAAGGCTCCCTCATCAGGAGATTGTGCTTGATACACCAAGTTTCCTGACAGGCAAGAAAAAAAATGTAATGTGGCTTCTGACTTATTTCTGAGCTAAAAAAGAATACCAAATCCAACACATTATATAGCAGTTATCCCTTTGCTTTTCTGTCTATCCACAGAAGTGCAGCACTAAAGTCTACCATATGTCCACACACCTCCATAAAGTCTCACCAACCCATCCTCCAGGAGAGTGCAAGAGGCTCCCTGGATTCTTTTGGGGACTTTAATTACTTTCTTGAGGTCTGTCTCACTGACAGCATAAGTTCCTTGGGTTTAGCCCCTTCTACTTAGATCTGTGTGTGTTTTTCTGATCAGTATTTTCACCTTATACCTGTCAGTTAATTCTAGCCTCTAAAGCACGGTTTTCATCACATCTGGAATTTGAAGAGGCTGACCAAGTAGCTGTGAGAACACTGGGTGAGAGGAGCTAATAGCTCTCCAGTGGATAGGTGTTCTATATTCTTTGCTTTTTGGGAGTAGGAGCAGAGTAGAGAAAGAGTGGGGCAAGCCTCTGCCACCTCAGGGAAGCTGTGGCACCTGCAATTTCCGCACTCCAGAGATGTGGTGTTTGCAGTAGTGTCAGGTCCACCACAGGAACACACAGGGGGTGGAGGCCCTGGTCCTTTCTCTTCCCATGTGGCATCTCCAAAGACACTGATTTATGTGTAGCCATACTCTACAGAAAATCACCAGAGAGCCCAAAGGACCAATAACAGCTTCTGTGGAGAGAAGACATGTTGTGGTGCGAGTGAATATAACCACTCATTCCAGTGCCTTCAACAGTCCTCACCTTCCTTCTTCTCCTCTGGCATCACTGTGTGGCAAAGTGACAGCAGCCGGAAGAACCTGTGCGTTGGGACATCATTCCGCTTCACAGCTTCAACCAGGCTGTGGTCATAGAAGGCAAACTTGGGGTCGGCTAACATGTTGTATGAGAAATCAACCTTCTCTGTGTTCTGAAAAAAACATGGCTTGGTATTATTTGTTGAGCTCTCACATAGCTGTACACCAGTGCCTGCCCAACACAGCCCCTCCCTCCTCCTCACATTTACAAAGTACCCTCTCCTGCAGGGCTGCTTGTGAGAGAGACTGGTGGATTTAAGGAAGTGGGAGGTTCTGAAAAGTATTTAATCATAGGACAGGACAGGCACTAGATGTGCCTTTCAGAGCAGAACTTAGGCTAACAACCAATTAGATAAACTGCCTCTCTGAATAGCAGCTAATGCTCCAACAGGATCCCTGCAAATGGATTCCTACAGCAAAGAAGGGTCTGCCTTCAACACATGCCTGCTTGGAAGCATCCTGCTCATGATGTCAACGGGTGCCTGTGATAGTGGAATGCAGAAGCCCAGTTTAAAACAATTCGAAAGGCTGTCTTATCCACCATGTTCTCCCAAAGCCAGAAAAAATCCTGATATGGAAAAATATAGGACAGACAGGTAAGGTAAAGATTAAACTCCACAGGCACTGCCCATTTTGTCAAAAAACAAGGAGCCCCAAGCAGAGTGAAACATGCTGGAGATATGTCCAGAACCTCACCACGTGATGTGTCATGGAGTAATGGACTGCCAAGCCTGCCTCTGACAATTCTGACTCCCTCCCCGTCCCTGATGACCTCAGAGTTTCCAGGATGGGAATCATCCTTTTGACCTCTGAACACTGACATTTAGCACTTAGTGCAAGAGCACAGACCGACCCCTCCCACACTTGTCTGTGCTGCAAGGTCCAGGCACAGCAACATTGTGGACGTGTGGGCAGCAGGACTCTGCTCCAGAGAGTGTCATGAGCAGCAGGGTGGGGTGGACAGTTGGCAGGAGTCCAGTGTTTGCCACCAAGCAAGGCTGATGGAGAGAAGGCTGGAGGCACAGAACTCAGCACAAACAGCCTGTTTCAGTGGGCAATTTAAGTTCTAAATGGCCTGGAAATTAATCACTGGAATGAGGAGTGGGATTTTCAACATCATCTTGCTGTTTGTTATTTGTATTACTGCGTGCAGCTTTCAGACATTTTAGAAAACAAGATGTGTGCATTTGTGCCAGCAAGCAGAGGCTAAAGAGAAATGTAGAAATGACACATTTTCACACTTTCCGAAGTCCAGACATTAGAGGAATTTGACAGTGACCTTGCTATTGGTATGAACTGCACTCACTAATTCCTCGCTAAAGCTTTGATTAACTGCCAAGGTTAATAAAATTCACTGATGTCCAAGTCTCCAACAAACACCAATGGTCAAGTGTTCAAGAGAATCTGTGCATGCACCAGGATGTCAGGTGAAGCAGAGGGGACAGTGGGCTGTTCCTGACCTGCAGGTTTAAGCCAAGCTTGCTGGAAAGGAACTTAACTCTGGAAATTCTCTGACATCCAGAGGAACACACATCACTGTTAAGAGCATCAAGAACATCAGCTCTTGCAGGGTCAAGAGCATGAGCTATGCCTCTGTGTGTTGTGTCCACTAGCACTTATCCAGGTCCACTGAAAGCACAGATCCTGATAGCACTTGATCACTTACCTCATTTATTTCTATCCTTTGCCCAGACAGATCATACACATCACCTGCAAGCAAGAAAGATGAAATTATGGCCACAAAGTGCGGATAAGTGCGACAAAATTGGTTAAAGTGTTTCTAAGCTAGAATCTATTTTAAAAATTTTCAGTAAATTGACATGGGCACAGACGACTGATGATACATAACAATCAGTTTCTATGTTAGTCCATGACAAAATCTGGAGACTGATAGATGCTTGAAACACAAAGCAGTTACCATAAAAATGACTGGCTTTTGAGAAAAGAAGATTTGTCTCAAGCTGAACCCAGAGAGGATCTAGTGCTATGAAAGTGCTTCCAGGGGATGACTTCTCTTGTGCCTTCTCTTTCAAAATCCAGCTCCAGGATCCTGCTAGTTGCAGCAGTCACGGGACACCCACAGAAAAAGAATTTTCAAAGCCCATTTCTCCCTCATCTATGTAGCAAGGCTGCTCTATTGATTTTTCCTGAATGGATGATCTGATCATAGGAATTTAAGACATCTTATCTCCAGGAAACATTATTAGAATTTCTGCCTGGAGAAAAGTTTCACTAGGAAGGTCTGAACTGTGCCAAGGTCAGCCAGTCCCAACATTTCATTGAAATGCAGAGAATTACAGGAATGATTGACTCATATTTGCACTAGCAACCTTAGCTGCGACCAGTCAATTGTAGTGCTGGTGTGCCTTCACAAAGGCCCCAAGAGTGTAAAAGAAACACAGTAAAGACCTCTCCTGAGAACCTACGCATCAGTTAATTCCCTGGGAACCATTGCCAAAAGGCTTTTGTACATCTCCTTCCCTTAAGACTCCAGAGGAGAGCAGAACTAAATCATCCTTTCGGGCATGGCTTTCCTGAATGCCCCTGAGCAGCAGAGAAGTTCTGTGCTAGGAAGAAGCTAAACATTTAGAAAACTACAGGCAATAGATTGTTTGCCTTCTTTGCATGTATTTCCCATTGAACCCTTACCCTGTATCTATGTTAGTGGCGACATCCGCTTCGGAAAGGTCAGTTAAAGACACATGATGGGAGAGATTTCAAACTGTTTAGCAGTACTAATGTTAGATATCATAGTAGCATTGTTTGAGATATGGTGGTCTCCAAAGCACAGATTCATAGGATGAAGCATCTTCTTTTATTAGTTCAGCTGATAGCACTGAGAAAAGATGCAAGCTTTCTGGTACATTAGTGCATCAACAGGTCTGACACAGGCAAAGCAAGCATCCATATACACATAAGCAGTGACTAATTTCTCTGGGGCATCTAATGATGCTAATCAATTAGACAGTTATGCAAAGTGTTAGCACCTCTTGAGCAACATGAAGAAAACTGCCTGGGGCCATAGCATTTTAAATCAATGAGTTCTAGGATCTAACTGAGCTAATAACTCTTATTTCCAGTTTTTTCCAACTCCCTACAAACTTTTCTCTCTCCTGGTAGGTGAAGAATGCCAGGTGTAAAGACAAAGGCCAGGTCATTGACTAGTGCAACTACTCAAGTGAAAAGGATGTGGAAAGTGACTGCTCATGACATGAGAAATTGCTGAACAGTGAGAGACAACAGTGTGATAAGCTGACAAAATTTGCAGATAGCCCCATGAGGGATGGCTGATTTCTTAAGTGATTAGGAGGGAGTTAGTTATGTGAGTTACATGTTATGTTTTGCAAAGTTAGCAATACCTGGCTAACCATGTCAATATTACCTTAAAAAGCTGAGATTACCTAACTGGTGATATCGGGGGAAAAAAAAAACAACAAAAAAAACCAACAACCAAATTTGAATACAGATGTTGTAAATCTGGGACAAATGAGGAGAAACTAATAGTGTTGGTTCTTTAGTTGGGACGATAGTGGGGCAGAAAAGGAAGATAAAAGAGTGACAAAAAAGGGGAAACTATTAATACATTCAAGTGATGCAATCAGGTTGTCCAGACATCCCTGATGCACAGCCTTGCACTTGACCACTGCAGCTCCTTACATGGCACTCTCTTCTGGATATCATATTTCGTCTCTGTGGATGAAGAGGCACACAGTGAAATACCCAGACAGTAAGACAAATAAGACAACATACCATAGGATTTGCCATTGATGGAGCACTTGTTGAAACACATGATGTTCTGGGTGAGAGTGCCTGTCTTGTCTGAGAAGATGTACTTGATCTGCCCCAGCTCTTCGTTGAGTGTAGTGGTTCGGGCCTGAGCAGGCGTGTCGTTCAGTGGGTAGTACATTTTACGGTCCCAATCAATGTAGAAACTGTTACCCAAGCGTATAATCTCCACACTGATGAAACAGAAAGAGAAGTTTATGGAATATTAATTATCTTAAGGGACAAGCTCCTTATCTTCAGCACCACCATTATCAATTGCAATTAGACGACAACTTTGAAGGCAATGACAGGTTGAACTCCTCTGTCCACAGGTGGCCTGTGGTACGGGATGCTGAAGCAAGGCCCACTGAAATTATCTGCTAAGTTTACAGCAAACTCATTTCCCTTGTTTATAAAGCAGTACTTTTAAAAGTACTTGGAAAGTTTGAGAAGTTTTCGGACTGAGAAGCATGGCAGGAGCAGTGGGTTTCACTTGGTGCTATTTCAGTAGATCGTTTCCAGCAGAGCTGTGGGCTGGGCAGAGCCCAGTGCTGGGGGAAGAGGACAGTCATGTCTCAATCAACAGAGAGCTCCACAAGAGAGCCATTGTGTCACTCAGTACAACCAGATGACATGAATTCGCACTTTGCTGTGTGACATACTGGATAGGAATGGAATTCATTCCTCGTGTTTACCAACACAAAAGAGAGTCTCAGCAGAAAAGCTAACTGAAGGTAGGTACATCGATAAACTAAACAGGGCTATGCAGTCTCTACACCAGCTCCAAGTTCTGAGAGCATCACAGACACATTACCTACTTGTCACTCCTGCTTGGCTATCACCAACAATGAACACAGCTCCACGCTGTCTGGGAAGAGGCAGCACTCACACTGCTCATGTAGCACCAAGTACTTCAACCTGATTACACCTACTTACCTGGCAATCCTCATACAGTCCTAAAGCCACCTCAAAGAATAGCCATTCATTCACTGTTAGCAAAATGCTAATGTTGGCAGGCATCCAGCCCTGCTCCTATAGCATCCTACACACCTACACCCCCCCCTTTAACTACAAAATCATCCTCTCCTCTTCCAGGGCTCACTACTGTCCCCACTCCCACCCTGATAAAGCCTTCTGAAGGCAGCAGAAATAAGAAAAACATCACTATGGTTGTGTATGATCATCCATGACGGGGCTGTGTTAAGTTTTAAGGAAAATGCTGCACCCAGTTGAGGCAAAAGCTAAACCTCTCCTAAGATCAAAAGTGAAAGGAGCTTCTGGCACATACCTGACGTAGAGTGAAATTGGTACCACGGTGTTTAGAATGATCACATATGACCAGAACATGAGGAAGCCGGAGTAGGAGGCAGAGTTGACACCCTCTGCCCAGGGCAGATAAACCTGGAAGTAGTAGCCCTTATCATGCTCCCAGATACCATTGCCAATGGCTAAAATGAGACACATCAGTGCTAAAAATGCAAAGATCTGGAAAAAAAAATCAAAAACCAAACCAAACAAATCAAAACCAAACAAAACGTATTGCATTCTAGAAACAAGGAATTTATTATGTACAGGTCAATCAGAAGACCCTAATGGGATAGGATTGGATAGCCTGAATCATAGGGAAATGTTCCCAGGGATGAAGAGGAAAAATTAGCAAAATTGTGGTACTTTTATCTCAAGAACAAAACCACACAGTGCAGAGTCTGGCAACTTGGATTTAAAAGTCGTCAAACAGCTGGGGAATTAAATCCCAAGCAGACATCCCAGCTAGGGTGGTCACAGCAGTCTGCTGTAGAACACCAAACCTCCTTAGAGGAGAGTTGAGCTGAGGGTCCTCAAACATCTGGCTACATGCTTGGGAATAGAAACTGCCTGGAGGATTTACCTGGGCGTTTGCCAGATGTATCATGGTCTTCCTCACAATTTCTGAAAGACTGCTAAGGATAATCCAGCACTGTACAGTTTGGAATTCAGCACTGGATATTATTCTGATGGTTAGAGGAGAGTTAATTGTTTTCTCAAAACGAATAGTTGCCTTGGTATATGCCCTCACAATTTCATTGTATTTTCTTTGAGCAAACAAAAAGCAAGACCAACCAGTGATGTATATCCTTGGGCTTTAGAGAAGCCTGTTTCCTGAAGCCTAAACCAGGGCAACAGCAACTGGCAAGTGAATTTCAAATTGGGAAACCTTAGTGAAAACTGGGGCTTGATCAGGAACACTATTTAACAAGACACAAAAACATTACATACATCATAAAGCATTTTTTGAGTAAAGAAAGACAAGAATGTAGCAATACAATTATTTGGAAAAAATACAAAAAGAACAGGAAGAAGGAAATTTAACATAATTTAACACAAACTGCAAGGAATTATAGAACTGTGAATATCCAACTGTCATAATGTATCAAGAAAAGAAAAAAAAAAAGTCATGAGCAGGTGTGTGAAAAGCAAACATGTTAACAGACAGTCCTCCAAGAGGAAGAAGGAAGAAGAAATTATCTGCCCTATAACAGATGAAAAAGGCAGATTATGTTTACTGACACAGAGCACTGTGTATCTGCTAATAAGCATTTTCAATTCAGCGAGTCCATCTAATTCAAAGATGGAAGCTTAGAGGTTAGTTTTTAACCTTTAATAAAGTTAGTTTCTAACAATACTTTAAAAACTGGGATGCCCCACCATGCTGGAATCCTGCTAATATAATTACAATATTTGTAAGGTAGAAATTATGATGGTGGGGAAAATAAACTGCAGTTAACTTGACATCCTTCCTGGCCAAATGATAATAAAATAATTCTTTTGGCACGGGCTTTTCCAAACATGTGACATAAAACAACCAATATAATAATAAAGAAGTGAAGATATGGAGACACCAAGCTGCACAAAAGAGCAATTAAAAATCATCTTTTGCAAGTATAATCATTAGAGAGGAAATATCAGTAAGCAGGACCATTATGTAAAGGCCACACAGCAACAATCACATTAAAACAGTAATCAACCTTTTTAAAAAACAGTAACTGAGGGACAAACATAGAAACATTGATGGTAAAGCTAATATTTGTACTGCTAGGGTAATCTCAGGGAGGAAGAAAGATACTTCTATAGAGCAATATGAATCACTTGGTGAAAAGTTCATGCCTGATTACCTCAAGTTTTAATATCAAAAAGCCACAAAAGGGAACTGCAGCAAGAAAAGGTGGCAGGCTGAGTTTCAGGGGACATATTTATTTCACATACGAGTAGTAGTTTTTCTATTTAATTGTGCAAAGCCAAACACATTACTCAACTTGTGAAATGGAGACAATATTGCTTGCTGGTAAGGAATGTGGTGCAGTGTTTTTAAACCTCTGTGAACCAAAAATTAAAACATATTTCAGTCTGTGCTATTGTAATTATAAGGACTTAAGGATATATGAAAGGCATGACCCACCTCACTGCCCCACAGGTTAAAAATTATCCATTTGCAGAATATCACAATCCATGTAGGAATTTCAATGTGTGATTCAGCAGTAGAAATATATGTGGGGCAAGACAGGAGCTGAACTTTCCCAAGGTGACCCTGCCCATGGCTGGGGTGTTGGAACGAGATGATCTTTAAGGTCCTGTCCAACTCCAACCACTCTGTGATTCTATACCACATCAGCTCTTGCCTACAGTTGCACTTGATTTATGTACATTTTGTTTTCTGTGCATTGGGCGTGTCAATGCTCTCACAACCCCACTCATGTGCAACACTTGCACAAAGCTCACTAACATGCTGTTTGCTCCGAGACAACTGCAAAGGACCAAGCCATTAAAAGCAGCCTGAAGATTAATTTCTGTGCACAGTAACAACTGTGTGCAGGGTGTTGCAATTATAACCACAGACTTGAAGAGAAGGACATGAAAAATCATAGGCTTGTGCATGCTCATGGGACTTCCCAGTATGAACATCCTCCTTCCCTGGGTCCTCCTCATGCACTGCCTGCTAAAAATCCTCTTGGTAAGAATTTTGTAAAGAGGAGGTGACTTTTGACTTCAAGACAAAGACTGACTGTTGGACTGTGAATTAAGACAGTCTCGGTTTCTTGATTGGTACTTTGAGTTCTGCTCTGAGATTTGAAGCAGTAAGTTGTTTAGGAGATGAATGTGAGAGCTCTCTTTCTCTGAAAATTTGCTCCCCCTAGCCTGCTAAGAAGCAGCTTTTGGAAAAAAAAGCATTTCTGGAGCTGGCAATTGCATCTCCAGTGGAGGAACATTAACTTCTCTCTCAGATCAATCAGGAATGCCTCCAAATGTGACAAAACAGCTTTGACTGCCATCTGGAAAGGTTCACTTCTGATTAACCCTTGTTGGGGCAGACCAGGGCAACATTTAAAAGGCACTCCTTTAGCGAACCTGCTTAAACACTGCTTTGTGCCTGGAAGTTTCATGGGCAAATAAACACAAAATAACTTTGCCAGTGTTAAAATGGAGTAAGTTTCACTACATTTAAATTACTTATTTATAGCAAGTCGTGGCTGCTTTGTATTTTCCCACTCAAGAGAGCACAACATACTGCCTGTTTTTATGACCATGCTCTGTAACCTTTGGCCACCCAGTGAGCTGGAAAAACCCAATGCCACATCCCCTTAGGTGTGCAAAGAGTCTGGTGTTTAATGTATGAGAGAGCTTTACTTAGACATCAAAATTTTAGGTTGCTTAAAAATGTGTAAAGGAGAGAAATACACCCTTGGCTCCTCCAGCGACGAAGAATCCAGGCAGAGGCTGATGCAATCGGCTGCAACTTGCTCAGTCTTTTTTAAAACAGAGCCAGGAGGTAAATTCATCTCATTTGTTTTCATAAAGAGAGGCCAAACAGACTGAAAGTTCTGGGTGGGACACTTGGCTTGTGAAAGGAGATTTAGCAAATCTTAACTGAACATTAAATTTCACATTCCCTGTTCAGTGTTCCTCTGTGCCGCTTCTGTGCCCTGTGGATCACCCCATGGCCAATTCTCCTCTCCAGTCAGAGCATAGCAGATCACCTATGAAAATGTGAAATTCTTCAAATGCTTGCTTAATTTTGAATGTAAGAGGCCCAAACCTTGTTTGTTTTTGCTGTCCACTTCAGGGGAGGAAGAGAAGAAAACCCTGAGGGAAACAAGCTGATGATAACCAAGATTTTCCCTTGGCAGAGATTGGTGCAAGGTTACTGAAATTAAGGGCATGTCCTTACTGTATAAAGAGCAAGGCCTCAAGAGGGATTGAAGATAACCCTGGAGTGGCTCTCTGTGCTGTGGCACTGCTGGGCATCCCTGGGCTCACCTAAAGGACTTCTGGGATCCCGAGAGAAAAGCAGAAATACAGGGTCTGAGCTGAAGTGTCCAGGTCAGAGGGTGGTGCCACCCTGGAGATGTTTGTGCTCTAAGCCCCAGCACTGAGGAGGCATGAAGTCAGAGAGGGCAGGGAGAGCCCAGGACAGCCTTGCTGTGATGCACAGACTGGTGTTTGATGACTCCTCCAGGGATTGCTCCAGTGCCTGGGGATGGATCCTGTCCCCAGCTGTCTGCTAGGGTGATCTGGAGAGCAAGAGCAGAAGGGAAGAAGCAGGAACAGTGACCACTGACCACCAGACCTTCCCAGTGTCACAAACTGAAGGTGGTGCAGCATGCATGGAAAAGCATGACAAATTTGCACTCAAAGGAAAATCTGAAACTAAAGACCTTTTCTTCAAGGAACATTGATTAAAGTACTGTCAGAGGGTATGTCTTCCTTCCCTGAGTGGCTTTGAACTCAGGAAAATCTTGAGAAAGTCTGTAAAAGAATCGTTGTTTCTGCCTGGAAGTATTTGCCGTTTGTTAAAACCACTGATGAGCTTAACCCTCAAGTAGGATCTGTTTTTCAATCTGAGAAGAGTACCTGCTATGTAAGATTAGTGTTCTCAAATTTCCCAGCTGCTAAAAACACCAGTTTCTGAGCATTAATAAGACCATGTCTGATAATTTATCCTAATGTGTTAAGTCAGGAGCTGGCATCATGTAAATTAGAAAACTCAATTACCAAGTCCTGTGCAGAGATCACCAGAGAGGCCAAGAAATTGGAAGGAAAAGAGAGAACTGCTAATGTTTATTTAAATAGAAAATGACAAAATTACTAGAAGAAAAAAGGGCTTTACAGGCTTCAAAATATTTCTCACACAAAAAATGCAGAGCAAGGGAGAGCAGAAAAAATGACGCACTCAGAATAAAAGTCCTTAATTCCGTCAATGTAATGGCCTTGCTTTGCAAGATGGGCTGGCAGACGCTCTGCAGAACTCAGGCGGCTAATAAATTATGATGTAATTTTTCTTTTTATCATTAGTCACTTCTGATATTCCCCCATTTGTGTGGACAAAGAGGTGGAGCATCTGGAAATGACAAACACATCTGAAGAAAGGAAGACCCATTAATCAGACTTACCACCAACACAAGGACATTCATGAGTCGATCAATGCTTGTTCGCTTAAAAGTTGTTTTTCCGCTGTTCTGCATGAGTTTCGTGTCTGGCCCTGGAGATGAAGCACACATGTTAAATTTTAGTAGTAAAGCTTAGCTGTTCTAAAACTGATTTCTGCTGAGGCCCCACTGTGCTTTTCAGTATAAATAACCATCGCAGTTCTCTTGAAGTCAGGTACACACAGTTTAGAGTGCTGGTGGAAAACTTGGGCAGAAACAGGTTAACTAATTTGTCTGAGATTATATGGAGAGAGTCACATAAAACCATTAATTCTGGACTTTGACTCTACTTTCTTCTTTCAACATTCAACCCTCCCTTTCAGGTTTAATTGCTTTTTACAGAATGCCTGGTATTGCTGTGTTATTGGTGACATATTATACATTATCTCGCATGTCTAGAGGAGTATAGAAACAATAGAAAGGCTATGCTCATGAAAAGCATAGATTTAGTCAATAATATCATTGATGACCCTGATATTCCAATATGGATTAAAATCACATAGAAATTACATGGAGTGTTTAACACACTTGAGAGAATTCTTAACCAAATTTAATTGTTACATTCTTTCTTAGTCATTGATCAAAACACCCCTCCTGTACTTTGCTGTGTGCATTTCTGAAACAAGAAACTTTTTTCTTCTCATACCTTTTAGAAACACACTTTCCAAAGAGGAAAATACTTGATTCCTTTGTGCATGTTGGGTGTGATGTATTCCCATGCTAGTGCTGCTGGGCTCTGCAGTCTACATGCCAGTCTTTTTACCTACCAGCATAAATAACGAGTCCAAAGCACCACTCTGTGTTCCTGATAGTACAGCCCCTCAGCAACATCTTCTCATTGTCCAGGGCATACTTCTCTCCTCGGAGAGTAAGAGTTCCTGTGAATTTATCCAGTTTGTTATTTGGTGCCTCGCATTTGACTTCTCCTGTAAAAAGTAGGTAAAAGAAAAAATGGAAATCTTGGTCCAGAAAGGTGTCATCAATACTGCATTCCCAGCTGTTCCTCAGAGAGACAATATTTCACACTGTAGTTGTAGTCAACTCCTAACCCTGTCATTCCCATCCTATATCTTATATTTACTGATGTTCTGGGATGTTGTTCCTTCCCCATATTCATCTCATAATTCAAGGGACCACAGTGAATTTGGATTTATCCAGTTCTTTGAACATTGCAATTTTTTATTGGTAGAGTACAAAGCAAAGTTTCCACAACTTTTATGTGGGTGGGAGGAAATGTTGAACCAGCAATATACTTTTAATCCATTCACAGCAAGTTCATAGTGGTAGGATGTCACGAGATAAATTTAGCTAAAAGTGCTAACATCACCTTTTTTCCTATTTCATTTTCCCTCAAACTGCAGGAGCCCAAGCGAATAAAATCATAGCCTAAAGGCTGCAGAAGAGTAATTAACTGAGGTGTCTTTGTTCACTGTTTTTTAATTTCATCTGTTTTATAACTCAAGTCCCAGGAGCACATAAAAAGATACTGCTACCTTCTTTGGCCACACAGTTGACACTGTAAGTGATTGGAGTGTCTATTTCCACGCTTTATAGTTATTTCTTGTAAAAAAATGTTCCGATACCTCAGTATAAAAATGATTATTTAAATCAACAGCTGCACCTGACATTTAAAGATTCAAAGCAGAACCCTCTGAATGTATTGAAAAGAACTGGAAAATACAAATATGCCTTACTGAAAGGCAATCTAAGAGTTCAGTCTGTTCACTTAATCAGCAGGAACATTATTTTGATCACAGGCTGTAAATACCTACAAAAAGACTAGCATTTGCAGAGAGTACAGTTCTTTTAGTTGTTCTCAGATTTACACACCAGGCTCAAGAGACTGGAAACAAAATCCAGAGAAGTCCAGAAGAAAAGTACAGCTTTAAGTGTCATGATTGTCTTCACCATTACACATTTTAAAATCAAAAATGATTAAAATAATCTAAAAAGCAGCTCTAATCTACAGCAGACAAATAATCAGACATGAAAGATCGAATAATTAGGAAATTCAGTGACACATGTGACATCAGAACTCATAGTACGAATTGTGTTGATCTTCTATTTTATTATTTGATTAGTCCAGCAACAACCTGTGCCCCATCATTTCTGAAAGTGTCCAGTAACCAGGCCCGTCTCACTGCCACCCTTGCAACACCTTGAAAAGCACAAAGGAAACAGAGGCTTTGCACTGGAACCTCAAACAGCAGAATGCTTGGCAAAGCAAACCCAGGGCATGGTCCCCCACCAGGAACACTGTGCCTCTTGTGGGACAGTGCTCCTGTGAGCACCGTGTGTGTCCACGTCTGCTTTCCCATGAGTGGGTGGGTCTGGGCTACTGACATGCTGATTTGAGATCAGAAGGGATTCACCCAGATGAGACTACCCACAAAAGAGTGAGAAGCTCTATGGACCACCCCCAAGGACAGCTGCACTGAGCCCAGTAACTCTGCAGCCGAAGGTACCACTGCCAGGCACCATGCCTCCTGTCCCCCTCTCCCACTAACAGCAATAAGATATCTGGAATACATTTCGCTGGAAGAGTTAAATACTGTCAAGTTGACTTGTGATAAGTAGAGGGTAACTGAAAAGCATTTCAGTTTGAAAAGCCTTTCTGGTCTCGCAGTTCCCCAAATTAAACAAAGAAATTCAGCATTTTGCAAGCATCTTCCTTATCTGAACCATCAAACAAACATCATAACTCACATTACGCATTCCACTGAGTGCCTGTATTAGCTGCACAACCCTGTCCTCTCTTCCTGTCTTAAAAAGTAATTAGATAAAGAGTTACATAAATATTTAAATATTTCTACGGAGGTTTGCTAAGGGAAATGCAAGGCTGGGTCTGATTCCAGGCACTCTTCCCAGTACGCTGTCAAATATAAATCATCCTGGGAAACATTTTATTCATTTTAAGTATTGTAAAGAGGCCACTTTTATTTATAACATAAGTAAGATAGAGATTTACAGAATAAATAAATATCCAACAAGAAAATTCCCAATTTTCCAAAATATTTTTAAACTTTTATTTTTAATATTTTAAAATAT
>VZTJ01005909.1:112561-282507 GCA_013397795.1 Orthonyx spaldingii
TTAATATTTTAAAATATTTTTAAATTATTAAATATTTCCTAAATATTTTTCAATATTTTTTTTAATTAAACACTTTCAAGAACACAGTGCCCTTAGATAAGAATCACACTAAACATGCTTGGAAAATTATCTAAGATTAAGATTTTGCTTACAAATTGATAGACACTTCAGCCTGCTCAAGAAAATAAGGCATGCCACTCCAATTACTAAGATGAAGCATCTAACTGCACCTGTAAAAACATATTTCTCAAGACCTAAACCACTTAGAACCTCAGCCATCACTTCAGAGAAATCCTGATGTACTGAGCTGACACTTGGCAAAAACTACACACATTATTCCATGAAACTTCAACAAAGAAGGCAAAAGAAACTACCAGAGACAGTGTCAGCTATGCTCTTTGCCACATCCCCACCACTTGTCCTATAACCATCTACTTATTTCAGAAACATTTTCTTCTAAAATTATTTTCCCTCTTTATCTAAAAATATTTCCTGAGAGCCTGCAATTCTTGGGGCATTGCAAGGACAGCAGCACTCATTTCACCCCTTCCCATACTGACTCCTCCTATAATCCTGACCTCATATCTAAGCCAGCAGGGCACTGCAGAACATGACTAACACCACTTGGTCTGTTCTCTCAACTTCTCTCCACAGACAGATGTATGAGCATGGATTTGACAGGCCTAGCTCCTTGCTCTGTGTATGGTACTAAGTATTCTCTGGTATCCAGTGACAGGACACATGTGAATGGTTAAAGTTGCACCAGGGAGGTTCAAGACTGAACATTAGGAAACATTTCTTTACTGAGAGGGTGACCACTCTCTGCAACAGACTTCCTAGAGAGGTGATTAATGCCCCCAGCCTGTCAGGTTTAAGAGGCATTTGGACAGTGCCCTTAAAAACATCCTTTAATTTTTGGTCAGCCTTGACGTGGTCAGGCAGTTGAACTAGATGATCACTGTAGGTCCCTTTCAATTAAAACATTCTATTCTATTCTATTCTATTCTATTCTATTCTATTCTATTCTATTCTATTCTATTCTATTCTATTCTATTCTATTCTATTCTATTCTATTCTATTCTATTCTATTCTATCCTATCCTACCTTGTATTTGATACAGCAAAAACAGAACTGAGAAAGGACACATTTCCTCTTAACCACATCTGCACTGCTTGCCTTTAGATATTTTAAAATTCAATCTTTATTGTGGTACTGAGAGTGGAAAAGGAATGGTTTCAGAGTGAGGCTTCAGGCTGGGAAGCAGTCACCTGTCCTGTGTGCACAGTTAGTCCTCAGGTCCGTGTGGTGTCTGGGAAGTGCCACTGATCAGAAGATAAATGTAATCGCTGCAGGAGCATTGCTACATCAGTGTGAAAGTGCAGTGTGAAAATGTTTTGAGGTCAGAACTAGGCACAAGGTTTTGGGAAAACAGTTTCCATTGTGCAGCTATGTGAACTCTTGTGCTGGGTTTCAAGGTGTGTAGTCTCGACATGTACAGACAGACACAAAAGAAAAGTGTCCGTCCAGAATTGCCACTAATGCAGTCAGGTTATAGCCATACATGGCACCAAGACCTGCAAGCAAAGAGGGACCTTCTCCTTTACATGTGGTGTTGATACCTGTTGCACAGACTGCAGAGTGCCCACTCTGTCTTGCTGGCACTGTTTCCAGAGAAGTCCTAGCAAGGGGCAGCGGACAGCTTGGAAGGAAGCGTCCCAACTACTCTCTGGAATTTGGGCAAATCCTCTGGAAAGTGAATTTTCCATTTATACTCACCATTGAACTCCGTCAGCTTCTGAAGATCTTCTCCAAGCTCCGCAGTGACTGTCAGTGCCTGCTTCACCTTCAGGTTTGTTTCACTGTGACAAACAATATAAGGCAAAAACATGAAGTGAAAGTCATATGTGAACTGAAAGTTCTCCCTGAAAGTCACTTCTACTCTTGAGGACAATCTTCTTCCTTAGACATCTGATAGACTGTGATAGCATTTACCTGTTTCACCTGGCCTAAGGGTGTAGATTGTCTCTTTCAGTTGCAATGACAGGCAGTTCAGAGGAATTGAGCATGGTACCAAAGGTGAAGTGGCTCTTAATTTCACCACAGAGCACCCCAGTGTCTACCCTGTCACTCATGACACGTTTAAACCCAAGGTATCTAAGCATATAGGAGAACTCTGAATCTTTTCTCTCATGGTATTCTGATTTGGAAGATTACTTCAGTCCTGGGACTAATTAGCAGGTGAGTTGGAAATGCAATGTCAAAAGAATACTGCATTTGTTCAGGATCTCTTAGAAGTGGCACTTGTGTGTATGCAAACTACAAGCTCATTTTCAGCAGAAAACAGATGGGGAAAGTCCAGAGGGCTGTCTGTAGAGTCTTGGGAGAGACACAATTTCTTGAAATCTCTGGTCTTGCTTAGTCCCTCAGACTGTTGCTAGCTCTGGGCAATGCAGAAAAGGTAATGCAAACTGGGTCATAAAGATGAGGTCAGCTCCAGTTTATTCTAATTAAGACAAGTTGCCCTCTGACTTGTGGCCAGTTGTGGCCTGGACTGGGCAGCATTTGGGAGCCTTTGCTGTGTGCTTGCACTGGTATTATTCTGTAGCAGTCCAAAGGAGATTACTGGAGTTGTTAATTATGATTATCTCACCCAGATAATCTGTCTCAAAAAAAATACTAAAGGAGATAAAAGAAACACCTTCTGCCAGGGATATTGCTTCTGTGATATTGCAGGAACATGTCTGTCTCTAACTCTCAGTATTAGAAGAATAGTCACTGAAAAGTAAAGTTCCCTCCTCACACAACATGTGCACTCAAGAGACAAAAGTAGCCACCAGATGTTATTTTCAAGATACCTACCCGAAGTTTATTCTACATTTTATGAAACTCTTGCTACCAAAGCTATTGCAGGTATGCCTGCAGCACCCAGGGTCACCAGGAACATGGCTTTGCAGTGGTGGCCGTGATTGCACGCAGGTGCCAGGCTCACTTACCCATCCAGCTCAGCTGTCTCGATGTACGTCAGACTGTGTGGCTCACTGCTCGACAGCAACAGGAGATCGGCCTGAGCACAGACAGACAGACATACTTGGCATGAATTCACACAGTCAGCAGGCACTGCAGAGCAGTGCTGTTTGTGGTTACTGTCACATCATCACCATGACTGATTTTCTTGTGAGTGATAGGAGTGGCAGAGATTAACTGTGATCAGGATAGAGAGAAATGGTACTCACTGTCACAAAGTTGTTGTTTTCTAGTTTTATTATATCCCCCACTTGGACATTCATCCATTTTTGCTCCTTTAACCTGCAAGAAAACTTCTAGTAAGTAAGCACAAAGAGCAAGCGCTGCTTGGGAAAGTGGGAAACTTGGCTCTGCTCATGGAGCCAGACTGTAGGTGCCATCAGGACTTGGGAGCAGAGCCTGCCGTGATGCGTCCTGATCCATACTAAGCTGGGGAACCACCACAGTACAAATAAAAAGCAGTAAAAGTCAGTAAAAGCACTGGTTGGGCCAACCCATGCTGTGCTGAGACCAAGCCCCACAATAGCAGCACAGTCCATGTGCGCTATCCTTGTCTTTGTCTCTGGACTGACTACTCCCTTTGTTCCTTCTCTTAAGGGGCCACATTGTCTCAAAAAACCCTCTTGCTTTGTGTAAGAGACTTCACCTGGGAAAACTGCAGTTTGTGTTAGGTTTTCTAAGTGGTATTAAGGGCAAGAGTAATCAGCTGTTAGGAAGGTCAGTGCAAGTGCTTTGGCTGTGCATTTGCCTGTCTGAGCCATATCTGCAGTGGTTTTCACAGCACTAAGCCATACGTGCATGCAGGCAGCCAGCTAAACTGCAAGCACCAACACAGCCAAATCATGGTAGCTGTATATGCAAATTCTAGAGGGGAGAAATATCAGGAGCTGCCTCAAAACAGGACTGGGTGATCACACTTGAACTCAGTTCAATTTTGCTTATTCAGTGTTGGTCAGAGCTGGGCAGGATCTGTGGCTTCCAGCTTTTGAAAAAGGCAAAATAATATGAAATTTCTGTGTCAAAATGTGTTTAATAGGCACAGTAACTAATACACAGTAAACTAAGAAACTGGTTTACTTAGCAGAGAGCACAAAAAACTATGTCCCTATTGTTCAGTTTCCACTAATACTTTTAACTGTTTGATCATCTGTTGGAATTTACACAACATACTGCTATCTATAGTGTGGAAAAAAAGTCACAAAAGACTTCACAGCTGTCTACAGCTGTGTCCTACGCATAGTTGGACTCCATGGAGCCTCAAGTAAACAGCACATCTGTCTGCCACGAAAGCCAAAGCCTCTGCAATTTTTTTCTGCAGGAAAGAACAGTGCTAGCAGTACAATGTCCAAAGCATGCAGCTGAAACGTTTTGGGTACATCTAAGCCAGAAGAGCTACACACACTCAGAGTATAATGAAGTGTATGAGGGAGCTATTCCAGCTTGTTAATTTGAAATAACTTGTTGATAATGCCCAGTTTTGCTTAATGCAAAATCAATGCTACGAGCATAAATGAACACAGAAGAGAGTTTTGCTTGTTACTGCTGGGGTAAGGAGTAAAATAATACAAGACTCTGAAATCCTTACTTAAACATAAATACCCAGAAAGAGAGAAAGAGCTTAGTTTTTGTCAGCACAAGGTCACAGCCGTAATGTCTGCACAGGTTCTAGTACTGTGTGTAGGGTTCATTAATCAGACACATTGTCCAAAACTGCATGATGAACTAGTGGTATGAAACACAATTCAATTTTAAATTGTTTGGTGATCCTTGAGACTCACACACACACACAAAATCAAAAATATTACTAATAAAATGCTTTTCCCTATCAGAATTGCAGCAAAAAGGACTTACATGCCGTTGATCAGGACCTGGACTGGGCGATTGTTGACGTGTTTGTCACTTTTGTGTCGATTCTGAAAATTAGATCAGAAGGTTAAAAGGCATTTCCAGGAAACCAAACACACAGGAGCCCTAGGCAGTTCATTAACATTTGAGGTTTCCACCCAGCTGGTTGAATGGGTCAAGCAGATTAGGGTCACAACTGAGTCAGTGTCCAGCACATGTTTACGGCAGTAGCACAGGGCATAACCAGACTGCAAAGGGCAACAGGCTACACTGGGCTAGATCTTGGAGGGAAGAAGGAGGGTAGAGCCTCATGTGTCACTTTGGCACAGCCCTGACTCAGCTGGCATTGCTCCTACCCACCTCAGTTTGTAAACACCAGAGAAATTCATTCCTCTGCTCTCATATGGAAAGTGGCCACTGATGTTTTGACATTGCTCCATTGAGCATCAAAATAATTTTAATAATGACAGAAAATCAGATGCTAAACACAACTCTAATATCACTCTGTGAAGTCAACTGGGCTTTTGACCATTAGCTCTGATGGCAGCAGACTTTAGCTAAAGCTGGGCAAGTCTGAAAAATCACAGGTGGGTTGAGCACTTGCTTCCTACCAAATATTTTTTTCCCACTTACATTATGTTAGATGACAAACGGTGAGTTCTCCAAAGTGGAAGCCAGAGATTTCTGTGCCTGCATCCGGACATATCTATTAGTGCCAACATGTTCAGATGTGCTGAGCAGTTTCAGAGAATGTCAATGGACATGCTGAGCTGCTCAGCAATTTGGAAATTCTAGCTCCTTTTTAAGTAATAAACTATGGATTTTGGGGACTTAATCTTAGACTCCATCTTGGCCACAGACCAGTTCTCCAAGTGCCTGCCACCGGCTGTGTTTAAGTGTTTTGTTTAAATCACTGTGCTGAAGAATCACGGGCCAACTCCAAAGTACAGATCAGAAATACAGATCTTACAAAATCATCAATGGCATCCTTGACTCCTGATACAGCCAGCACCAGCACCAGGGGCACCACTGTTGTAAACCAGGCCAGTGAGGAAATCTGAGGAATCAGCTGTAGGAAGAAAATATCTGAGTTAAAACATTTCCTGCCAGTTCAGAAAACCACTGCTTCCTAATCAAGCTGAAGACAACATTTTTCTATGATACCTGAATATAGAATAAGGACAGAAATGTAGCTCCATCCCTGATATGTGACCCCCCAAAGGTGGGAGAGCCAGGGAACCCATGTTTTCCTTACAAAACAGCTATAATTTAAGTTAGAAAAAATGGAACTGTCAGGAAGTGTAGTGGTTGCTCTTTCTTGTTGTTTGCAGAATTAGGATTGCGAAGTCCCCAGTGGATTTCTTTGGAAGTACTGACATGGGCAAGGCTGCTGTGAGTGACTCAGAATTATCTGAGCAAAACCAGCTGTGCAGACCCATCAAAAGCTTCTGTTCTTTGTTTCAGTAACTTTTCACATTTTGCTGAAGTAAATTTTGCATCAATAGACAATGCAAGCTGTTGCCAGGGCTGACCTTGCTCTCTCAAGAGCAATACAGTCGTTTTTGTTTCCTACATCTTTAATAGTGAGAGGACCACAGAGCTGAAGGTGATTCTGTCATGCCATCAGTGATGCAGAGGGAGATAGATGTTTTACCCCCACACAGTTTTCCCCTTCCTCTAGAAGTACAGCACTAGGGATGGAAGCAATGGGAAACCAGCATTAGTGTGTCCATCTGTTTGGATCTGGGGAGTGTCAAGATCACATGCGTTGTGAAGCTGACATTTATGCACTGTCACAGTCCAGACCATACAGGCACCATAGCCCTGCTCACCTGTAGACGCTGCAACTGCTGCCTTCTCACCTAGCTTGGAATATGCATGTCCCACTGGCCTGTGACAGAGGAGTGGCAGATAGAATCCCCACAGCCTGCCATCACATCCACTCCTGATGCAGGAATAGTTCCACAGGGATGGAGTGAGGGAAAACAATTAAATGGAGGAATATGTAGACTAATTCCTGCCCTCTTTAGGCTATCTTAATGTAAAGAAAAAGCTGTGTGCTTTTATATATAGTCAACCCTAGACGGTCCAGCAAAACACACAGTGGAATAATTTAAGGCAAATACTTTGAAATACTATGAATTTGACAGACAAACAGCTAGAGTGCAGTACAACAGCACAGGAACTGTGCTCTCAGCTTGGCTGAAAAGGCACCTTCACTGGTTTCTTGAAAAATATACATGCACTGAAATTTCAAAAATTCATTCACTGTAAATAAGCAAAAAAGATCATATGTGGTTTGCTGCAGGCTTAACCACATTTCACCTATGTTTTTTTTGATCTGAAATTGTAAAAACAAACAAACAAACAAACAAAAAAACCCCACACATTTTAAATGGGTTATTTTGCAAATTTCTGTGCAGTGAAATGGTCAACTTTAAAACATCATGCTTGAAACATAATCAAAGTTATGCCCTTCTTCTGATAATGTGTATTCTGATATGACTCAATAATGGCAGAGTGCACAGCAAGGTGCAAAGGGGCAGAAATCCTGATATCAATTTTTCCGGTGCATTCAGCTTTCAGGATATCATTAGCAACAGTGATGAGCAAAGTGCAACTCAATGCCATTAACAATCCACAGGGTTCAATGGTGCTCCTGTATCTGAAACACTCCATACTGGACACTTTCCTCACCCTGGAGAAGGGAGCAGCTATATCCAGCTTTGTGCAAACTAGCCACAACCTTGAGCCTTCCTGATCTTAACTCCTTCCTTCCCAGGGAAACACCACAGGTTATAGAAGTGTCCTCCTTGCTGTTTTCTTTGCAACTGCCTGTGGAATTTGCCTTAAAATCTATGAAGAGGAGGCAACTTGGCTTTATACTATAGGTTGAATAAGTAATGCAATTCTGAGGACAGCCAGGAGCACTCAGATGTAGACACAAAGGGATGGTAGGGCAGGGCATGAAAAAGTTGCACAATTTGTTTAAAACTGATTAACTTTTTTTTTCTTCATTTAGTTCAAACTCTCATATCCAAAGGTAAGACAGAAAATTGCTTTTTTTTCTTCCCTACTTTCTATGTACTATAAGGTTTTACTAAGATGCTAATTCACAACAGGAATATAGCTTGCACTTCATTACACCTATCAAACATAGAATGGCTTTGATAACAGAGAACACAATCTGCTGGAAACAGCACAGTGATTTCATACCTGCAAAATCAGCAAGAAAAGAAAGTAAGCATTGGCTATTCGCTGAAACTGTTCAAACAGGTTGAGAGGCAGGAAAGTGAAGAAATTGTATTTCGATGTTTTAATTGAATTGTTCTGTAGGGAAAAAAATGAAAATAAGTAGGATTGGTAAAACAGGAAACAAAATTACAGCACAAGACATTTCAACTGTGTCTTACTTGCTTATATTTAGCAATAGCATTGTTTCCACCAGCAGCTCAAAAAGCATTTCCTTTTCCCCCACACAATTATGCCAAGCCTGGGTAAACAGAGAATTCCTCTTGGAATGGGTGAAAACATGATGCTCAGCTTATGTCAGTGCTGCAGCAGGTAGAGAAACTTACATGTAGTTGCTCACAAAGAGACATATCATCTCTTTATTAATAGCCTTCCAACTTAAACAGTGCACAAAGAAAATTGAGAACTGTAACCAGAAGACAAAAATTTTGCTGTTAGCATCTACAAAGCTGGGCTGGAAAACACATGCCAGGTCAACCATCTGTACCTTGTCCGATGCTTTGAAGTACCCATCGGCTCCCTATGGGAGCTATACATCCTCCTAGGAGTAGGATATGACATTACAATTTTCAGCTGATTCAGCAGCCTTTCAGCTCAGCAGCTTCAAGGGGTGGCTTGTTTCTATTCCAAAAGATCACTTGGATGCGATGTTGTGCAAACAGCCACTAATACAAGAACTCACCATTTCAGTAAGCGAGCTGCAGCTCTGTTCCCTATTTCCAGTTTCCTTTTCTAATTGCAGACGGCCCCTTCAGCCACAAGAAATGGCTGCTCCCCATCTGTCTTTTGCAAACCACAGAAAGCTTGATATTGCAGAACTGGGTATTTTCTTCCCTAAAGATCAGAGCAGTCTGGTCCAATACTTGCCACCAGCCAGAGAGGCTCAATCCATCATGCTGACCCACCAACTGGGGCTGTCCCTTCAGTTTTCAGGTATTCTAGACCATCTTTTCATTTGAAGTTTACAGGCCCTAGTCCAGGTTTTGTCCTGAAAGGATGAATGCCTCCTGTTGTGAGAACATCTTAAATTTTTCCTCCTAGAAGCTCTTCAGGCAATGCCCATTAACTCCCTTCCAGGAAACCTAAGGTGTGACAGCACAAGGAGGCAGAGGTGAAGGACACCTGAATTCCATAATAAATATACTGGTTCAACAGCAGAGAAAATGGCGATTGCAGTAGTTGTAATAGCCTTTAGATATTGCTAAGCTGGTGGGAGGACAGGAGCTACTAAGTATGAATCACAGCCCACTTCTTATCCATGCATTAATCCAGGATCTCGACATCTACACTGACGCGCATCAGCATGTTTCCAGCACTAAACCAATTATTTCATGTTACCATTGAAAGGTACGTGTGGGGGAAGCTATTCCATTTTAGGCAGTTACTGGATTTCTCTATGTTCAGACACACAGTACAGCATATGTTCTTCCGCATTAAATTCATGTTTTATCTCTTGGGCAAGCCAAATGAGTAAATCTCTAAAAGGGCAGAAATGAAAACAGCCTTCTTAGAAGAGCTAGCCAAATCCTCCTATTGATTGCACTCCAGCAAGAAAAGATATTTATCAGTGATCATCATATAAACAATATTGCCTGTCTACAAGTATCATGTAGCTACCTGCAAGTGTGGTTCACTCTGTCTATGCCATGACTCATAGTTAAATTTGGTTTCTTTCAAAATCCTTAACTGTGGGGTATGTGTTGTGGACAGGCTCCATGGACACTGCTAAAAGAGAATAGCAGCACCCTCTGCAAACCCAGCATATTGACAACTAAATTGCTTGACAAGACTCTGTCCACCAGGCACAGAGGCTATCAGATTTTTTATTAAAAACTCGATCTAAATACCTAAATCTGCCCACTATTCTGAGGAAAAGTATCATGGCCACTTACTTAAAGAAATAAGAGAAGACTGTTGCTGTAGAAAAAAGTAAATGCAGAGGACTTGACCTTTGTGCGTCAAAAGATTTCAGAGGGTCACATATAACATGGGAAAAACTACTCAGTAAACACTCAGATGAAGTTTATAGATCTTTGCCTGCAAAAATCTCAGAGGGGAATAAGAAAAGAATGGGAGTGGTTTATTTCAATTCCTGCCTTCTATTTCTGTCCATTAATTACGTCAGGAAAATCATTGAATGAACCACAGCCATTCATTTTATTTCCTATTGCCATTAGGCATGGTAAAAAAACCCAGACATAACAGCTTCCAAATGTTTAACTGCAGGAGTCTGGACATCCAGAGTTTTCTCCATAGTTGTTCATGATCATGATATTGTTGGGCACATACTGTCTTTTGGGACACTAGGGCACTTTAGACCTGAGGATAAGAACAGGGAGTATTCTCATTATTGTAGAATCTATAATTAAAATTAATCACCAGAAAAACAAGAACTTGTAATTACTAGAAATATTTCTATTTCAACACATAACTTGTTCATGGACGTCAAGGGGTAATGGCATATCAATAGCAAATTATAATGACAAACTAGGGAAAACATCAGCCTTTCCAAATCAAAGCTCTACATTCCCTCATCACAGATACAGCTGAAGCACTATGGAAGGTATTACAAAATTGTAGAAACATAGAATGGTTTGGGTTGCAATGGTCCTTAAAGATCATCCTGTTCCCAACCCCCTGCCATGGACAGGGACACCTTCCACTTGACCATGTTGCTCAAGGCCCCATCCAGTCTGGCCTTGAACACTTCCAGGGATGGGGCATCCACAGCTTCTCTGAGCAACCTGTGACAGTGCCTCACCACCCTCACAGTGAGGAATTTCTTCCCAATATCTAATCTAAATCCACTTTTTTTCAGTTTGAAGCCATTCCTTTGTCCTGTCACCACATGCCCTTGTAAATAGTCCCTCTCCATAATTCTTATGGGCTCCCTTCAGGTACTGAAAGGCCACAGTTAGGTCATCCTGAAGCAGTGTCTTCTCCCGCCTAAACAAAGCCAATTCTCTCAGGTATCATTTATGTTTTCAGGCAATGCTACAGGGCAGTGTGTTTTGACAGCTCAGGCTCTTGGCCAGCTAGAGGGAAATCTCAGTTGCCCTGTGCTCTTGATCTTATCCTATTCTGTGATGCTCAGCAACATCATCAAACCCTGTCACTCTTTAGAGCTGTACCAGAACCTGACTCTGGGGTAGGTAGGTGCTACGGGAGCCTGAAGCACCACAGTGTGTTAAATAGTTCACATGCGGCCATCATTTTACAAGCAATGCCTCTAACAAATCATCTGCCTCATTGTCCCCATGTTCTGCCTTCAGTGAGGGAGACTCCCATAGAGAAAAAGTCATGGAGAGGAATAATTTTAGTAACAGCAATTAGGTATCGAGAGGTCTTACTGAAACTTCTGTTTTCCCTACAGATTCATAAAAACCAACAGCTAGGAAGAGCAGTTCTATGGGCTAAGCACAAAGATGGGGATGGGGAGCTTTATATTTACTCCCAGATCAGCACTAGAGTTCTAGTTGTCCAAGGGCAGTCCCTGTATGCACCTGTGTCCTAAATGAGCAGGTCTGAGCGTGGTTATCAACACTCAGCCTGAAGCTCTCCAGATGCAAAGCTTGACACCAGAGCAATGTTGTCTGTGGGTGAGGGATTATTCTCATCTGCTCTTTTCAGGGGCTAGATTCACACCTCCTGGAGGTGTGACTCCACCAAAATGCTGTCCCTAAGAATAGTGCTCATCTCACAACAGTTACACAAGTCCAGATCTGGCGGATGAGCTGTTACTTTGGGGGTGTTTTCAGAAGCCTGCCTGTGACGTCCGACAGCAAACAAAACTCAGCAGATGGCTCCTACCTTAGTTCGCTGAGCAAACAAATCATCTCCTTGCCATAAAAGTCACTGGAAATAAGAGACACCAAAGCTTTTGTGGCTACATTACAGGGGCTAAAGGGTATGGCAAGGTACTGACCCTCTGAATTTATACTCCTGGCTCAGTGACATAGTTTCCAGCAACCTAGCCCTAAGTAAATTTTAGCAAGACTTTGATGACCCCACAGGAAGGTATTATGCCACAACACTTGGCAATTTCCCCAGTACCTGTGTAGCACAAGGTACAGACCGATGGAACAGCTGAGAAGCAGAAGTGTCTTTCCCAGGTGTTTTGATAAAGCCTCGCCAAGGAGGTGGCAGAAGCGCAATTCCATGGCACTCTGTCTAACTGAAGCAGTGCCATTGGAAAGCACACAAAAGCCATAAGCAGAAATGTGACCACAGGGCTGTCAATGTGGTTATGTAGGTTTTTAATAAACTCATGTAACAGCGCATATGGTGCCACCGAGGCTTTGTTTTCACAGGGAGTGAGGAACAGTCAGACCAGATCAGTTTTAAGCCTCCCAAGTTCACTGACTTGTTCCTGAGGGTGAGCAGCAGTCCCAGCTCAACAGAAGACTCATAAAGGCCAAAAGGATGTGATGGTGTGAATATGGTCCCTGTAAAAGTCCCTGTAAAAAAGTAAACTCCCAGGAGTAAAAGACTGGCCAAACACCAGAAATAAAAATGTCACTTTCCAAAGCACTGTTCTCTTTTATTCCCCTTTTCTTGTTTTCCCCCATTTTTTTTCCTTTAATCAGAGAAAGGACAGGAAGGTCGTACATATGTAACCCCTCAACCCTCTCTCGACAGCACTAATGAAGTGAGTTCCAGGATCTCATCACATGTTGGGTATTTCAGGAAAATCTGTAGCAAAGTGTGGTCACTGATTGTGTTTGCCTATGTTGTTCCTTCTGTCAGGTGTCACCCCATTGCTAAGCAGTTAATTGTCACTGTGGTGAGTGTTCTCATCAAGGTGATGCAAAGGAGGACACAGGGGTGGCATGGCTTGACAACCTCATGTCATTGCTCACAGACAGGCCAAGCACAGCACCTAAAGGTCTTGTCCCTTAGTCATCCCCTTTGGCAACACCGTGCTCTCCTCTGGCTTGGCTCAGTACCTGAAGCTGCTGCCTGGCAGGAAGGAGGAAAGAAGGGGAGGGCACAGCACTGCTGAGTGGTGCAAAGGAGTCAAACTCCACTGCACTGCGTTCATTATGGTCTCACACAACAAGTCTCCCAACCAGTGCAGTTGGGGTGTTCTCTCCATAAGACTTAATCTGATGAAGAGTGAAGAACTTGATCTAAAGGAGTATATGGACTTCACTTAAGATCACATCTGGCACAGCTCCATCTTTATGTGCTCCTCAGGGCCCTAGTATGCCTTGAGGGCCTTGACCTCACCTTGGTGTCTTCATCCACAACCCCTGTCCAGAGTTCAGGAGTTCACTTAAGTTCAGCCATGAGCCTTCTATCCTCACCTGAGTTATGTTGTAGGAGTCTCTGTCTCCAGACTGTCGTCTGTCTTAGTTTCCCAGATACATCTATCCAGCAATACTTCCTTGATGGACCTTGCACCTCTGGTGTAGAGTTGTCTTCAGCCCTGTCTCTTGCCACTCCTCCCTGAGCTCCCTAAGAGGGTCCTGGATCTGGTTCATCACCTCACCCTGTCTGGAATGGTCAGGATGGACCCCATCACCAGCATCCTGCCCTGTCCCTGCCAGCCAGATGCTGCAGGACTGCACCCTGGCCAGTGAGAGCTCTGCCTGAGCTGGGATCACTTGCCCTTCCATCTTGTCCTCTCTCATAGTACAGCCGCGCTCTGGCTGCTCCCTGACAGTGCCTCACCTGCTCTTCGGATGAATCCAACTTACACCTTCCTAAATGCAGAAGGAGCAGTGCAGGTTGCTGCTGTAGATATTCCTTCAGTGACTACTGAGACCACTTTTCACTTGATCGGACCACACTCCCTTCAGCCTTGAGTGTGAGGAACACTGGGAAACATTTGTAGGTTGAGACAGGAAGAGAGGGCAGCTGGTGCCACAACCCTGACCACACTGATAAGGTCCTTGAGGATCACCCACCAGGCATCCTTCTGAGATCAAAGCATGCAAACAGAGGAGGTGGAGCTGAGTCTGAGCCCACTACCAGAGCTCCCTGCTCTCTAATTAAATTTCAAAGAGATAAGAACCCAGATGCTGATCCAGCCCAAGGCAACATATATTTGCTATAGGAAGTTATATACATCCCTCCTATTTCACTAGAGACTTCATTAGGTGACCGGAGTCCAAGCAGCCCCCTTGCTGCTGGTCCTGATGAAAGAATGTTGGTTTGACCCTGGGTCCTGATTCAAGACGAAATTTGTCATTGACTCATAGGCCTTGCATTTCCTCTCCTATTGTCTGAAAGCCAATTTCAAAGTTGTTTTCGCAGCCCTTCATGACGTCCCAGTGCAGCTGTGCTAAATTCCAATGTGAAAGCGAAGAAATAAAAAGCAACTAGGATCAGAGCAAACATTAAAAGCCTTCAGAAGAGATTTTCCTCTCCAGAGTGTTGATGGAGTGCCCATTGTGACCAACCCACAGAGGCTGTCCCCTCTGTAGCTGTGCTGGGGAGAGTGCAGACAGATTAAATTTATTAAAGTCCTTAAATCTTGCTGTACCACATCTGCCACCCTGGTTTTCACTTTATTTCAGTCTTTACAGGGACAAACCTCTTTCAGAATTCAGGAAGGATCTTTCTGTCTGCAGTGTAAATAAACACAGGATTAGGACTTGACTTTTCATTTTTACTGACCTATATGGAGTCCTTTCCTGTGCTGCTCGAAGTGCATTTTCATGCCACTCATTCACTCTTGGCTTCTGAATCATTCCTAACTGATTTTGTGAGCTGGTGGGTAATGTACATACCTTCACACTCAGCCCTTCCAGTTAACTGCACAGCACTTTGTTTTAAAGTTTGTTTAATTTTTCTAACCCTCCTGCTCAGCTAGTGAGGCCTCATGGCTGGAGAAGCATGGCAGGCAGGGACACATTGCAGTTTAGTATCTCCTGTATTTTCTGACAAGCTGTGGGAAGGAATTTGCCCTCTGAAGTCTCCTGCAAGTTGTAGTGTGATGGATGTGGACATGCCCTTGCACGCACTGGCATACATGGCTTTCCACGGTGCAGGACCAGGTTCCTGCAAAGCTGGTTTGAGCATTGTTCGGGAGTCTTGCTTCATACCAGAGGGCCACCTTCCAGCACCTTCCAGAACTGATGTCAGACTCTACACACAATAGAGTTTTCAAGTCTTTATCAGTTCGTCTCTTCGTCCTTCACAGATATCCTAGAGACTTTGCACCGGGAAGGGACAAAGTGCCACCAGGAATAGGGATATTCAGGGACAACACACCCACCTCTGGCTGTATTTTCCCACTTCCCTGTTCTCACTGTGATAAAGGAGGACAAAGCATCACTGTACCTTTGATCTATGCCTACATAATAGAGCTTAGTGAAAGGCTCAAACCTTCACACCAGCTGGGACACAAAGCCTGGCCGCAGCAGTAAGTCAATACACAGCACCTCAGTTTGCATTTCCCTTTCTTTTTCCTTACTGGCCTTTCTCAGCAACTGCCTCACCCTAAAGAAAAATGTACCGCCTCACCTAGCTTTGTTACAAGAACTTGTTCTATAGGTTTTATGGCTAATGTGGCTTTAAGTTACCAAGAAATCTGAACCTCACACCCATGACTTTCACTGTCTAAAATACTTTCAAAACTTTGTTATATTTATTGGTGGGTTTCCTTTGGATCTTAGTGGTCGTTTCCCCCTGAACCACATCCTAGTGCTTAGTAGTGCAACCCCACCATGATCAGACAAATCTGAATGTGAGAAAGGTGCCCAAATTTAACCCTAGTCTGGATGAGCTAACTTTCAGGAGCATCATAGATATGTTATGGGAGGATGCCAGGAGCCTATCTCCTTTTTTGCCATTTCCACATTTATCAGCAATCTACAGCATGGGATCTGAAGTAATTTTATGAGCAAGGTTATTTCTTTTCATATTCCATAGTAACAAGGGGTTAATAAATTGAACTTTTGAGAGGACTTACTGGAAATAGGCAGCCCAGGACATGATGTGCAGTCCTGTACAGTTAGGGCAGTGCTCTCATCACCACCTAAAGTCTGTTAATACCTCACTATCCACTAGCCACTTCAAAGCTTGGCTCTTTTTGGGCAGATTCCTGGATTTCCTAAGCCTCAGTCTACACTGTGACTCCAGATATCATAAGCCATACCTGACTAAAATGAGGGGCATGATTACTGAAACTCATTGCCAAGTTTTAACATATTATACTGAGCTGGCTTTTTGGCTGCTTTCACTTTGTCATCTAATCACAGACTTCTGGAAACTCTGAAGTGTTCTCAAAGTCATCTACTTAATTGTGGCTATTTGCAAATCCTTGGGCACAATCAAGCAATCAGCTGGGAACCAGTGTCATGCAAAATCAGTTTTCTGAAAGGCTTTTCACAGACATAGGCATGGGAACCTGAAGAATTGCTTGTTCCCTCTCCCCTGATATAATTGCCCATCTCCCTCCTGCTTTCCTGTCCCACTACTGCACGTAGCAATCATTCAGTGGAAGATAGCAAAATCATATGTAGTGGCAATACCCACCGCAGCACGCTGCTGACAGTTTGTGTGCAAATCAAGCACACTTCTCCAGTCTCAAATCACCAGCCTCAATAAGACATTCATGCTGCATAGTACTTCACATGTATTAATTCCCATGTATTTCATATTCAGGACACATGCACCAACTCTGGACCCTAGGACTCTCTAAGCTGTGTTGTGTAGTTCGTGCCTGAAAGGTGACCACTGAAAACCACCATATTGCCATTAGTCAAACCTGTTGGCAAATCAGACTGTCCCCATCACAAGAAATTAAGAGTGTTCTAAAATGCTGAGTTTTTCAGCTTTTGCCAAGAAAATACTTGTGATGTTCCTCAACCAAAACATGATTCAAAGGAGCTCCCGAGTAACAGAATGATTAATTTTGCCACTGGAATTCAGATATTCAGAGGACAAAAATTCACAAAATCCACTTCAGTATTAATGGGCAGCTGCAAACACTTTGAAAGAATGCAGCTTCAGGATGGCCTCACAGGGGGGATGACCCTGCAGGCAGGACAGATCTAGTGGCTGAGCTAACCCTCCTCTGCACACAGCATCAAAAAATGGTCCACGAGGTTCAGCAATCAAGTTGACCAAGGAGCTCCCTAGCAAATTAGCTTGGCAGACCTGGGATACAGCCAGCCTGTGTCAGGGCACTCTTTGGAATCCCAGATTTCACATCACAATGTGAACCTAAGTAGACTGTTAAGAACCTGGCAGAAAAGCTGGCAGAAAGCCACAAGGGCCAGATTCAAAACCTTCCTGACAGAGATGATTTCACTGCAAAAGCTGAGGAACTGACACATTTCCTTTCATGTTTTACTTTAAATGGAGACAAATTTCTGCAGAAAACTCCCCCCAGGTTCCATTATTGAAAGGCCTTGGAGCCTGATCCTGCAAATGCTTTGACTCACAAATAATTTTCTGGAAGTGTGCAAAGTCACTGTGTCATGCTTTTCCAGAATCGGATCTCCTTCAACTGCCCATTTTTCAGGCTGACTCAGCAGCAATCCACCTCTGATGGTTCATCTGGCATGTGTTTGCCTGGTTTGAAGAGCCATGGCTGGCATGCAGTTCTGTTCACCCCTGTGAAACAACACTTGAGACATGAAGCAGATGCAGCTACATCTGTGACTACATCTGCATGAAACAACATACGCCGGTTACTTACAGCATATTCAAACTGCAGATTAAAATCCCGGTTGTTTGCTTGAAGTTGTCTCTCTTCCTCTGCAAAGAAGAGGAAACACATCAGTCATGCTTGAGGGTGAGCAGAATCAATACAGAGATGAACAAAGCATCAGAAAGTGCAAGCAGAGCTGCTAAAAGGGAGTGGCACAGTGAATCAGAGCCCTGTGCCAACAGCTCCATGTCAGGGATCTGAAGTGGCTGGTGACATGGGTGGAGCAGCACTGTGGACTGGCTCCATGGCACTCCTAACACCAAGTCTCCTCTACCCACAACTCAGTGCAATGCCAGTGCTGGGTCTGCAGGTTGTTCACTGTCTAGGTAGGAGTTCCCACTAACTAGTGGTGCTTGCTCTTCCTGCCCTGCTCCATCTCTTCCCCTTGCAGTCACTGTAGCTGTTGCCATCAGCCTACAGTTGGTGCCTCTCTTCCAGTACAGGTGCATTTCTGAGCATCATCCCACTGATGGGTCACCATCACCACAGCTATAATGAAATCAAAAATTACTGGAAGGATATCAAAATGTCATCAGATCTGTCCTTTAACTCAACACAGGGTCCTGCCTCTCTCCCCCAGAAATGACATAGAAAGCTCCAGTGATACCTGTTCTTCAATTGCCTATTCCAGGGCTGAAATTTCTTTTCACTAGGGCAGTTTCCCCCTGCATTATCTAACATAAAACACATTACTTCAATTTCAAGAAGATTTGTCTTCTCCTGGGAGGGTCAAATGTGGTCTTCTGCTTCCCCTGAGCTCCTTGTGCCACTTGCCAAGGGTGCAGAGTACAGACAATTGAGGAAGGGGATTGTTCCTCTCTGCTCTGTACAGGTGCAGCCTCACCTGAAGTCCTGTGTGCAGTTTTGGGCACCACAGTATCCAAACGGTATAAAAGCTGTTAGAAAGAGACCAAAGGAGGGTCATGTGGATGGTGAAAGAACTGAAGGAGAAGCCATACAGGGAACAGCTGAGGTCAATGAGTTCAGCCTGGAGAGGAGGAGACTGAGAGGAGACTTCATTGCTGCCTACAACTTCCTCAGGAGGGGAAGAGGAGAGGCAGGCACTGATCTCCTCTCTGTGGTGCTCAGTGAGAGGACCAGATGGAATGGCCTAAAGTTGTGTCAGGGAGGTTTAGGTTGGATAATAGGAAAAAGTTTTTTGACCAGAGGGTGATCGGGCACAAGTGGTCACAGCACTAAGCCTGACAGAGTTTAAGGAGTGTTTGGACAATGCTCTCAGGCACAAGGTGTGGTTCTTGGGGCTGTTCTGTGCAGGGATTCTATGATTCTGTGATTCCAAGTTCACCATGTACTGAAGGCTGTTATGCCTTACACTAGTCCCCCCAAGGGTAAGCAGCTTCAGTTTCTTCAGTCACTTCTTATGCATTAATCCTTCAGTAGGAGCATCACTCTTGCTGCTCTCCAGTGGGCTTCCCAGTTAGTTCACCTCATTCTGGATGAATGCCCAAAATGGGCCATGGTTTGCATCTGACGCCTTACCAAAGCTGACCAGGGCGCAAGGGACATGCAACTTTCCTTGCAGACAATGCATATATTCATAAGAATTCACCCAGGAGTAATTTAAAGTAATATCCTCATGCACCACCAGCACACAGAGGATGGCTTCCCAGAATATGATCCATTTTGGCAGATTCTTTCTGGTAGAGCCAAATGCCTCATCAGGCAATGCAAATCTTTCATTTGTCCTTGCTGAACTGCATCCAAATTCTTTCAGACTATTTCTCCAACTAGTCAATTCTAATCCTATCTTTCAGTGTGCTTGTAGCTCCTGCCAGCGTGGTGCCATTCACAGATGTACTAAGTATGTTCTTTATTCTGTCAGCCAAGATGTAGAAGTAAATATTGAATACCAGACTCAGGATGGGATATACCCTTGATGGATCTTTCAAGTTTCTTAATCAGTCATCAATATCTATTGTTACTGTCTTTTTTTTTTTCCTGAAAAATCTGGCACTCTCTGTATTGTGATTTTATCACAAGCATGTATCTCCAGTTTACTTGTAAAAATGCTACAAGTGACAGTCAAGATACATGGCAGCTATCTGAGGCTTTTTCAATAGCCCTCCAGCTACCACTGAAACAGAATTAATTTTGGTTTGATGCAGTTTTTCAGGACTGCTGACTGTTAATCATCTCTTCCCCACACACACACTTCTAGTTACTTTGAAGTGGTTTGCTGTATTGTTTTAACCTTTACTCAAGTGAAGCCAATACATCTATAATTGCTCAGCTTTTCTTTTTCCTCTGTTTCAAGATAGATGCTGTGCTTGCTCTCTTCCCAGTCTTCTGAACTTTGTCTGCCTGTGAGCCAGACTGTCAAAGACAGCATTGCTCCAGGGCATGCTTTACCTTACCCAGTCAACCCATTCTCTCTCTATTCCAGCCCCAAACCTACCCCTTCCTCCTCTGCTTCTGGCAAGTATTGTGTTAGATGTCTAGAGGAAAAAACAAAACAAAAAACCCAACAAAAATCCCCCCAAAAAAACCCACAAGAAAACCCCTCTGATTTCTTAGCTTTATTTGCTAGGCTTTTTCCACCGAACCTCCTCAGAGATCCCAACTCTTACATAACAACTTGTACTGCCCTTTATGCCCTTGAAAGCCTTTTCTCACTTTGAGCCTTTGCCACACTGTGCTGGATAAAACAAACTGGTTTGCACCTTCTAGAGGCATCCTTCCTTTGTCTGAAGCAAATGGGGAGCTTCTGATTTCACCTTTTCACTCATCCTTCTGGGCCTTTCTCTGAAAGGTGACAACTTATACATGTGCCCTTAATAGCAATTAATAATATATGTGCCCTTAATATCAGTTAATAATATATGTGCCCTTAATATCAATTATTTAAGGAACTGACAGCTCTGTCTAATTCTCCCTCCACCCCAGGATTCCTTCCCATGAGATCTCAGTTATTAGTTCTTCATATTTACTGAAGGTCTCCTTCTTGAAGTCAATGTTAAACAATTTGATATTGTCACTTTTTCCTAAGTATCATCCCATCATTTCATAACTATTCCTGTTTACACTCCCTTCAGCTTTCAGAGGAGCAGCCAGCTCCTCCCATTGCCTCCCTTTTGGAGGGAATCACTTCTGGAACAACCTCTTCTCCAAAAGATTACCCACCTATGCAGCAAAACTCTGTGCCAGCTGAGTAGGTTGTTTCTCTACACTTCTCTCCAATTCTGCCTCTGCATAGTTAGAATTCTTCATTTACCACTATGTCCTGCCTCTCAGAAAACTGTATTTTCTTTTTTTTTCCCCACACAAGATTGCCCTTCTTGGTTTGCTATGCCTGTGTTCTTTACCTTGCAGCGTTACTCACAGATCTGTGATTTGTTCATCTCTTTCTTCTAGCTGCATCTCAGACCACACAGTCATAAAAGGAAAACTTCTGTTAACCTTACAGAATTAGTTTTATTCTTTTCTATTAATATTCCAGCTTCATGAGTTATCATAGTATGTGTCTGTTACACCTATTAAATGATGTGTTAAGACATCAAGTTCTTCCTGTTTGTTCACTTTTGCATTAGCAAGCGTCTAAGCTGTTCAGTGAATTGAACTGCTAGCCTTCCTCCTTTTTCTCCAACAACTCTGTAAATATACAGCATCCCTAATTTTTAAGCCCTTTTTCAGACCATTTTTTGGTCTCTGTCTGTAGGCTATTTTCATCAAGCCCTCTAATCACTAACGTAAAGCTAAGTTACCAGGTAAATGTGCTTTTCTCCTTCTTCAGGCACATCTAACAGAATCAGTCGTTTTGAAAATAGCTGCCACCTGCCCCAAACGGATGATTCAGATCAACCATTCAATACCCTCAAAGTGCTTAATCCTTGACTGCTTTCCTCAGTCAAATTTTTCTTATCTTCACAATGGGGAGAACAATGTACCAAGAGATCAGAGTCATTTGTCTGGTGTCCCAGAGGAAAACAGAAGCAGAGCTCATGAAGTCCAGACTTGCTGGGCTTCAACTATTGTGTTGTGTGCTCCTTCAGGAATTTTCCTGAGAGTAACCAGTATTCTCAAAGCCGATGAAAGATAAAGCTATTTGTTAAAAACAGAACTTCCCAACACTTGCCTGTTTCCTGCCATACAGTAAGTGCTACTCTTATCCCCTCCTCAGGGGCTCCAAGCCTAGTCCTGGAAGAAATGTCACAGAAAAGATAAACGGTGTTAATGTAAATAGGAATAGATGACAAAGCTCGAAAGCCTCACAATAGCTTCTGAAGTCCTCAGTGGCTTTCTGTTTTGTATGCAGAAACAAAAATCCAAGTGCTGCAGGCAGCAGTTGAACATGCTCTGAGCTCCTTTGCTCTTCCCAGGGCACACTGGGGGAACAAGAAGCCATCCCCTTTCTCAGGTTGCCCCCAGGGTCTTTGCAGCCAGGGAAGAGGCACTCGACACATGGATTTGAATTCAAGAGTCTCAAATGCTCTTAGAAAGAAGTTGACACATGTATGTGCCCCACTGAGGAAAGGAGCCTCTCAGAACAGTGAGAGATGTACTCTTTGAATGGCTTTTACGTGAGAAATATTAATGGCAGCAAATGGCTCTGGGATGGCACAGAAACCTGAGATAGTGGGCCATGAAACAGAACAGAAATTAAAATCAAGGCATTGCTCTCCCATATGGCAGTAAGGGCAGGTTGTCTGTGACAGCCCCTTTCTGAAAGTCCCAGGTAACCGTGAACCTGCTTCAAAACTGAATGGCGCTTTTGGCTGCCATAGCCATCCATCTCTCTCAGAGGCAGTGTCCTTAAGGGCCAAAATACGAGGCTAATTGCTAGTGGCAAGAATTTAATTTTTCCTGCTGGGTAACAGCCAATACCTTTGGCTAAATCAAGAGAAACCACAATAAATTTCACAGGGAGCCTCATCCAACAGCATCAGCAAGGAGAACTTCCTGTCTTCTGGCTACACCAAAGGAGAACCACTCTGACCACATGCACAGGGCAACACTGCCTCAGTGGTTTTTACCGACTGAGGACTGTGAGGTTCTACTGCTGTGCCTCCTAATCAAGAAGTTCTCAACCATCATAGACCGTGCGACTCTCATTTGTTTCTGGAACAGTCTGGACAGAAATGAAGACTTGTGGATGATCACAATAAACAAAAATTAAAGAAAAGCCAAGCGTTACACCAGCTTTGCCTGGAAACCATAACTCAGGGTTTTTTGGCTGTAGATCCAAGCATGCATGTCTTATCATGCCCTGTTGATTCTAAAAGCAATAAGGAAAAAGGGAGGGGAAGGCTGTACGGATATCAGATGAGAAGTTTTTCATTTCTTGAAACTTTTTCATATATCTCTAAGCAAGTCAAATGTACTGCTTCTGCAAATTGCATTCACTGGAAAGAAGGAATGGTATTTGTGCTCCAAGTTATCATTTCACTGCCACTGAAAACTATTTTAAATTATTCATCAGTGGAAACTCGGCGTACTTAAATATGGCTTAGTGCCCAGTTCTTGGTCTAACCACTGAGACCAAGTCACTGGGAGAGTGCCTGTTTTCTCAAGCAGACAGTTTTAGAAGCTAAACCTCAGAATAACATCTGTATTTAATAAAAATAAACCCATGCCAAAAAATCAGCTATAAATGTAACTGGCCAACCCACTAGCCTTCTTACTTTAGGACTGTTGCATGGAAAAGTCCTGCAAAAGGTTAGATTCGAGATCTGGTCTGACAGCCTGGAAATTTGTTTCTGGTTTACGCTAAGGAGCATGTGCCAAGATAAGTGCTTTCAACGGAGTATTGGAAAAGTTGTGTAGATATTGGTCTTGTGGCTCCAAGAAATAGGAGGTTGAGATCTGCCTGGTTTTGCCAAGTCCTGTACAAACTAGGCACTGATACCTCATGCACAACACGAACACAGTCCAATTAGGGGAGTGCCTGCGTAACTAGCCCTGACAACAGAACAGAGACAGCATAAACTCTGTAAAAATAATAATCTCTCCTCCACCCTTTAAACAAGTGACCTCAAGAGCAAAAACTCTGCCCTGGACTAGCCACAAGGAGTGGCATCCAGGAGCTAGACTCATCTCCCCAGCTTCCCTTACAGAGTGGTTCTTAGCAAAGCTATTACCCTTACCAAGTTGTAAAAGCTGTAACAGAGTTGTTCTGGTTCCAAGCGAACTGACCCTACCGGGACTGTAATTCAGGTCTGCCCTGCAACAGGCTGCAAGCAGTTTCAGTAGACCCCCTGCAGTCACACACCTCATGATGTGTCTCCTGCTACCTCCTCCTTGTCCCATCTCCCTCCTACTTTTGTTGTCCCTACTTTTGGGCACCTCATCATCACTGTGTGGCCCAGCTCTTGGTATCACCTCTCAGCTATGGCCAGGTCACACCCAGCATCCAGGAGATCAGCCATCTCTTAACAGGCAGAGAAATCCTGGCCCTGTTTTCTGGTCTTTGCTGGACTGTTCCTCCACATGCACAAGAAACTGAAAATTGCCATGGTGAGTCAGTACCTCTATCCTCCCCTCAAAAAACTGAGAACTACAGTCTCCACTGAAAGGCAACTCAATGGCAGAGGGCAAGTCATCATGTAATATGTTAGGCAACCAAAATATTTTTCTCCTAGGAGGTTATTATACAAGCTAATAGCTAAAATCTCCTTGCACCTTAAAGCAATAATTGCCCCTTTTTGCAATCATTTGGGGTGAAAGAACCATGCAACAAGTGCCTCGATTTGCAGTTGCTGTGTCTGGGTAGAGTCCTTGTCATTGGGGTAAAGAGAATGGGATTCTTTCTTACAGCACTGATACCACGGCATTTCACATTCATAACACGGCAGTGCCTTGATGGGATCAGAGCTGCAACAAGTGAACTCCATCCAAAAGCAAAGCCAGGGACCTTTATGTGAAAAGTTCATCATCTAATATATATCAGAGGATGAAGGGTGAAGCAAAGAGCCATACAACAGGTCTGATGGTCATACTGGTTAAATATCTATACTTCACAGCCAGTCTGGGCACAGACATTTGTCGAACCCCCATTACTTGCATGTCACCCTCATCCTGTAACCTGACCAGTGCTGCTGCTGCTCTGCAGCACGAAACCAAAGCCCATCCCTGCCCTGAACTGCAGCCAGAGCCTGGCAGGGTTCAGCGAGCATGGCTGGGGCAGCAGGAGCGGTGAGAAACCAGTGGGATGGAAACGGGCAGAGAGAGGTCAGAGTCAAGCCCGGCTCAGAGCAGGAACATGCCCAGCTGCCTGGCAAACACACGTGGTTTTTTAATGACTCGAAGGAGGGGCTCTCCAGGGCTCCATGCTACAAATCCACACATTTTTTAACATGTAGATGCCCCCTCTTCTGTGGAGACTCTCTGGCTGCTCTGGCTGGAGAGGATTTATGCTGGCAATCACATGCATTTTCATCTCTGAAATGGAGTAAACTGTACTGAGTGTGAGGCATTTAATTAAGAAAAAGCATGCATCATGACTTTACAGGGACACCACCATCAATGGGTTTAGCTCTATTCCCTGCTTCCTGTCCCTTCATTATGAAATAAATATATTTATTATGTCTTTTTGCCTCAAAAAAACCCAAGAAACCTCCTTCCTCCTGAAGCAATAAAATGCAACAAATACACTTTTGTGGTCATGGACTATGTCTTTGGTGATTGGTAGTGAGCTTAGCCTTCTGCTAAGCATCAAACAAACACCACACATAGTGGAATTTCTCACACAGGCAAAACATTCCATATATCTCTGGTACAGACAGCAAAATTATTTTGCTACTGGAATCACTAACAGAGGGCCCACTTAGGTGATGTACTGACCTCCTCCATTTTCATACAGCAGAATAAAGGTCTGAAATATAAAACCCTGAGGGTGAACTGGAAATATTTCCACCTCAGGTCTAGCAAATTTTTAATATCAACATAAAGTTCAGTGGTAGATTCTGCCCTTTTCTAAAAGCAGCATTTTGTATTGTCACCATAAAAAAAAACAAAAAAGAAAAGAGAACTCCAAAAGGATGCCTCAGATTTGCCCAGTGTGTACAACGCTTGTGGTCAAACAGTGCTCTTGGGACACAGGTGGAAGAAGTGTTGGACAATCTTAAACTTGAAAATATTCCCATTTAGATTTTTCCAAAGGGGACAGAGGCTGACTCATCTCTCCCTTTTCCCATCTCCTGCAATAACACCAGTTCTGGTTTTCCTTCCTTTCTTACTCCTGGCAATGTCTCACCCACCTGCCCTGGCTCTGGGCAGAGGTAGGGACTCATCATGTCTCAAAAATGCCTGGCAACAAATTGGTTCTCAAGAAGCACCTGCATCTCTTCATATTTGTTTCAGTCCACTTCAGAATAAAACATGTATTTTTGAAATATATTAGCAGTAGAAATTGACTCTTCTCCATTTTGAAAAACTAAGGTTTCTTTTTCCTCCCACAATTGGTTTAGAATTTTATATCACTCTGTGTTCTGGTTTTATTTCTAATAGTAGTTCACAATATTTTGACTAATGTTAGCATGCCAGAAAAAGCAGCTGAAAGAGTCTTTTGTTTTTATTTTGAAAACTAGTCTGACAGTGACTGGCTGGCACATATAATTTCCTTTACTAGAAAACAGTATCTCCTAGACATGCTGGTAAATGCCACAGCTTGACACAATTGCACATGTTGTTAATATCAGCAATGCACAGTGATAGGAAGTGATGCAAAAAATCATAAAAATAAATACAACTCTGAAATAAACCTTGAGAAGTTTTTCAATTCACAGTTATTTCCCTCATGGGAAATTATGTAAAAATAAATACATTTTTCATTCTCAATGTCTATTGTGGTGAGAATTTCCTATTGAATCAGAATGGGGATCCCAGAAGACAGCTGAGCTTGATGTCCCGTAATGCCAGTCATGGGCTGCCTTCTCCATGAGCTGCCAAGCTCTGCCCAGAGCCTGGCTGCTCCAAGTCCAGCTGCCTTGATGAGCAGCAAGAAGGAAAACCCAGTGAGCTTTCCAAATGCCCTAGCTCCATTTATAACCTTTGTCTTCCTCTCAAGTGCCCTGAGGCTGGACTTACAGAGACGAAGCTACAGCAATGACTGCTCTTCCATCTACTGCAAGCACACACCCTGTGCTTGTGTGGATGAGTTCTCCCTGCTCCTTATTTTCATTTGTTTCATGAAGAGTACCTCCCTATCCCTGTCCTCAAGGTACGAAGTTCCAATGCTGAACTAAACTGCCATGGGATGAAGCCAGTGAGAAGAGATATTCCGCAATTATCAGCCATCTCCAATCTTCCATACACTCGATGAACTAGAAGTGCCGCCCTTCCTCTCTATTTCTTTTACCTCAGTGTAAAAGATCTCAGATGCTTTTTCCACAGAAATGCCACTGCTGCTTATCTAAGAGGTGTACTTCCCTGCTTCAGCTGGAAGAGCTTCACCAACATTATCCAGGAACTGGTCTCCTCCAGGCATCTTTGTGTGTCTGACATAAGCTACGTTTTAGTTACATTCCTGATTACTTCTATAAAGAACTTGAAACTATAAAAAGCCGACTCTTATCTCCAAGAAACTTAAGAACATGTAACCTGTCCTCTTAAACTACACCTATCAAATTTAGCCAGCACCTCAGCTCATGTGGAAGCCATGTCTTGCTGGGGAGAAATGCTGGATCTCATGGGAGAAATCCTCATCCCAGGTTCAGCAGCTGATGCCTGAGGTAAACCATTTCGTCCCATGAAAGTCACACCATGAGCATGGCTCTTTTGGAAGGTTAAACATCATCCAGCTTTGTTTTTGGAACAGAAATTTGGTCTTTCCATAAGCAGGACTGCCCCTCCAAGATGAGCACATGGGATGTTCCCTCTGGGAGAGCCTTGCCTGCTCTCAGGCAACACAGTCCTTTGGACTTCTGCAAACACAAAGACTTATAAACTCTTGGATTAAAACAGCACTTCAACACTGGCATTTATGCCTAGTGAAATGTTTGCAAGGAGCAATCATAGCTTTGGAATTGCAAGGCAAAATAATAAAAAACAAAAGGAGAGAAGAAAACACTGTTAGCTTCCTGTTATGGAAACTCCTCATTCCTTGATCACTCCAGCTTCCTTTATCCTCTGAACTTCTTCCAGTTTGTCTTCACTGGTTTTGAACTGATGATCAGATGTGAAAAGAAATTATTTTTCCCAGTAAAATACCGGGTTTATATCTAGGAAGATCTGAGTTTCTTGAACACTTCGTTGAAGTGGGGGGGTTGAACTCTTCTCTGCAAAAACCCAGGCAAAACACAAAACTTTCCTAATTTAGCAACAGAATATTTTTGATAATCTGAACAGCTACTGCTGTACAACTGGCAATGCCCTGAGTGGATGGTGGCTTACAGACCAACCCGTGTTCCCTCATCTGCAAAGCCAAGATGGGCTAAAAAAGATCTGGGGCTGGCACAGATGCGTCCCTGGGAGCAATCACGTCCTCCTCTCCTGGAACTCTCAGAGAAGCAAACGGATGCCCCTGTCTTAACACCAGGGCTCACAGTCTGCCCTGGTCCAGGAAGGGGAAATAGCAGCACAATTGCAAAAATAAACCCCTGGGAAAAAGCTGTTCGGTCCTCCGAGCTCAGAGAGGTTGGAAAATAATTTCATGTCAAAATACAAGTAGGGCACTAATTTCACATTCATCAAATACAGGGAGGAACACGCTGAAAGGAAAGGCTAGAGACTTTCCCTCTTCACCCTGTCTGCAGACCTGGATCCCTGACCAGAGACTGCACTCTGGGTCTCTCAGGGTGCATGTCTCTAATTTACTCTTCTTCCTGTTTCTGATTGAAGGGAATATCTGGGGCATTGCCATCATAAAATAGAATCATACAATTGTTTATGTTGGAAAAGACCTCCAACATCAGTGAATGCAACAGTTTACTCAGCACTGCCAACTCCACCACTAAGCCATGTCCCTAAATGCCACATCTACTAAACACTTCCAGAGATGGCGACTCCTCCACTGCCATTAGCAGCCTGTTCCAGTGCTTGGCAACCCTTTCTGTGAAGAAATTTTTCCTAATAATCAATCTAAACGTCCCCTGGTGTATCTTGAGGCCATTTCTTCTTGTCCTGTCGCCTAACTACAGCTTTCTTTCAGGTAGTTTTAGAAAGCAATAAGGTCTCCCCCGAGCCTCCTTTTCTCCAGGTTAAATATCCCAGGTCCTTCAGCTGCTCCTCACAAGACTTGTGCTCCAGCCTCTTAATTAGCTTCTTTTCCCTTCTCTGGACATGCTCTGACACCTCAAAGTCTTTCTGATGAGGGGCTCAAAACTGAACACAGAATTTGAGATGCACCAGTACATTCCATTATCCAAAGACTGCATTGGACCTTTGCACTGTGCATTGCTCATCCACCCACTCCCACAAAGAATTCTTGTATAAAAAACCACCAAAACTCAACTTCCTCAAGGCAGTCATGTGTCACGACAGCATATAAACTCTGTAGCTGGTTCTGTTGCAGATGTGCCCCCGTTCACTGGCACCCAGTCTGCAGCATTCCTCCAAGGTAGTACGAAATGAAGGAAAAGGAAAGAAAGTGTATCTTACTCCACCTGCTCTGCAGGGCCAGACATGCTCCCAAGCAGGAGCTCAAGGACGTGCACGTGTGCTGTATTTATATTCCTTTGCTCCCATGAAAATGGCATTACCAGACCACACTCACCTTTCAATTTCTTCTTTCCAAATTTTAATCCAAATAGAGACATCCCAGAACTTTATTTTAGTCCAACTCCATGGAAATTCTGCAAGAGAAAAGAGAAGGCAATTCACAACACATACAACAGCATATACATGTAATTCTACGCCCAAAAAATGGGGGAAACAAACTCCTACGCACTGTGGCCAACAGCCACAGTTTATCATCTAGAATGCTTTAAAATACAAAGCATTCTTAGGTTTTCAGGTTGCACTGCATCAATGGGCTACCTTACCTTGGACATGCTGATCAATTTATCTCCTGACACGGCACAAAGGGGCCAGTGGAGGAGAGAGTGAAAAGGACATTCTCACTACATTGGTGCTATATGAAAATGAGAAATACACACGCAGGGCTTGTACTTAAGGTACAGAGGAACTGCGTGTCTACCCAGAGCAAGACCAGCCTCCTTGAAGAGGAGGAAGCAGCGGGAAGCACTGGTTTCCTGTAAATCTGCCTCTGCTCAACATGTGCTGGCTCACACTGTTGTCCATTACTGGTCATCCTGCATGTTTGGGGCAGACTAGAATAAAATTTCTCCCCTGCTGGCTGCAAACTACCTGGCCTAGAAGCCTAATGCCAGGCACCAGAAATGCATTTAAGGTGCTGAATATACCCTGATGGGCAGAGGAACTGAGCATTTAAAAAAAAAAAAATCACATCAAAACCAGTTGGTAGTGAAACTTTCAGTGTCCCAATCATCAGACAATTTATTTAAAGGATTTGAAGGTGATGTTGGTGCTGATAGCCTAGAGGATCTGTGAACATGATAAAAGCTGGCATTGCCCTATGACCAGGAGCCTGAATCAACCGGAACATTTTACCAGTTGCTTAAGTAGTCAGTTAGCCAAGCTGAGACACTTGACAGAGTCACAATCTATCTCGAACAAGTTTTCTAGGTGACAGAATGTAGTTTTGCACTTTATCCTATGTTATCTGTGCAGAGCAAGGGTGCCTAAGGAGATGGGAACAGCAAATACATCATATTTTGTAAACACGCACGTGTGAATACAGCCTGTGCTACTGCCCAAATGCAAGCCTGATAGAACACCACCACTGCAAGCTTGCGCTTTATGTCTTTTCAGAAAATAAAAGCAAACTTTAAGGAAAACTCTACAATCCTTGCATAGGTCAAACTTCTGCACAGATCTCTGCTCCAGATGCTAAAGCAAAGCTATATTTAGCAGCCGCAGTTCAGCGAGTCTAAATTCAGTGAGGGGTTTGGGAACCTCTCTGTGCCCACTCTACTTGGAAGAGGTCCCTTTCATATTCACTCATCCAATTGTTTCTGTTTGTCATGACAAATGCCTTGGCAACACCTCCCCCCAGAATTTCTCTGCCCATTAAGCCAAACCACTTAAAGTTAAAATATGCAACATCACAATGCAAAGCTTTTTGACCCTGGTGACCAAACTTACTTTCCATCCCTGACCTCAGTCTATCACTTTCAACATATTTCTTCCATGTTTTATAATTACTATTATGTCTTACAAAACCCTGCTAACTAGGACACAGTGGTCCCCATAAGATGATGGGAAGACTGACACACACTACCCACACACACAGAGGTAAAGACCTCAGATTTCCTAAAGCACCAGGAGCAAGCCACAGATCTGATAATCACTAATCTGGTAATTCTGGCAGCACGAGGATGCAAAAGGTTGACTTGTTGTAATCAGAATATTGATGATTACATGATCCATATGAACTCTGGATGTTGCTGTATTTGCGAAACATTTTAGAAAAACAATAGTCACTGTTCACTGTCAGCACAAAGACGCAAAAGGTTAACTGGTTATAATCATCATATTGATGATTACATGATCCATATGAACTGTGAATTTTCCTGCAGTTTCCAGGCATTTTAGAAAAATAATCCCCAGCTATCAAACCTCTCCCATCTGTGTACTCAATTGACAAGGCATATAATTTCAGCAGAGGGCAAGAAAATGATGTTTATATTTTTGGGGGAGCAGAGAAGAGAAGGTGGTTATAAACCTTCTTTCAGTGGTAATAACATGAAACAAACAGTAGACTTTCACATCTTCCAAACAAAAACCTGAAACTTCCTTCAGCTCTGACACATGACTTTTGTTAATTACTGTGATTCTTTGAACCCTGGTTTCTGATGGGACTGCCGCTTGACAAGAAGACGGAAACAATACACTGTTTTGATATGGAAGGCACGTAGTTCCCACAGTGCATTAAATTAAGACTGAGTTCATTGAACATCTTCACTCAGCAGTAAATTAAAGTTACCATCATGTCCAGCATTAATACCCTTATAGGCTTTCAATTCCCACAAAACCTTGCCTTTTAGGGCAGACATGGGAGATAACTTTGCCCACATCCATTTGTAGCAATTACCTCTCCAGTACGTCATTTCCACCACACAGACTTGGCATACCTGCTCACTTAGTTAAATCCCAGGAGTTATGTATGAATCCTTCCCAAGCTGACCCGATCCTTTAGGCAAAACTCAGTTCCTGACTTGCCCAAACCACAATGTAATTTGAGAATGTGTCAGTATTCAATAGGTGCACAGTTGATGGCATTAAGGGCTGGACACACCCCTATTGCATTGAGGTGTATCCTTTATTTTCATAATATTGCAAATATCTTCCTTTGCTGCTTTGTTATTGACTCACACATCTAATCCCCATACTTCTTTACTGAGGAAAGCCACGCTCACACTGGCTGTAGCTTCTATGTGAGGCTGCCTGCTCACACCCCCTCTGTGACAGTACACTGTCACATTTTCAGGTGTCTGTTTTCAGTCTGAGAGTTCATTGACCACCGGCTACCAGTGTGAAAGCAAACACAAGCAAGTAATGGTGAAGTTGTCTCCTTTGGTGGAGCAATAGGTACTGCTCCCATTTGTCTCACTTATCACAGCTTGCGTGGACAGATGTGCTCTCCTGGCTGACCTCGCTCTTCCTGCCTTTCAGTCCCAGGTCTTTTTTCTTGGGTTATTTTAGCCTCTCAATTCTACCTGCAGGGTCCAACATCTTTGTACCTGTATTTATCAACAACCTCCCTCAGGGTACTTTTTTTCCCCACAGACTCCACGTGTAATCAACTTGCACGCCCCTGTTCAGTTTTCTTTACTTTTTTGTTTTTTAAATCTAAGATTCAGTTTTCCTTCCAAACTTGCAATGATGGGCCATCAACTTCCTATCACTCACATTCATTTTAAATTACAGTTTTAATTTATCTTTGTGCTTTCTGGACAAAAAAAAAATTATCAGGGAAAAAATTATCTCATATTTCATTTGTTGTGTGGCATTAAGTACTTCTCAGATTTTGATAGGACATTTTCATAGCCTCCTTTTCCTGAATTAATTAAAAACCCATAAACACACAAAAAACCATTCTATAGTCAGAAAAAAGGCAATTTCCTGTTTGTCTTAATTTTCCCTAGCACCAGTTATGGTCAGGCAAAGCGAAGTCCTGCTTCAGACTCCTCTAGTTGCTTTCAACAGTCTGTGTCAACCCTTCTGGACTCTTTGTTGGTGTTGTTCCATTTTCCACTTGATTGTTTTTGGATTTTCTGTATTTCTTTTTGCCCCAGGTACTCTGCACTGTTCAGTAATCAGCTGGGGGCTCAGAGTATTTAAGCACTCATGCAGGTCCAACCCCTCAGCTTAACAGGGAACGTGTTGCTTCCCCGTGTTTTCAGGGCCTATAGCAGAAATTAGTTGAAGTTCAAATTCCCGATTCTTCATTTATGGGGAATTGGGGGTATAAGGTACAAATAAATTATTGCCTTCTCACCATAGAACACTTTTGTACCTACAGGGCTCTATGAACTGTCTATCCACAGCTTACTTCTGCAAAGACAGTCCACCTGTTTTATGGCTACTGACAGTTTGATCACGGGCTCTGAGTACTTCAATATCCACAATGGGAAGCTGCTTTGACAGGTCTTGAATAGGGCAGAGATGTTTTCTCACAAACCAAATTCAGCCTTATTTAAGAGAGACCAAAACCAGATGGGTCAAGGCAATCCCAAGTACAGGTTGGGCAGAGAATGGATTGAGAGCAGACCCAGGAGGAGGCCTTGAGGGAGCTGTTGGGTGAGTGGCTGGACATGCCCTGGCCATGGCACTCACAGCTCAGAAGGCCAAACGTGTCCTGGGCTGATCCAGAGCCCCGTGGGCAGCAGGGGAGGGAGGGGATTGTGCCCCTCTGCTCTGCTCTGCTGAGACCCACCTGGAACACTGCATCCAGCTCTGGGGTCCCAGCACAGAAGGGACAGGGACCTGATGGAGCGAGACCAGAGGAGGCCACCAAGATGATCAGAGGAATGGAGCACCTCTGCTATGGAGACAGGCTGAAAGAGTGGGAGTTGCTCAGCCTGGAGAAGGGAAGGCTCTGGGGAGACCCTAGAGCAAATTTCAATACTTAAAGAGGCCACAACAGAGCTTGAGAGGTACTTTTGGGACGGCACGTAGTGACAGGACAAGGAATAATGGTTTCAAACTGAAAAACAGTAGGCTGAGATTAGATATCAGGAAGAAATTCTTTACTGTGAGGGTAGTGAGGCACTGTAAGAGGTTGTCCAGAGAAGTTGTGGATGCCCCATCCCTGGAAGTGCTCAAGGCCAGGCTGGATGGGGCTCTGGGCAACTTGGTCTAGTGGAAGGTGTCGCTGTCCATGGCAGAGGAGTTGGAACATGATGAACTTTAAGGTCCCTTTCAACACCAACTATTTCAGAATTCAATGATTTGAATTCTCAGAGGCTTGAGAACACAACTGCAAAGGTCCTCCTGCATGAGGGGCAAGTTGCAATGAGCTAAAACACATGTAATTTGCAAATGTTTACTGAGGGCTGTACTGCAAACTGGAGGTGGAGGGAGGCAGTTCCCACCACCATAATCTTGAGTGGCAAAATGAGAAAAGACATGGCACAACCTGGATAAATGCAGAGCAGATGTTGTGGATGGAAAACACCTCTCGTTTCTTGGCCCCGTTTCTCTGGACAAAGCTATATGATACATCAGATTCAATGATAAATACAAATTAGAATATTCTTGCTGCCTCTGCTCCTATCACTTCATTCCCAGACTCTGTGAAATGATCCGTGTTAAATACAATCATTTTTGGAAGGGTTATTTTAATCCAGATCATGGGGTGTAGTTCAGTACAGACTGAAATTCCTGCCCAAGCAGTGGTCGTATCAGATCTGAGGGGGCAGTGAATTGTGCTGTAGTACAAGAATAAAGCACCCAGAAATGAGGGGAATTAGTCAGAAGAACAAGATTTCTCCAGTCAGTTCTGACACCAAATATTCTGTGGTATGTACAGGCACAAAAAATTTTAAACAACCCTATGCAGGTACAAATTCAGAAAGCATATCATGCCTTCACTCACCTTTTCATGTCAGGTCAGATTTTGCACATAAGTTTGGTTTTTTTTAAAATTTGTGTTCAGCTGATGTAACAATCACAAACACCCACAGGTCTTAGAATTCTATTATTTTTCAAGCTAAAGTACTAAATAACCAACCAGTAACTCAACATACGAGAAAATAGATCCCAAGCCCTGAGCATCGTGACAGAAAAGGTTGAAAACCTCTATTTTTCACTGTTCATTGTTCTTCGTGGAGTAATGATGTTAAATACCACATCTAAGTCCCTAAATTTTGAACATGTAACACTTCACATTGGATTTGGAGGCACAAGTGGAAAATATTAAGGATGTAAAATACATCAGGTCCTCAACTTCCCAGTTTTATCCATGCCTTTGTTGCCACATGTCATGTGCTAGAGCTGGACAGTCGCATTCACTCACAGGTATTGCAAAAGAAGGACATCACGGTGCAGTGTTTACTTAGGCTCTGGTAAAGGCAGCATAAAGGCCTGGCACACCTGGCACAAACTAACCTTGCCATGTGCCACACAAAGGCATGTTTGCCAAAGGGCCCCTTAGACCTACACCTGTACTGTTTCAGTCAAATTTGTCAAATTTGGGTTCCAAAGAGAAGAACGCATTTGCTTTTCCCTATCGAAAGCAGACACAAAAATTTCAGCCATTAAAAGTAATTAATACTAATCACCTTTTAGCACTGAAATACATTACTATTTGCATTTCTCAACCCCTCCTTACGTTCTCTTCTGTTTGAATACCTCAGGAGCACAACAGGGAATAGCATGTGTTGTACCACTCCCTGCTTTGCAAACATAGAAAGCGAGCTGCCGGGTGGACAACCAAAATGTGTTTTGAATCCCAACACTACTCTTTTTCAGGGCTAGAATCAGATTTGGCAGAATTAAACCTGGAATAAGTTTAAGGCACTGTAAGTGGTCACTCTTGGCATCAGGGTTTACAAAAGGAGCGTAGCCTCTGGTTTACATATACTGACTTGCTGCAAAGAGTTTGAAAGTATCCCTGAAACCTCCCTGCTTTTTCCATACCTGAAGAGGTATCCTGGATGAGGTGAGCCAGCCCTATAGCTATTTTCTGGTGCTGTTCCAATCTATATATACAGAAAACCATGAAACTCTGCGTTCCCACCCCTACACTCAAATGTGCCAATGCAATTAGCTGTAATTGCTGGGAAACAGGCTCAGTCTGTTATCTGCCACGTCTTAAAAGTAATGATCCAACATCCTCCATCTGTCTTCATTAAAGCACTCTTTAAACCGACACCAGGATGGCAGTCAAAAAACTGCATTCAGTTCCTTTGGGTAAGGTAGTTGCGACGACGCTCAAGTTACGGATCAACAGCTGTGGTGGAGCGGGTTCCCAAAGAGAAACGCAGTCTGATCCCTCGGAAACAAACAATAGCAGCTTCCCCGGGCGGCTGCTGCTGCCGCTGCCGCCGCTGCTGCTTGGAATCATGCACAGCTCAGCTCACTCCACCCAGACGTCTCTCGGCTCGCCCGTAGGAAAAGCTCGACCCCGAGCGCTTTGATTAAGCTTCACAAAACTCTTGGGTCCAAAAACAAAAACCCACAAGTTTTCTGCCCCCCAAAACTGGCAGGGAAAACAAGCGAGCGGAAGGAAAGCATTAAATCTTACCCTTGAAGGCTTGTAAAAGTCACAGCAACAAAGTTGCTGCCCTCCATAGCACTCCGGCACACTCCTCTCTTCTCACTTACACGCAGCTTTATCCCCTCCCAAGACCGACGGCTTCGCTCGCAGTCGCAGCGCCAGGACATTCACCTAAGGACGCAAACCTTATCTGCGCTGTGAGATGGGCATCGCGTGTCCTCTCCGATACTCTCAAAATCCGCCGCTGACTCGCTCTGACATACAATGTCCCGGCAACTACACTTACTCCAAGTTCCCCACTTCTTACTTCAGTCACTGGGCTTGGCTCCTTGCCAAATTCTTTTTTTTTTTTTTTCCTTTTCTTTTTTTATATTCTGTTTCCTGTAGATAGGGAGAGTGTAGTAGCTCCCTTAAAAATAAAATGCTACAGTGCTACAAACTGTGAAAGAGTAAAGCAGAAAAGCAGAGCATCTAGGCTTGGGGTTCCCCAATTAACTCCAGAGGCAACAGCTGCTCGCTTTACCTACCTCCTGCCGACGCGGAAGCTTTCAAAAAGAAAGCAAGCGAGTAAGAGAGTCCAACATATCAAATTGCTTTCAAAAAGGATGAACTTGGGAAGGGATCCATTTCTTAGCAGCAACCCCTCTGTGTCTGTAACGCTGGAGTCGGTCAGGACTCCTAAAACCCAGAGACACAATCCTACACACTGATCCCAAGGCTCCACCTCACCCACTTTCCAAAGTTGTGAGTAGCAAAAACTCTGCAGAGAAAAGCCTCATAGAGCACAATTGCATAACTCAACCACAGAGCTTCCTCCAGCCAGCCAGAGGATTGCTTCGGCGCCGAATTGCTTGCTCATCTCGAGAGCATGACCTTCCCTTGCCCTCTGGGACACCTGCCCAACCTCACTGTGGTCACGGGGACCCTCCTCACCAGAACCCACCAGCACTCTCATGAGCCTTCCAACCTTTCCACCTGTGTTCCCACCTTCAATGAACGAAATATTCACTTTTTTTCCCAAGCTGTGGGACCCTTCACAATACAGTGCCCTCCCATATGCCAGTCTCCTGGCATTTTACTTACCACGTGCTGTAATCTCCAGACCACAACTGGGACAACTACAACTTTAATCCACTTCTGTCTTCCCTATACCTGTGAATTGCAATTATTTTTAAAGCACCATATTCTTTACATAGTCATGTTCATAGTAATGCCTGCCAGGAACATCTCTATTTATTGTGACAACACAAGAAACTTTAACATTTCTATGTTTATTTGTGTCTGTTTTTTGCCTTCAACTTCTGGGTTTTCCTACTGGGAAATTCATGAACACTGTTAAAATTAATTTCAAACCTACCCACTTGAATGCATTAATCAGCTGATTAACTATAGTAACACAAGTGTCAAGGCTTTGCCAAAGAGTATTTTCTAGAAAGTTAAATCTTCTGTAGTCCTGTCAAGAGGAAAGGTGTGAAGGACTCTGGAAGCTGCAGTGGCAGTACTCCAGTGCTGGCCATGAAGGCTGAGGAACAGAGTGACAATGAAGAGGACACTCTAGCACCATAAGCAATTTCTGAAAGAAGAACAAGAATCTGTGCCCCTTGCTATGACTTCAGGGATATTCCAAACTACACCAATTTGAGACAATGCTTGCTGAATGGGCTTCCTAATTCAAACACACATACAAACAGCCAACATGGGACATGGCATATAGGACTAATCTCCTCAAGGTCTTTTTCAGATGATTATGACCTTGACAGCATCTAACTGGAGAAGAAATTCCCCCTGCACTAGCCATTTCTCATGTTCTTACCACCCACAGCTCATATCAACAGCAACAGCCCAAGCATCACATTTTTTCCTGCAAGCAAAAGTACAAGGATCTCGATTAATTTTGGTCTTTCTACATATTTGGAGAACTCCTTGGTTTTGCCTCATTCTGGAGTTTTCCTCCTTCTTATAACTTTCATCTGCTTTTCTTCATGACATTTTAATATGTTGGTTGATGACGAGTCATTCTACACTACTCCTACTTTCTTTGCTGCTGTCTTTACACCTGCTTGTTACCACTTTGACCTCGGCCACAGTCATTTCTTCCTTCCTAGAGTTAGGTTTGTCTCCTTGCTTTGACACACAAGTGGAACCAACCATAAAGTCATCCAGCCTCGGGTCTTGTTTAGACATTAAAACAGCTAAAAGCTTAGTAGACTGTTTTGTTAACGATTTTTCTTGGCACTGAAATCCACCTCACATACATTGGCCATGACTTTTCCCCTCAGCTATGCTTTCCTTGTGGACTCCAGTGAACCTGCTCATGTAGGGAAGTTCAATACACATGGAAACACTCAGAAGAGCAGGAGTGACTCAGGGTTATGAACTCAGCTCTGGGTTCTCTTGTCCTTGCCTTACACTTTGTTCCCTGGATAGCATCTTCCCAACTGCCGCATGATTTGCATTCTGCTTTGCAGATTTCCAAACACACCAGGGAGCACTGCTGCCTGCAGTGGCACTTGTCGAAATTTCAATTCCTGTGTAAAGGGTGCACATATATGCTGGGTGTCTGAGCACCCTTGCAGCCAGCACAGTTTTGGCAGAGATTCAGATGGACAGCTGCAACAGGGCAGCAATGATTTGCCATGATCCATAGTGGTGGGAAGACATTAAATCTGTAGCTTTTCCAGTAAATGAGTGGTCTTCTTGGCCAGCCAGCCTCCTCCATACAGTGCTCCTTCACCTTTGAAACCTCCACTTTCCCAACTGCCCACTAGTCACAGAGGGCTAACTAGAGTGGGATGCCATTAAGACTTTATCCTAGGACTGTATCTGGGAAAATTACCTCCAGTCCTTTAGCCTGTGCGGTATTTCAACAGTGATCAAGATGCAAAACTGAAGCCTCACTGACACTGTTTTAAGGGATGCTCTCAGCTCACTCTCCAGATTAGGTTTGGTCTTCCTCCAAACAGCAAAGCTGACAGAGCAGAGGATCCTCTCTGGAGCACCCAGAACCCAAACATGTCTGGTGACATAATAAGGCTTTGAATTTTTTAATATGATCTTGAGTAACTGAAGCGAACTAGAGGATAGGAGAGAAAGAGGAAAGAAACACACTCAGGAGCATCCCACAATGTAGACTTAAATCAAATGTCAGTCCTTGAAAGAATCCTTCCCTATGATATGCAGTTTTTAAAATTACTGTCATCTTGATGCTTTCCCAATGATCAATATAGTTCAAAAGGAGCACGATGGCTTTTGCTTTCCCTTACTCTTTTGTAACTGCAGTCTGCCACTCCTGAACTGCAAGGTTTGAAGCTTGACCTGCTCTACCACAGCTGGTACCACCCTCTGCACAGAAGCAGCTGTGACTGATGAGCCGGGCTGTTCTCTCCACATGCCCAGAGGTGGTACAATCTCCAGGGATCATTTCCACCCTCCCAACCTCATCTCCATCTCCCAGAACAGCTCTTTTCCTAACCATGCTTGCCACTGTTCCAGAAAAGCCCTTCTGCATAGCACTGGAGGGCTTCTTCACAAACCCCCAAGGGTGAGCCTTAGATGACTGAATATCCTCCCACAGCCTATGCTTTCCTTGTCCCAGCTTTCCCCACTAGTCCTCACCAGTGAGGAACCCCTTGTGTAGCAGAAGGGTAAGTAGCCTACTTCACTGTGGGGACCCCTGGAACATCTGTTGTTATGAGCACCTGCAATGGGTACAAGGGATCAGACGGCCCCTTGTCCCAGCTGGCTTTCCTATGAAAGACTTTCTGTATCCTCTTGCTGTCAAAAGTTAGAGCAGCACGGATGAGAAATACAGGACTGAAAGGACCAAATCAAGACATTATTGTCCATACCTTGGATATGAGTGAACTGCTTAAAAAATGAGAGTGTAAGGAGAACATCCAAGTTGTAAATTGCTATAGGCCAGGAAACACCAGCACAATCATAAAGTGAGTAAAGAAAGACCAAGGGTCACAAAATACACTGTGTCACACGTGAAGTGCACTGGCAGTGTCTTTGATCCCTGTGGAGGATGTGGCAGTTGAAACTGTCCGACTGGCAGAATGCACACCACAGCTCTGCAGAGAAAGGGAAAACAAAATCCTACATGTTCCTGTTACCATGACATGCCTGTGGGTGGAAAATTAAATGGGCAGAGGAAGGTAATGTCATGAAGTGACCAGTTGTTCTAGGGTTGTCCTGGCCTTTTGGGAGCTACTCTGCTCAACTCATTTGACCACTCCTCCTAGGAATTCCAAATTAGCTCAATTTGAAGAGATGCTCTGGATTCCTACCTGTATGCATCCATCTCTCTGGGTATAATTTGAAGTATGCAGCTCTGGCACTGCAGGTTCATACAGAAGCATTCCCATACTTCACCAGTTACTCCAGAAGCTGTGAGCTGTCCCAGCATATGCCACATAGAAATGGTCAGAAAAAAGCTCCTGTGAGTGTGTGTGGAATAACCTGACTCATACTGATCAGGATATGGTGGAGCACCACTTACCTTCAGTAGGGAAGGAAGGGTGTGTGCCTAGGGATGCCTTTTCTCCACCAACGCCCCTTGCCCAGTATCGCAAGCCCTTAACAAACAATGGTCAGCTAAGGAAAATCATGACAAAACAAAAAAGGCCCAGAATCATGTCTTTAAAAAGAAAGCAACAACTTGCTCTGGCAACTATTGATCTCATCTTCCTGCCACCAACACCTGCAAATGTGATACCATCTGATATTTTAAAACAGAAATTGAAATAATATCTCTCAGGTGTCACCTTTGCAGCCCATAGGAGATGGAGCAGAGCTGAAAACATTTTGGTCAAAGAGATTTCATTGAGATTCAGATGCTCAGATTACACTGAAGGACAGATAAAAGTGCAAGAAAACAATCATTTCTGCAGGAAACAAGGCCCAAGACTAACTTATTTCTGAGTCCAGTTCCCACCGGACTTGGGATCTTGTGTTTACAAATTCCCATTTCACTGCTCTGGTAAGGCAGAAGCTGTTGCAAGGGGAAAAGTTTTCTGGGTACCTGAAATATTCTTTGTGATCTTATGAGAAACTGAGTGATTTGATGGACACATATATTGGTGGGAGCTGATGAAGATCCTCCTGTCTCAGTATGGTGTTCCTGGAAAAAAAAATCTGTGTCTCTTCCTTTGCCCATGACACTGCACATGCCCAACTGCACCAACCAAGCCCGGGGATTAATCAGCTGCTGCAGCAAACCCCAGAGGTGTCCACACTGCATTTAACACATATTTCCTAATCACCACCAGTGAAAAAGAGGGGAATCCCAGGGGGATGCTTGGGACTGCTGGTTAAAAGCTAATCACGCCAATGTGAATAGAAAAAAAAAATCAATAGCTGAGGGCAAAACAGCAGCCCAGCTCATTAGAGTCTCTGAGGAAAGTGCCCTTTGTAACAAGGATATTGCACAAGGCCCATGGCTGCTACTGGCAAGGCAGTAGCTGCCACAAACACATATGCTGAGTGTGGTGACACTTCAGACACTGTCACATTGATGCCTCAGGATTTTTAGCTTCTATATTTTTCATGTAACTCTGGAGCTACTGCTCTCACATCTTAGACAAAACAATTTCTCTTGTTCAAGGACACCTTATTGTCTTAGGCCCCAAAAAAATGTAAACAGCTGAGAAATTGGGGGGCAAGCTTGGGTTAGATGACTACATTACCTAAGATTATAATTGGAGGTCTAACCCCAATATGCAAATGGACCAAAAACTACAAAGCATGAAAAAAACCCATGACCCAACTTCCATTTTGGGTGTAGCCCTGGATGGGCTCTGACTGCCCTGAATGTATCTAGAAGGCCTTTGAATAAATATCTGCTTTTTATTTTTTGTCTAGCCTCTGTTTTAGGTAGTCCCAAGAAAAGGCATCAACATGCCCACTTCTCAGATATACATGAAAAAACCCAGATCAAACCACTCAGGAATTAGGATACCACTCAGTGGGACCCCGTGGTTGAACACACAGAGGAAATCCAACCCATGCCAATCCTCCACATTTTACAGAGTCTTCCCATAGTCTTCCATGCTTTTTTGCACTAGGTAGGTGTGGAAAGGATGGGAAATCCCTGGATCTGCATGGAGTAGAATGCTTCTGCATTCCCTACAGCATCAGCCAAGAGATGTGGGATTTATTTCTTTAACTCCTTTGTGGTGTTCATTACATATCACTCTTGACAGTCAATTATCCATCCCATGAAAAACCTAGTGGTGTTCTGACAGAATTCCTGTAAACAGCATGTCACATCCATTATGCTCATAAGCATTTTAACCATAATTCCAAATTAAACATACTGTATGTGTGTATATCTCTACTGTCTCTTTTCCGGGTTACAATCATATCTATCCTGCCAGGAAAAATACGGAGGCAACTTGCTGTCTTCCATGAAATTAGCCCTAGTATCAATGATCTTTTGTACGTTTTATAGTAGTATTTACTGAATTTAGGTGTTTAAGGCCAGGCTAGATTAACCTGGTATAGTGGAAGGTGTTCTGTCCATGGCAGGGGCTTGGAGCTAAGACGATCTTTAAGGTCCCTTCAACCCTAATCATTCTACAATTCTATAATTAGGTTCTTATTATATTATCATGACTTTTTATGGCTAGATGGTGATAAGTTGGCCCACTTTAGAGAGGTCAAAGGGCCTTGGGGGTGGCTGACTGATGTTCACTTTAGGGATGTGCAGCAGGACCAGCATTCCATTGGGCCATGATCCCAAAAGGGGGTGTGAGCACACAGGAGTATAACACTGCAGTGCTACAATAATTTGTAGTGCTGATGACTGGTACTGAGTGACTTCTTGACCAGTCAGAACTCAAGTTCTGTGAACTCTGAGAAGAACAAGGAACCCCTGCCTGGTGGCAAAGAAGTATGGTCAAGAAAATAAGTAGCCATCATAAAACATGAGGCCCAGGGAGCCTAATGTATCGACAAGAGAGAACTCGGCTCTCCTCTGGAACATCAAATTTTGGGTAATTAACCAAAGATCTAAAGTGCCTGCACTAATACAATATGACATAAATGAGCACAAAACAATTTCTTTCCCTGGATATTTCCCCAGCAAAACTGCATGACATTTTAATCAACAGTTTGCACTTCAATAGCAGCACCACCTTGGCAGTAAATAAGCCATATATACTCACAGCTCTGCCAGCATGGCCACAGCAGGTGCCAAGTCCTAGCAATGCCAGCCTTTGCTTTTATTCAGTGCAAGTTTAATTTATGTTATATTGTTCCTGCATCTGTTCTCCAGGTATTTAACAGAAGTGCATGTTCCTTTGCACTTGCATGGCTGAGAAAAAATACATGTATTATTCCCATCTCTATGCACATCGACAGTCAGCATTTAGGCAGTGAATTCCTGTTAACTGAGATAGAAGTTGTGCATGTGAATCCCTCTGCAGCCTTATGAAAGAGAGGATGGGTTCTTGGGGCCTTCAGGATGTGATCGCAGAGTTAAGGAGGGCATGCTCTTCTCCCAACAATTCAGGAGAACCGGAAGAAGACAGCAGCAGCTATGCCAGTGAGAAATGTGCAGTGTACACAGCCAAAAGGATGCTGGGGGTGTAGCTCATTTGAGGTTAATCACGGCCATTTCTGCTATTGGGGTATGATGCAGCATCACAGAAGATCCCCTTAAAATCAAGGAGATGTATGAACAGGGAGGCAGGTATTTAAATTAAACACCCTATTCCCAGTGTTACAATTTGTCATACCCCTTCTGGCATTCATGTGCTGCTTAAGAGTTAAATAAGTTGTGGGCCCCATAAGAAGAGACAGCATTTGCTGTTTCTGATAGAGTGATCAAGGTTTTGTTGGTGCATCTCCAGAGGGCAATGACACACAGCCTCAAGCTGGTAATGTGCTAATGAAGATACACAACAAAAAAATATTATCAAAGACTCTGTGACTAAAGGGAATTAAGTAAGGTTTCAGTAGTACTGTGCAGCACCAAATGCCTAGTCAGGAGAAATAAAGAAAGTAGTTTTCTTAATTAAGAAAGTAAAAAACCCCATAAAATCCATGGCCCTTTATCTTGGTGTTGCACTGAAGCATAAAAGCTCAACTATTTTTGCTGCCTCCTCCCTAAAAGGAGATAGATAATCTTTAGATAATCACATGATATCCCATCTTGAAATAATAGAAAGAGAGGTGGAAAATGCATAAGGATTAGTGCAGACAATGAGAAACTGTGCTCTTAAGCAAAATCTTCAGGGTGTGTTTTGTTATTTTAGGTTCTTTTTGTACTGTGTTCCATTATTTCCAAATCTGCATTTTTACTTTCTTAGCAGCCTTTTAACACGTAAAGGGAACCTAAAAGAAGACCTGGGTGGTATTTTTGACAAAGTCATGCAGTGATAGAACAAATGGGAATGGCTTTAAGTTGAAAGAGAGTTAGGTTTAGGTTAGATATTAGGAAGAATTATTACTGAGAGGGTGGTGAGACACAGAAACAGGTTGCCCAGAGAAGTTGTGGATGTCCAATCCCTGCAAGTCAGTTCAAAGCCAGGCTGGATGGGACTTTGAACAACCTGGTCTAGTGGAAGGTGTGCCTGATCATGGTAGGAGATCTGGAAATAAATGATTTTACATTCCCTTCCAGCCTAAACCATTCTGTGATACTATGATAATGACCTTGAATCTTGGCAAATATCCTCATTCCAGATGGGTCACATCTTAAAAGCAGAGCCCTGCTAAGCTCTGCCTGTGGCCCAGCTCCACATTGGGCTGCTGCTATCCCCTGTGCCCAGCTGCCCACGTAACTGCTTAGGCTGGTTTGACAGCAAATATTCACAGGGCTGGAGTTAAGCAGAATTGTCTTCTAAGGACTGTTAGTATCTGGCCAAGTTCCCTGGGTGAAGCCAAGTACTAGAAAACACATGTAATCCCTAAAGACTTTGTAAAGATGGTTTAATCAGAACAGAATAAGAGCTTTGTGTCAGTAAATGAAAGTAATAATTTCTCTTAGAAAAGCCAGATTGGATTAGCTCTGGGGATGAGTGTGGTACAGAGACGTAAACAGGTCAGACAGAGGTCTGAGTGTTTCTTTGGGTGCCATCTGCTTAACAGGTGGTGTCTGCCTAGGCAAGGACTCGAATTTTTTCCTACAATCAGATAACTGTTTTGGCCATAGGCAAAAAAAATAGCATCAAACAAACAAAGGGGATAGTCAAAGGCAGTGTCCCAAGTGAGTTTGCAGAGCATATTTGGGAAGAGCATATTTACACTAGTCCAGTAAAAAAAAATGCTGAGAAAAAAATGCTGTTTGTAAACCAAATAAAGAAAAGCACATTTGCCTGGCCAGACAACCTGCAGCACAACTTCAGCAAGGGTTGATCAGAAATGAAACTGGTGACAGTCCAGAGAAAGACAATCTCTGGCAAGCATGCAAAGTCAAAAATAATGTCTGGTGTCCAGCTGGAGCTGAGCAATTTCTCTGGCGCATAGTGAAGTTGTGCTTCACACAGCTATACCTTGAGACTCCCAAAAATGCCTGGGACATGAGGCAACCATGCCAGTGAGGCATGAAATTTAAATAGACCAAAGTGTATATTGCTTCATTAATCAATATCTGATGGAGTGGAAAGTTTTTGGATGAACAGTTTCTTGGAAACTTGTTTCAGTCTGCAGCTGATCTTGCAAGTGTTCTAGAATTTTGTTTGGGTTTTTGGTTTGTGTTTCAAGTCTTGTTTGTTAACAAAACAAGAAGAGGCCTCTATGGAGCCTCTTAACATCATTTGAAGGGGAAGAGTCAAAGAAAGAAGGAATGCACTTATGGAACTGTGAAGGCCAGGTAAAACAGAGGCAAAAGGATTCACTTTAGGAGCATAACAGGATGAGGAGAAACAGTCCTAGAATTAGACATAAATTGGAAGATGAACCCATTACTTGATGGAGACAGTAGTAAGGAAAACAACTGGAAACCAGTGAATTTAATGTGGGATGCCTGTGTTTGCAGGCAGTGGAGCCTGAAAGGTACCTGGGAAGTCTGGCACAGGCAATGAGGCATCAACTGATCTTGCAGCAGGTAGAGCTGGAGAGGTTGTTAATTGGAGTAGTCATGGTTTGCAGTCCCACATATAAACATAGATCAGCATCAGTTTCAGTTTATGCTCACATAACAGTTCCTACAAACTACAGCAGCTCAGGAAGAGATGCACTTGGGTTTGGATGGCTTTGCTGTGGGGGAACAGCCTTTAGGATACAGCCATCCCAACCAGTGCAGAGGCAGAGCCCTCGGGGAAAAAAAAACCACTCCGAGGACGTGGTTCCGAGGGTGGAGGGGTCTAGAAGACAAGGCAGAGCAATCCTAACTGGAATGCAAGACATTACTCCCTTGCAAACATGCATAAATTAGGCAAATCCATTGTTCTGACTCCCCTCACACCTGTACCAGTATCTTTTGTACTCTTCTAAAGCCAAATCTGTACATTTAAGACTGAAAAGTAAACTAAGTCTTGTTTGTCCAAGAGGTGAAATGGCAGGATGGGGAATGCATTGGCAACATTTCACAAGACAACAAGAGTATAAATTGCACAAAGCAGCTCTTACTGAAAGGCAGAGGAAAGCAAGTGGAGGTCTTAATATTAAACTAGTGGGTAATCCAGATTCCTAATGAAATTGGAATCTGCAGTAGCTGCACATCCCAGTAAACTCAGACCCACAAGAACAATGGAGCAAGAAGGAAGTAATGGATGAAAGAGTAACACTGAACCACCTATGGAGGCAGGCAGGGGTCTGCACAAGCCCCTGGAGGGAGTCAGGGGAAAGGAAAAAGCAGTCTTGTGTATCTATGGATCACAGCCCTATCTACAGCCCTTTCACCGCTCCTGCTTGGAGTATGGCATTGGAAGCACTGCAAAATCAGAACATTCCATCCTTAAATTGTGAAAATCACCTTTAAATACTTAAATATAGATATAGATTAGATATAGATCTACAGACAGTAGAGCAGAACTCACCTCTTTGACTTTTCCTGCTGCATGAGTCTCAGGTACTGAGGTGGGTTTTCCTCCTTACCTCTACACCACTTTACACACGTGCAAGAACCCAGTCCTGCTCCTCCTGCAGCCAGTGCTGAGCACATGCAAACATTTATGTGTCCCAGACTGGACCCGTGACTGTAAGGGGCTGGACAGCCACCCAGAGTAAACACTGCCAATCTGTGTGGAAGGTGAGTCCCCAGTGAGCACGGTGTGCCTCTAACACAGACAGCCTGGTCATAACCCAGGGATCTGTCTTGTCCCATGGAGATGAACTATTCCCAGTGAAACTGGAAGTGTCTTTCCTGGCTAATCTGAAGAGAGCTGTACTGTCACCAGCATGATTTACTGTGCTGCCAGCAAATTAGCCTACATCTTTGTTTCCTTTCTTCCCTCCAGTGATTTTTGTTTTGCTTACGCCAGGAATAGTGACTTTCAGTAATGCAAAACTGTGCGCAAGTCATGAATAAGCTAACACCTAGAACCAAAGCTAAAGTGCAGTAAGTCACACATTTGACTAAATAGAGATCCACAGGGAGCTTTTGTCACTAAGAAAAATAAGCCATCCACTGGAAAGGAAGTAAACAGTTACTTCAGTACTGTGAATTGCAGTGTTACCTTCCTCTGATACTTTGCAACCAAGTTAATGCTGAGAAATAGAGTGCCTCATCACCAATAATATGGCCTCAACCTTTGTTTTCAATACTGTTTTTGAAGTAATTTAACATTTGCAGAGTTAGGTGTGCAAGTTCACTTCAGCTAAAATAAAAAGGTCCCTTCCTCCATGGCCTCATTCAGCAAAATCTCCTACTGCCTTTCATGGGACTTCTTTTGCCTTTGTCAGGATACCTGAATAATCACGGGCAGAGAGAGAAGAGCAATGCTTTGTGGTGAAAATCCTCCTTCAATGCTAAAGTGTCTTACTCCTGGGATGAGAGTCAAAATAGTGCCACATGTGAGGAAACTATAGAGGGCTTCGTATGTCAGATGAGCAAGGATTTGGGGGGAAGGGGTGACTTTTCTCAGTAGTACAGAAGATACTTTGGATGTGTTTCTCTAGGAAAGACCTTGCAAAGTCTTTGGGCATCCTTGAGTTGACATCACCCCTTCACAGCGTGTCACATACTGGCTTAATGAAACAAAAATAACTATGCTAAGAAAAGACTGTCCAGGAGAAACTTAACGCTGTGATTTCTATATAAGGGTCTTAAACAAGTGGTGCAAATGCTTATCCCAGTCTCATGCCCTCCAGTTTTAAAGGCAGTGAGACCACTTATCACTTAGCACACGACAGGCCAGAAAACAACTTGCTAATTGGCCCATCTACCAGTTTGAGTGAGAGCACATCTCCTCCAGGGATAGTCAGTTCTGATGCAAAACCCTACATGATAGAGGCCTGTGTTTTATATCTTTATTATTAAATGAAAATTGCCCGTTATGATGATAGGGAGAACTCAGAGCACCTTTTGCAGAGAAGGAAAAGCTCAGCTCTGCCTTCAGAAATTTATACAGAGAGAGAAGAGGGGTCTGGATCCAAAGCCAGTAAAATGAACCTGTACTTTCCCACCGACTTTGGAGAGCTTTGCCAAAGCCACACAGCAGTGGTCCCACCTTGCTCTTGACACTAGACACATTATTGAGAACTAACATTTATAATTGCAGTAATAATCGAGTATGAAAAAAAAAAATTTGTACAGGAAAGAATAGCTGAAATCTGGGCTTCTATGCAATTTTTTACACTTTCCTCTTAGAAGAAGAAATAAAGAAATTGGCCTACTTGGCTGTTCTGTGTCTTCTCTTCAACCTGGAGCTGTTTGTCACGACGATCAGAAGGCTTTGTTTTCAGCACCATGCGAAGAGCCGCAGCTTCTTTCAAGCTCCCTGGACGGTTCCCCTGCAGAGCAGGCCAGGCTTGTCCCCAGCGGGGAGGTGAGGCTGGCGAGGGAACACCACGCTTTCCAGGATCTACACCCGTGCAGGGGCACGCTGAATGCGACCCAGGAGTTACAGGATGTCTCGGTGTGTTCCGTGTCCTCGGTAAAGACTGCGAGGGGAAAGGCAAAGTTCCCAAGGCTGTGGGTGGAACGTGGCACTGTGTAGCACAGAGTAAATAAAAACCAAGTGATCCTTGGACTTGTTGGGTGTGACACCAGGTATTACAAAGGTTTATAGACCATAGGCAGGACTCTGGGTTTAATCTAAGAGAAATGCAGCCTAAAAACGCAGTAGTGCACCCTGCTTGCAGCTAAAGCAACAGCGAGACCCTGAGCTCAACTTTTGGCAGTCAGCAGATTTGTCTTCTTGGACAGCATTCAGATGGACAATTTAAGTCGCAAAATATATTCTTTCTTACAGGTCAGATGTTTCACTGCCTCCCATAAGGATGTATAAAATGCATGCAACTTCTGTGGGATAGTTGCTTGTTTGGGGAGTTTATGGCGCCAAGTACAACAGGATCCTGATTCATGTTTCTGGATTCCATGTTTGTGAGAAAAAGCCACATAGGTTCAGCTTTTGACACAGTTTTTGTTTCAATGCCCTCTTCAGACTAAATAAAACATTTACTGTCATAAATCTGAGATAGAGAAGAGACAGAACTAATCTAAAAAAGTCACCTAAGTACAACGGTGATAGGGTGCAATATGAAAACTTACGATAAAATTAAATTGTCTAAGTAATGACATTTATCTGCAACACCAGTACTGCATACTTCCCTACAGTTTGATAATGCAAACTTTCAGTGTTAATTCACAAGCTTTGATTTTTCTCCTTTAAGGTCTTTTTGCCACCTACTTTTAGGTTTAATGACACCTTCTGCCTGAAAAATTCCAAATTAGTGTCAGGTTTAAACACAAAAAGATTTTTTTCAAAGACTCTTTTTTTTTCTAACATTCTTCGCAATACGCTAAATTATTGAAGCAGAAGCCTTTCTAAAAAGTAATTCACAACTCCTTAACCACCTTACCTGTTTGGGAGTTTTTTATTCTGTCTGTTCTTGGTTAATGAAAAGAGATTCATCAGTACTACTGTTCCCTGCAGCCTTTTTTCAAACTAAATCTATTCTTTGGCTTTCAGTGCAGCAGATGGGATTGCAAACATAGCAGTGAAAGCTTACAATTTTATTTAAAGATTTCCCTGTAGATAATGGGCCATAGTTATGACTAATAGGGTCATGTGGACACGACCTAAAGAAGGAAGGATAACAGCCCGAGCAACACTGAAATGAGACTCAAATCCCCTCTCACATCTGTAACCGATCCTGGGTGAGTCAATAAATGCTGCTGTGCCTCTCTTTCCTTATTCATAAAAGGGAATAATAATTCTTCATCAAGAGACCAAGTAGGAGACATTGGCGACTACAACGTATTTAGAGACACACCAGTGACACCTCAGAACATGAGAATTTCTAGGTCTCTTTCATGTAACAAAGGCAGAGGCTGTCCCAAAGTCCTGTTAAACACACTTCCCCTTCCACGACCCCCCTTTCCAAAAAATGTGAATAATCACATTTCTGTGGGGCACAAATGAATAGGCTCTTTTGCTGTTTACTTTCCAGTTCTTGTATTGGTTCATGATACTATTATTGAAACAGAAGGTCTTCTTTCGCGAAAAAGTGCCACAGAGTGCAGTAGAAATATGACAGCCTCTCCTGTTAGCATTTTGCCTCCAAGCACTACAGCTATGAGTCAGCGAGCTGATAGGATGACTTCTCGAAAACATTCAGAAGTGGTCTTGAAGGATACACGAAATTACAATTTTTTCCTGTCTTTGCTGTGATGCCTTAGGATTTTTAGCTTCTGTATTTTCCAGGTAACTCTGGAGCTACTGTTCTTGCATCTTAGAGAAAATTTCTCTCTAGGCCTGAAACTCAAGAACATCTTACTGTCTTGGGCGCCAAAAAATGTAAACAGCAGAGAAACTGGGGGGGCAAGCTGGGGATAGATGACTTCATTACCTGAGGTTATAATTCAAAGTCTAACCCTGATATGCAAATGGACCAAAAACTGAAAACCCTGATATGCAAATGGACCAAAAACTGAAAACCCTTGACCTGTCGTCCAGTTTGGGTGTAGCCCTGGGTGGGCTCTGACTGCCCCAATGTACCAAGAAGGCCTTTGAATAAATATCTGCTTTTTATTCTCTTAATTTTGTCTAGCCTCTGTTCTAGGTAAGCCCAGAAAAGGCATCAGCTGTGTTAGTCACTACAGTAAAAATAACTTCAAATTAACAATTGTTAACAATTTGGAGCTGAGAGTACATATTTTAATTAAAGTTTTTGCAGCATAAGAACTCTCTTTGTTAGGAGTTAAAAAGCTACTGGTTAAGAATGATGCAATTTTTAAGGGAAAAAGAAAGACATGCTGCTGCCTGATAAAAAGCTGTGTTGCAAGAACTGCTTACATGATCTGCTCTTCCCTTAATGACCCTCAGCATGTTTCCAGAAGATTTCTTCCAGAGGAGTTCTGTCAAAAGTTGTTGTCCCCTTTGCAAAATACAATGTTTTGGGGAGCATTTCCCCTTTCTCCCATCTTGTGGACTATGGGTCACACCAATAACCTCTTTTTCTCATACTCTGTGAATTTAGTGTCTGTTTGTTCAGAGCTACTGAGGGAGTTTCTTCACCCTCAGTTTCTGCCTGAGGAATATCGTGCTGTGCTGTGGCTTGCTCCTGTAGCTGTCTTGTGCTGGGAAAGAGGTGTGGCAATGGACAGACCTCTCCTGATTTCTTATGGACCCTCATCCTGCCAGCAATAAGCACACCAGACATCCTAGAACAAGAAAATTTAGAATAACACTGTGACAGTGGCTTATATCTTAGTTAGCCAGGAGTTTTGTGACTCTTTAAAAATTTTGTGGTGAGCAATGCTTAATTAGTTAAGGAATGTTTGGCCATGATTTTAGCTGGTTTTGATTTAAATCTGTGTTGGCTGAGTGTCAATAGAAAACCCTGAGAAATTACCTCACTGCACCTGCAGAAAGGAGCTCCATAGATCTGTACCCCTTAGAGAACTTAATCAATAGTTGAAGAACAAAATTTGATCAAGAATTGTTTAATGGTTATCATATAACTAGAGATGAATTACATGCCATAGAACAAGAAAGATATCTTCAGAAAGTTAGGGAGTCAAAGGCCTGTACACTCCAGAAAAATTGATTAATACATTGCAGGTGCAGTAAGGGGCCCACTTCATAGGCTGGTACACCCCAAAAAACTTAATCAATGGTAATGGTCTAACCAGGACAGCAAATTTAATAAAGCACTGTTTAGCTGGGTAAAACTTGGGTTATTCATTAAACAAAGATAGATGAGACATTCTGGTAGTAATTAAAAGAAACAAAACACCTATACCATGATGCAATAAATCAGGCAGACTTTTGGGAGTGTCTATAAAAAAATCTTGGATGTTACAGTGTATATAAATGCCTGAAAATTGTTGTTTCTTTGAACATGTCTATGGTGAATAAATTCCCAATATATTCCCAATTTTCACTCAAATTTGTTATTAGGAATATTTGTCTAACAGCTTTTTGCTGTTAGATTTAAAACTTTTTGTTTCGACTGATAGATGAAGCAGCAGGTATTTTGGTTTGGCCCTTCTGCATATCCAAAAAGGAGGATAAAATCTAATGAAAGAACAGGTCCTGAAACACAGATGCATTCATCAGCCACACAATTTCATTCATTTTGGACCAGGACTAACACTACTTCCTTCTCTAGGTCTTGCCATGTAGGCCACAAAGACCATACAGGTCATCAGATATACATAACTGAGTCTCTAAGAACATGTGTTGGTTGAGTGTGAAGAGAAATAGACACTTTGATTTATGGACACCAAACCTCAGACTGGTTTGGCACAGAACTTCCTGCAAGCAAAGAGAGGTCCATACAAACCATCAGGGCAGTTTCATGGGATATCCACTTCGACACACAACCCACCCCCAGAAACTCCTTTTGCCCCCATTATCAGACTGGAAGCTGATTTGGGGAGAGAAATTATATAAAGGTGCATTTTTATTGGATTCTTTCCCTTACGATATTCCACTTAAACACCAGGAAATTATCTCACAGGAATCAAGGGGTGTTGCCCTAGGAAAGTGATGGGGCTGACAGCCCAGCTGAGGTGCCTTTACACCAATGCACACAGCCTGAGTAACCAGCAGGAGGAGGTGGAAACTGCTGTGGTGTTGAAAAACTGTGACCTTGTTACCATTACTGAAACTGGGTGGGACAAATCCCATGACTGGAGTGCAACTATGGATGGCTACAGGCTGTTCAGAAAGGACAGGGCAGGGAAGAGAGGCAGGGGGGTAGCCCTCTGCATCAAGAGGTGGATTGAGCATGAAGAGCTGTCTTTGAAGAACAGTTACAAGCAAGGTGAAAGCCTGTGGGTAAGAATCAGATACTGAGAAAACAAAGGGAACCCTGTGGCTGGTGTTTACTACAGGCCATGATCAAGGGGAGCCTGTTGCCAAAGCCTTCTTGCTCCAGCTACAGGAGGCATCACACTTGTAGGCTTTTGTCCTGCTGAGGGACTTCAACTTCCCCAACATCTGCTGGGAAAGTAACACAGGAAGCTGTAGGCAATCCAGGAGCCTCCTGGAATGCATGGGGGATTGAGTCAGGTAATAGACAACCCTACCAGAGGGAATGTGATACCGGATCTGTTGGTCACCAGTGCAAATAAGATAAATGGGGACATCAAGGCTGGAGGCAGCCTGTGCTGCAGTGACCAAGCGTTGATGGAGTTTTAGTCCTGAGGGATGTGGTCAGGTAAGGAGCAGAGTTAGGCTGCTGAACTTTAGGAAAGCAGAGTTCCAACTCTGCAGGGAGATCCCCTGGGAAACTGCCTACAAGGACAAGGGATTGGAACAGAGCTGTCAGATCTTTAAGGATATCTCCCATAAAGCACAAGAGATAGCAATCACCAGGAGCACAAGGAAGGCAAGAGACCGGCATGGCTGAGTTGGGAACTGCTGGTCAACCAAAGGGAAAGCAACTGCACAGGCAGTTGAAGCAAGGCCAGGTGAGCTGGAAAGAGTATGGAGACAAAGAATGGTTTTGCAGTGATGGGGTAAGGAAGGCCAAGGCAAAGCTGGAACTGAAAATGGCAAGGCACACAAAGAATAGCAGGAGGAGCTTTATGGGTACGTTAGTCAGAAAAGGAAGGTCAAAGAAGGTGCAACCCCCCTGATGTCCCACATGCCCTCTTGACCTGGACAAGCTGGAGGAGTGGGTTCATGAGAACATCATGAAGTTCAAGGCCATGTGCAAGATGCTCCTCCTGGGTCAGGACAACCCCCGGTATCAGCACAGGCTGGGCATGAACAGACCGAGAGCAGCCCTGCCCAGAGAGACTTGGGGTTGCTGGGGAATGAGAGGCTGGACATGCCCTGGACATGGCATTCACAGCCCAGAGAGCCAAACGTGTCCTGGGCTGCATCCAGAGCCCCGTGGGCAGCAGGGGAGGGAGGGGATTCTGCCCCTGTGCTCTGCTCTGCTGAGACCCACCTGGAGCACTGCATCCAGCTCTGGGGTCCCAGCACAGGAGGGACAGAGACCTGCTGGAGCGAGTCCAGAGGGGAGGCCACCAAGATGATCAGAGGGATCAAGAATCTCTCCTATGAGGAAAGGCTGAAAGAGTGGGGTTTTTTCAGTGTGGGAAAGAGAACATATCAGGGTGACCTAATTGTGGCCTTCCAGCACCTGAAGGGAGTCAACAAGAAAGATGGAGAGACTTTTTGCAAGGGCATGTAGTAACAAGGGAGACAAGGGGGAATGGCTTCAAACTGAAAGAGAGTAGGCTGAGATTAAATATCAGGAAGAAATTCTGTACTGTGAGGGTGGTGAGGCACTGGCATAGGTTGCCCAGAGAAGCTGTGGGTGCCCCACCCCGGAAAGTGTCTAAGGCCAGGCTGGATGCGGCTCTGAGCAACCTGGTCTAGTGGAACATGTTCCTGCCCATGGCAGGGGAATTGGAACAGGATGATCTTTAAGATCCCTTTCAACCCAAACCCTTCCATGAGTCCATTATGATCTGACTCACTGGCATTAAAGCAATGTCTGCACAATATAGTGACAACTGGTGAGGTCTGGTTATGTCTGCTTGAAGTTATTGCCAGACAAATCAGACACAAAGGCTTTTAAATTTTCTTTTGTTCTTTTTTTTTTTTTTTAAATACATCTCTTCAGCCACTGAGTTCGAAACAGGGTTTCACAATGGCTTGCCACCATCACAGTCCACGTCAGATGGACGTGCTGGGGTTAGGCAGAAGTTAACTCCTTAAACCATCATTATGACTGAAACCAGTGTCTTATGGGAGTGTGCATTCACACGTGGCAGAAATAACAACAATGGAAGTCTCCAGGTGGAGTGGATGTTACTGAAATGAGGGAAGAACAAAATATCTGCTGTTGAATATTCAGCCTAGCCATTTACTGAGAACCCTATTTTATGAAGAATATTTGCAGTAAGGCAGCATTAACTTGCCTTCAAAGACATGACTTAAATCTCTGGAGGGAACTCCCATGTATATTCAGGACAGCTACCCAAACTCACTTGCAGAATTTAGAAGTCTCCTACTGAGAAATATGCCAGCAGATGCTTCCTGACATTTAATGCTAAACATGTTATAATGGGGCTATAAACAGCCTTTCAGTCTGAAACATACGAAGGAATAGCATAAGACCCTAGGGAGGGATAGCTCTGTAGAAATTGGTTTGTTGTTCCTGATTAGGATTCAGACAGCCCTCCCTGGTGTTGTTAGTACTAGTTTGATTTGTTCTAAGGCATGTCAGATGTTTGTTGCACAAACAGACTCCCTGAAGATTTCATCATGATGGAAAATTAAAAATAAGAGGTGTTAAGTAAAGAAAGGGTGCCACAATCTGAGTCTAAAAGCAGCACATGGTCATGTAGTCACTACAGCCCACTGCTGTCATAAGAACTCCTGACCAAGGTTTCCATTTTAACTTTTGCAATAGTGTGGTTGTCACCTTCCAGTGAATTACAAGAAGATTCATGTTCTTACTTCCCTTTGGCTGCTGTAAAAAGTCTCAGTTTCCCAGCAGTTTGTGAGAATACCAGTGACATAACTTTCAAAACAACAATCCTAAGGCTTCTGGAAAAACCAAGATTTTTCAGTCATGGCTGAATACCTGAAAAGAAACCTTTTGGCTCTCTGACCAGCAGTTAAATGTAGCGAACATTACAACAAAAGGACATTAAAAGTCATGAGAGTCATCTGTATAAAATAGCCAGCTAGAGAGCAGTAACAGTATAAAATCTGGCCCCAGTGAAGGTGAAACTTATCTTCAGATAGGGGTCAACGGTGTGTTCAGATCTCATTTTGTTAAAGGTAGGTCAAGTCTTACGCAAGGTTTCTGCTCAGGTTCATCTCACTTTTTCTGTGATTGAAATGAACATTATTAACATGATCCACAATTAACATCATCAATGTGGTTCATAGGTAACATTATTAATGTGACAGGACTTTGAATTTACAACAGGATCATAAATTAGAGTTTGACCCTACTCACCTAACAGTGCAAACAAGCAAAAGATCACAACACATGTTGAACTTGAAATTGTTTAACACATGAACTTCTACAATGAAAACATTTAAAATACTATTGCAGGTGATTGCAAACATATGTCTGTCTGGCATCATCTGCCCTGCATTGGTCAGGGAACTCTAAAACATCACAGAATACTTTTATTTAACATATCCCATATGCAATCAAAACAGTGCTCATTCAGAACAACATAGTGCATACAGTTTTAATCCTCCACAAAAGCAGACTCAGATATACCAATACCCATTCTGGCAGAGGAAAAATTCTGGTGAAGGACTTCCAGAAACATAATGGCTGACACATTTATAATAAAACATTAAAGTTAAAACACTCCCTCAGCATGACAGGCAAAGCAGAGTACATGAGACTCTTGTTTCCCTTTGTGGAACGAGTTACTAAGGGCCATTTTCTGTCCCAGCTTAAGTCAGAAATGAAGCTAACACACGATATGCTAACTGAGGATTGGCCCAAGGTTTTGTATTTTCCAGGCCAGATGGCTGTTTCCAACCTCCAGTATTAGGCAGTCAGTGCCAAGGGCCCTCGGTGAAACTGACCTACAGTGTCCAGCAGATGAGACTACATCCCACTGCTCAAATTCCCAACATTTGCTTTACTGAAAACCTTGCATGGATTTTGGCTTTCCATTATTTGATGTGTTCCAAGAGGTGCTTGAAGATGCCAAGACTCTGGAATAGGTTTGGGGAGGAAAAACTAGGCAGGAACTATATTTTTCTAAGACTTTTCACATATTCCCATGTTCTGAGCAAGTGAAGAGCTTTCCATCTCCTCCCAGGACTATTTGAGTTAAGGCAATATCACAGACATGCCTAAAAGCTTCTGTTTAACCCAGCAATATTATTTGGGTTTTTGAAAAGTGTCATTTGACAAATAAGAATGAGAGAAATAATTTCAACAGTGATAACCCCAAGCAGAGTTTGAACTGTCAGAGGTTTAAACAATGATGTTACCTTGTTAGCATCATTTCCCCTTTCCCTGCATGTTTTTGGAGTGCCTGAGTATGTTTCTTGCATGCTGGGGACGTCAGACGTTGAGAGATGCAAATTCAAAACCTCTGTGAAGACATCTCTGATATCCCCCAGCTACAGAAATAAACTTTTGGTTTAGGTTTGCAAAATCATCAAACTTCCTGCTCTCTCCCATCTCCTCTCAAGAAAAGATAAATGCGTGCTGTAATAGGTGCCCTACTTACCTAAGGCTTTGATCTCTCTCGGCTCTCTACTCGCAGATTTCTGGAGGAGCCCCAGCATACGTGAATTTACAATGCAGTGAGCTGCTGTGCTTTTCAAGAGGGCTGGTTTCAGCGCCGCATCTGCAAGACTTCAAAGGAAAGGGGAAAGTTATTTTTCTACTTATCTCTCCAATTTCCCTCTCTACTGCCTTTGGACACTGTCAGTCCTAGGAGATCATAGAATGGCTTGGGTTGGATGTGACGTTTTTTGGGACAGGCTCTACACTGAACTTCAATGAACTATATGCAAGGAGAAATACGCTCGTGAGATGCTGTGGGGCATTTTTTTATTTCCTTACAGGAGTCAGAGTGTGAAATACTACCACTAGATATACTGCCCTTTGCTTCAGACACACAAACACACATTTATGTGTTATCTTTCAATTTGAAACAGCTGCCTGAACCAGTAGGCAAGCCTGTGACTAAGCCAGCACTCTCCTGCAATCTCAAGGGAAAGGTGCAAAGCATGGACATCCTTGGCAAAGCATGGACAATATCTTGAGCGTGTGGATTCCTGCCCCTTCATTTAACTGCACTGACCAGCTCACAAAGTTTATGTCAGTTGGTCACCTGGGAGCCTTTTCAGGTCTCCAGGCATAAATCATGGCTGCATACCAGCTCCTGCACTGCTGAGTATTGCCCTTACCTGTAATCTCTCACTACGCCGAGAGACCGTGGATGGTTTATCCCTGGAAATGTTCAAGACCAGGCTGGATGGGGCTCTGAGCAACCTGGTCTAGTGGAAGGTATCCCTGGCCATGGCGGGGGCTAGAACAAGATGGTCTTTAAGGCCCTTCCAACCCAAAACCATCCGGTGATTCTATGATAACAGAGCTGCCCTTCCAGTTCTGCCTTCAGTTCTGGTGGTTGATTTAATGCCAAGCATTCAACACAGGGATACACACCATGATTTCACAGCCTTTGGCACCACTGCAGGCTATCATGAAGAGGCAGAAAAGTCAGCTTGCCTGGCAGCGTGAAAATTAACCGAATGTTTGTGTTATTCTTCCGTTAAAATATAACTTAATGCTATTTAAGTAATGATTATATATATGTAGCAATGTTCTATCATTTTATTTAAAACATTTTTTCCCCCAGACGATTGTGATTTCTCATGATTTTCATCATGTCTCATGAGCTTTTGTTCCAAGTTCTTTATTAATCAACTCATTGTGCTATACCCCTGTCAAACCTAGGTCCAAAGAAAAGCAATACAATTAACCTGGCAGGGAGAAGCCTGTGGCTGGCTGGAGTGGCAGTGGGCCAGCAAAACCACAGCACTTGCAGGATTTCATCGCTGTATGTCTGCATAGCCCTGGATTGTGCAGTATCAGCCCACCCAGAGTAGGATCCTAAAGGAGACAGGACCTTAAGCAGTGGTGAAGGTTATGTAGGTCCTGGCTGAAGGCCCACGAGCAGGCCGGGACTCAGGCATGCTGGAGTAGCAGGTATGTGGGAATTCTACTTATACTGCTGTGCTGTAGAGAAAATGAGGTGTGCTTTCCTGACATTGGACAAGAAAATGTTATCATCATCAAATAGCTGGTGTCAGTGTTTCTGGTTCTGCAAAGTGGTCCATTACATAATTGCAAAACACCTGCTCCATGGAAATGACAAACCTGCAGGGCTATGGGGCCCCAAAGGCTTCCCAGAGACCTGTGCAGTCTGGGTAAGAAATCCACCCAAATCAAATCTGTTCTCCAAAAGTGACAAGTTATGAAAGAAATGAAAGCAAAATCTCTGCTGGTGGAAATTTTTCTTCCCAGATTTATAGTTCTCCAAAAGTGACAAGTTATGAAAGAAATGAAAGCAACATCTCTGCTGGTGGAAGTTTTTCTTCCCAGATTTATAGACCAGTGACTTTTTTTGTTGTTGTTGTTGTTTGGGAACACTTGAAAAAAAGGGGAAATGAAAGAATTTCTGCCTAGATTTCCTATCGTGCAGAACTCTCTAGTCAGATCGGATGCTCTGAGGAACAGGCTGGGTGTAGATGAGAAAGTGGTAAGAACCCAAACCACTAATTGACCAAAATACTTCAGTCCTCAGAGGACTGACCTGCTCATTACAGGCAGCGGGATTAATTGAGAGGCCTCCCACAGGCAAAACCTTTTAATGGAGAAAGCTTTACCTGAGACAGGAATGCTAAAGGATCTTGGAAAGTTCCTTGAAGATGAGTTGGGTGGAAACCCCCTGCATCTGCAGTCAACATGACCTGAAAGAATACTTCTGCTTGATCCAAATCCATTAACCACTATGACCCTGGCAATCTGAGTGAGATGCCTGGCCCTGGCTCCAGCTGGGAGCAGAGGGAGGGAGCATGGCCAAGGCATTGTGGAATTAAAGACCTCCTCATGTCATTGCCAGGGATGGGGAAAAGGGACAATCACTTCCAGGAAGAGGGATGTTCCTTTACAATCAGAGGGAAGCGTAGGGTGGTGGGGAAGAGGCAGTCAGTATTTTGCTGTGGGCTTTCCGTGTAAATAGTTTCTTTGTCTCATACCTTTTGTTATTATTGTCATTGTTGTTGATTTTCTTATCTCATTGCCTTTTCCAGTAAATTGTTGTTATCTCTTTGTGTTTTGTGTTTTCAGCTGGAGGGGGAGTGGAAATGAGTGGTGGTGTGTTTCTTGTTGTTTTATGTTTTAGCAGGACTACTAAATTGTGGAATAGCATTCCTGAACCATGACATGCAGCAACCAAACACTTAAGAAAAGGGAAGATTTGAGGTGCCCATATATCATGGAGGAGTGTGTAAGATCAACCTCTGGTGCTTCATGGGAAAGGTGGGAGAAGGAAACTTATATTTAGTTCTAGCTTATTTCTAGTCAGCTGTTCAGTGAGATGGAGATGGGTGGTATACCGCCTGATCCTTCCAGGTGGCTTCTGAAATACCAAAATACATGACCTGGAGATGGTGTGTTACCTCATGGTACTTCTTTCGTTTTTGTTCTGGACCGATTTGGGATCCATGTGGTGGGTTCATTTCAACAACTAATGCTACTCTGGTAAACCTGCAGAGAGACAACACCAGTTAAACTGCCCCACTTACTAGCACCAGACCTCCTGTCACAATTGTATAACAAAGAAAGGACCAGTGTCTCAAAGTCTCAAACTAAGTAAATGAGTATTAGAAAACTAAAAACTCCCAAACCATTAACCAACAGGGCAAAATACCAACAGCTGATCTCCATTACTTAGAGTTTTAACAACAAGATAAAGAATATTCTTCTGGTAGAGTTGACAAATGCATCCGAAGTCATTGAGCTCAATAAAGAGTTCCCTGGTAGTGCACTATGGCCTGGGCACTGCAGTAGATGAGGTGAAATGATCTGTTGGTCCTTTCCTGGCTCTAATTTTATGGATGTTACAGCAAATCATAGAATCACAGAATGGTTTAGTTAGAAGGGACCTTAAAGATCATCCTGTTCCAACTCCCCTGCTGTGGGCAGGGATGCCACACACTAGGCCAGGCCTTGAACATCTCCAAGGGTGGGACATCCTGCAGTCATCATTGCTTTGGTGAATACAAGAAAAATCTGCAGTGAGTTGGGCAGATGGTGAGGTGGTAAACAACGAGAGAAATGGTGGGCTCTTCGCTCACAGAAGTTGATGACCTGTATTAAAACTCATGCTAGCAACTCTTTCTGCCAAGTCCCACTTCTCTGTCAGTGTTCTCAAACCACATTACATGACTCAGATGAAACCCACAGTATGGACAAAATTGGCTGCAGTATCATTAGCTCTTGGTTTACTGATGCTCGTTATGGTGGTGCTTTACAGAACAGATGTGAGCTCTTACCAAGGGTGAGCTGTTACTATTTTGGCTCCAGGAGGGCACCAGACAGACACTGGAGACTGAGATGTATCAACGTCAAGAAGCAAAACACATTTCTTTATTTCCCATTTCATCATCCCACAACATGCAGGGAAAACTAAAGGTGGATATCCTTACACCATGTTACCTTCTTGTCCCTATTTCCCCTTGGCTCAAACCTCATGCACATTAGGTAAAAGTTTTGAAATTTCAGCAAAATGACTGATTGCTGCAGTTAGTCCAGATGGCACAGAAGAATTCTGCAGACTTTTTTGAAGTCGAAATCAAAAGTGTGAACACAGGTACAACTCACCTTGGACAAGAATAAATGTTAAGTTTTGACATACAAGATAAAACCAGTAAATGACTAGTCAAGGCTAGAGAGAAAAAGGACTTCCCAGGCAAAATGTGTCAGTCTCCACATTGTTTATTGCTATTTTTAGTGGAAAAACACTTGTTGGCATCACAACTATGAAGTTTAAGGGTTGTATATTGTTTAAAGAGGCACCTTTTACTGTGAAAAGGACCAAGTCAGACTAGAAAAGAGTGATCACCGTGTGACTTCACGCCAATTATCAGATGGCTGCTGGGAAGTGTGGCATGTACCCACTGGCTTATGGGAATCTGTGCTTCTACTGGCACAGAAATGTAGGAACTATTGGAATATAGGAGGCTGTGACTTGGCCCAGTGGGAGGGGTTTGGTTTGTTGTCCTGGGGTTGACACACTCATGTTTTCCCTTTCTCAAGAGTGCTCCCCACCCCAAAAAAGTCACTGGGGCTACAAATCTGTGAAGCAATACTTCCTCTGGCAGAGATTTTGCTTTAATTTCTTTCATAATTTATTGCTTTTGGATTTGATAGTGTGCAGCACTCACCCAGTGACTGAATCCTTCACAACCTCCTTCATTTGGGGAATAATGGCAGGAGTTTCGTTAATTTGGAATCCAGCTGAAAGAACAAGATATTGTTTTTCCTGTTTCCAGTGTCTAGACTGGAGTACAAGCTCCCTCTGCAGAAAAATGTACAGGGGTTGTTCTGCAGTGCTCTCAGGTGTTGTCAAGAAAGGGTGGCTTGGAGGAATCAGCTGTAATACAGCATCTTCATATCCAGCACTGGCCATGGTCTCCCATGGTCTTCTGCTCATGGTTGTTTTGCTACTTCCAGTGGGGAGAAGAAAGGCAAGGAGGAAAATGCCCCCAAAACTTCAGATCTGCAGCATGTGGGGATTGAGGGTAGTTGTAAAAGGCTGTATGAGTTTGTTGGAAAATATTTCAAAACTAAGCAAGAAAATTCCCTGAAACACAAAGGGTACTTATGTCTTCAAACTAAACACACACACACACAAATACACACACACAGGGGAATAAGCTATTGCTGCTGCCAAGCTTTGAGAAAAAACCTTGGTTTCTATTGTGTTTTTATTGCATCTGTGATGGTCATCCTCAGAAACTTCCTCCTTTGATGAAACTGATGACCTAGGCTTGACTCCAGGCACATGAAAATAATTCCAAATAAGGGCCTGCAGCCTGACAAGCTGCTGTGCTCCAGAGAATGATAAACTGTGTTTATCAGCAATTGAAATTAAAGGAGGCTTTTTGACTTCATCACCTCTTCCAGCTGCCAAGGCCATACACCTCTCGGCACCTCTAACTGTGATTAGGAAGGAGGCAAATCACTTTAAATTGTATTTTCTGCTTCTGGAGATGCTGACAGACAAGGCTTATGTTCCTTAGTTTGCTGAACACCAGTGGGTAATAAGGGTGTCTTGAGAAAGAGCATCAAGGGTGGAGGGCAGGTGGGCAAGGAGAAAAATAGATTCCCAGCCAGCAGTGAGAGCACTTCTTTCTTTGCAGAATTCAGTTAATTCAGATGCACCTCCCCACAGGTTCATTCACAGGGTTGGTTTCTCACATTATCTGAATTATGGAAAATAGATGAAAATCTTTTTGGCTGACAGTTGTCATTACAGGAAAACAGCATCTCAGCAACTGGTGAATAACTTCTATTAATCATGCCACTACCAGTTGTGACAGCTGACAGGTTTTGTCACTACTCAGTCACAGACATGATAAAAGGAGGTGTTATTCTGAGTTTAGTTCCAATAAGAAGCAAAAATACTAGAAAGAGTAACTTATAAAAGCACTATTGTCCAGTGAATAATTACGTGTAGTGGATAAGTAAGGATAAGTAAAGGGGTTTTGATTTCTGAAACAACAACAAATGACTTGACAAAGCAAAATCAAGTAAAGATAAATAAGAACAGGTTAAAGTTCATCTGAGTTAATCCTGCCAAGGAAACAGAGGAAGATATAAAGGTTCTTTGAGGAGCATAGATTGAGAGTACTTTGTCATGGCAGAACTTGAAGCTAATGCCTTTGTCTCAAAATGAAACAATTACTGGACTGGAAGAAATCTTTGACACAGTTTGTGATGAGTACTGCAGGCCTGTGGACATCCTGATGCTTGGAGGTCCAAATTTTATGTGGTATTCATTGAACTTTCAATGTGCTTACATTACTTGTCACATAGTGTTTTATATTATACTGAAATAAGCAGTGTTACACTTCCAGACTTCTTGTCACCTGCTGGCTGCCAGAAACCATTGCTATTCTTTCCCTGTGCACAACTGCTCTGATCCTCAGTGTCTTTTGCAATGCACAAAATGTGCAAAGGAATCAGCTCAAGCATCTCACAAACTTGCTGATGATCAGTGTTAAGGATTGTGGTAATAGAGGTCCCCAGGTGAGACTGACAGAGGTCACCAAGGTCTGGATTAGAGAGGCACAGTTCACCTGCCTGCCCTTCTGCCCCCCTTTGACTTGGACACATTTAGAAGCAAGGAATTTGCAAAGGTGGTTGCAGTGTTGTGATTTTGGTTTGCTTTTTCCTCGTAAGTCACCATGGTTTCTTGAGATTTTGAGCTTGGTGGTGTGATGCTGGAGGGTTTCGTTGGTGTTTTGGTGTGAGGCAGAGCAGAGACAATGTTCCTGGGGACTCTGTTGAGTCTAAAGCCTGTTTTGTGGTCATGGTGACTGAGGGACAGGCTTCAAAGGGAGCCTGGTGTCCTTTCTGCCCTGTGCTCTTTGTCAGGAAGAAGGTGGGCAAGGACAGGCAGATGAAAAAAGTCCCACAAAAGGACTTGGCCTCAGACATCACCCACAGAGAAAGGAACTGCCCAAAACAGAAAATAAGGAAATAGAATATACTGTGCTATGGTCACTAGAAGGTCAGAGGGCTCAAATTCCCCTGATCCCCGGAAAAGGATCAATTCCATGTTACACTTCTGGTAACATTAGCATGTGGAACTGAAGGGAGAGAAGGTCTATTCATCTGTGAAGGTGTAGCTCTAGTAAAAAATATATGCCATATCCAAGTGACTTCTGACTTTTGCAGCTGACCTGAGCAGCATTCAAGGCTTTAGAAGAAGTCTTGAAGAACAGTAAAAGGAAGGATAGAAAGAGAAACGAGATGCAACATGGCTTTGGCAGAGCTGGAATTTGAAGAACCAGCTTAACCCTGGCTATGGTCAGTGATTTCCCAACTCTAACCTGTTCATAGTGTACATTTCTGAAAGTTGGCTCCATTGCTTCTGAGATGATGTGAGAGTAGTGGTTGCTTGCAGGAAATAACTACATGACAGCAAGAGACATTCAGTGTCATTTGTGAGCCAGCTGAATCTTCCCACAGATTGTGGGTGGGCAAACTTAATTTCTAGGTACATATCTGAATGCTCAAATCTAGGCGGACTCAAAAAAACCCCCATTGAATGTGAGATGGGAATTGCTGGTGAAACTGGATGAGACTGGAGCCGGGAAAGGGACTATGGGGTGACATAATAGAAATGGGCAGAGAAATATGAGAAGTCCACAAAGGCAGGGACTGATAATGAGAAGTACTTCTTAAAGCTAGGGGAAAAGGATGCTAGAGAGGCTGTACATTAGAGAAACAAAAAGAAGTTATGCACATGGGACTGGAAATGGAGAGCACTGCTTATGAGCAAAAACCCAGCTCTTGTCTGATGTGGCAGAACAAAGTTTAGTGAAGACAACAACGTTATCCAAGCACCAGGAGACTTTACTGTGATAAAAAACATGGGTGCAAGAACAGATATTTCTACACTGGACATAAATCTCAGGCAATAATTGAGAAGAAAAAATACTAGAGAAATGAGATCCTGAAAAAACTGCTCCAGCATCCACACTCCTAGTTTAAAAGAGGAGTCTGAGGGATTATATACCACAACCCCCAGGGAGGGCTCAGACCCACAGTGAATGTTCCACCAAGCTCTAGGGAATACTGCCAGCTTCATTAGGCTATTGCAGATGTTCACAGAGCCATGTCCAGAGATTTCTCTAGAAGGGAGGAAATGAGAGCATAAGAGCAGAAAAGGAGGAAGATGACATGTCTGGAGGAAATACCATGAACAGCCTGACCTACTCCACTGCCACTACACTGCCTACTCACTCCCTGATGCTGTCCAGAAACTGAATCCCACATTTCAAGTGCCTTCTCAGTGTCTATGCTAGTCACTTCCAGTCTTATCTCCATCCATCAATTTGCTAATCGCTTCCAGGAAGGCTGATAAACCACCCTTCCCACTCCTGTCCTTGGGTCCTTTCTCTCATCCATCACACACCCAGAAACATAACATCCTTTCCCACATGGACCTTTTATCCCCACCATGTGCACACAAGCACACATCATCCCTTTGATTCCAGCTATCTCACTCCTCCAGCAAAGTTTTCTGATGATGTCACAGACCCAAGCTGGCCACTGCTTTGAAGGTGATTTTCCACAGATCAAAAAGTCTCTGAAATCCAAAAACCAGGCTTGTTTTCTTTCTCTCTATTCCTACAAAATTATTTAATATTTTAAAATATTAGAAGTATAGAAATGAAAGGATTGTCAAAAGGTCTCAACCATCCACCAATTCTCATCAGGGTGACTTCTCTCTTTCTCAAGCTGACTTCCCAAGTTGCAGCAGCCTCTTGAACTTCCCCTTTTGGGATCCTATAAAAGGTCTCCGTGTCAATGGGAAGGTCTGGCATCAAGTCTGCTCCCCACAGCAGCCTGCCAGCCTCTTCTGCTGAAAAATGAAAGTGTTTTTTGAACTACTGACCATTGCTCTTAAGATTAGGACCAAAGAGCAAACTCTTATCCTTAAAAGGCTTCCTCCTGGAAGCTGGTCCACATTTTGAATGCTGGATGCTGTTCTGGTCCTCATATTCCCAGTCCTCACGCTCAGAAATGATCCACTTAAATGTGAAAGGTTCAAAGAAGAACAAAGACTATCAAAGTTTTGGGGGAAAAGAAACCAGGACACTGCTGCCCTAAAGAGCAATGACTAGGGTGGGATAAGATAGAGGTCTACAATATCTCCATTGCCAGGAGGACCAGCACTTTAGCAACTCTTTGAAAAAATAATGGAGGGTGCAAAATTAATTAGCTGGAATCATGTTTAAAATAAAAGAAGATAGGTCATATTCTAGAAGAACTTATAAATCCATGGAACTGCACAGAGGGATCAGAGATGGATAGTTTAGAAGGTATTGGAGAGAAATCATGTAGTCAGGAACAGCCCTCAAGTTAAAAATCACCAGCACCACAAAGAGCATCAGAAGGAAGCATCATTAAGTCTACCTTGTTCTTACTCTTCTCTAGACAGCTGCTCGTAACCACTCTTGGAGACAAGATTCATGGTCTGAATCCTGTCTGCTGTTCCCACAGACCTCACAGAAAGTTGCTGGGCAAGAGTTGTGAGAACATTGGCAGAATTCACCCACCTGCTTCCAGCATGCAGCTCTCACCTCCCTCCTGTGCCGCTGTAAATTGGTGTCACTGCATTCCGCAGATGATTCCTGGATGGGACAGCAGGCCACTTACCACTCCCTGCTGCTTGTCATCTTTGCCACAGTGTTCTTGGAACAGTCTCGTCCAACTCAAGGCAGCCACTTCCACCCCAGGTACACCAGCATATAGATATTTATAAAATAAGCATTCTATGTCTTCATTTATTTATTACTATATATATGATACTTATAGTGTATATCTATATCCAGCTGTTATTTTGAGGAATGTTCAGAGTAAAGAGATTCATGGGTACACCACAGTATTGTTGCCATAGGTACAAGCAGAAACCTGAGTGTTCATAGCTTGAATCTGCAATTTTCAGGCAGAAAGGAAAATTTCGAAGCATCACAATTACTGTAAACCCAAGAAATAAAGCAAGATGGGCAAACAGTTTAGGCAAACATGTTCTAAAGCAATGCTTGTGGAAACTGATGTTATAATTACAAAGCTCACAAGCTTGGATGGCAAGAGAAGTGCTAGACTAGTGGATAAGCAATACCTTCAGCAGAGCTGGGTTCCTGGCTCTGTAGTAAAAGCCAGACCTGTTGCACTGTCCAGGCCTCTTCCCAATGGTTACAGGCAACAGTTTTTTCCTCTGAATTGCTCTGTAGTGATTTCTCTCCACTGCAGCACTTGCTGAAGCAATGACAAGCAGGAATTCTGATGAGTGAAAAACCTGTGAACCACTTGACCAGGTATTGAATCGGGGCTTTAAAGTCATGCTCTAAACTACACACCATGTAGGGATATGCCATGAACTTCAGCAACTTCCCCATGATGAAGTCAGGACTTTGAGTTGTACTTGAGTTAGCTAAACTCAGGTAAGAATTGTAGAATTATTTAAGTTGGAAAAGACCTCTAAGATCAAGTCCAACTTTTAACCCAGCATTGCCAACTCCACCATTAAACCACGTCCCCAAGGGCCAAATGTATACATCTTTTAAATACCTGCAGGGACAGCCTGGACAGCCTGTTCCAGTGCTTGATGACCCTTTCATTGACAAAACTTTTTCTTAGTATCCAACCTAAACCTTCCCTGGGGCAACTTGACGCCATTCCTTCTTATCTTCTTACCTGGGAGAAGAGACTGACCCCTATCTGTCTACACCCTCCTTTCAGGTCACTGTAGAGAGTGATAAGGTTCCCCCCTCCCTGAGCCTCCTTTTCTCCAGGATAAACACCCCCAGCTCCCTCAGCTGCTCCTCACTGGACTTGTACTCCAGACCCTTCCCCAGCTCAGTTGCCCTTCTCTGGACTCACTCCAGCACCTCCGTGTCTTTCCTGTAGTGAGGAGTCCAAAACCGAACCCAGGGTTTGGGGCGTGGCCTCACCAGTGCCCAGCACAAGGGGACATTTACTGCCCTGGTCCTGCTGGCCACACCATTGCTGATATAATCAGCATGTCCGTGGCCTTCTTGGCCACCTGGGCACTCTCCAGCTCATGTTGAGCCACTGCTGACCAGCACCTCCAGGTCCTCTCCCACCCAGCAGTTTTCCATCCACTCTGCCCCAGCCTGGAGCTGCAGGGGTTGTTGTGACCCAAGGGCAGGACCCAGCACTGGGCCTTGCTCAATCTCACACAATCAGCTTGTGCCATGGATCCAGCCTGTCCAGATCCCTCTGCAGAGCCTTCCTGCCCTCCAGCGGGTCAGCACTCACACCCAGCTTGGGGTTATCTCCAAACTGACTGGGGAGGCTCTCAATCCCCTTGTCCAGATCATCAATAAAGATAAACAGGATGGAGGCCAACACTGGCCTCTTGGGGGATACCTGTAGTGAATGGCCACCAACTGGATGCAGCACCATTCACCACCACTCCTTGGGCTTGGCCATCCAGCCAGTTTTCACCCAGTGAACAGCGCACCCATCCAAGCCATGAGCAGCCAGTTTCTCCAGGACATGCTGTGGGAGGCTGTGTGTCAAAGGCTTTGCTGCAGTCCAAGCAGATATATTGCTAGCCCAGGACCTGCCTTTCAAATCCCACGCTGACTGGGCCTGATGCCCTGGTTGTCCTGTATGTGTCCATGATGGCACCCAGGATGATCTGCTCCATGACCTTCCATGGCACTGAGGTCAGGCTGCCAGGCCTGTAGTTCCCTGGATCTTTCTTCTGGCCCTACTTGTTGATGGGCATCATTTTTGCCAACCCCCAGTCAGCTGGAAACTCCCTGATGAACCGGGGCTGCTGGTAAATGATGGAAAGTGGTCTGGTGAGCACTTCCAGAAGCTCCCACAGTGCCCTTGGGTGGATCCCATCTGGCCCACAGACCTGTGTGCATCCAAGTGCTGCAGCATGTCCCTGACCATTTCCCCTTGGATCATGGGGGCTTCATTCTGTTCCCCATCCCTCTTTTCCAGCTAACCGGGCTGGGTACCCCAAGAGCAACTGGTGTTACTACTATAGACTGAGGCAAAGAGGGCATTAAGTACTTCAGCCTTTCCTTATCCTTTGTCACTATGTTTCCCACCACACCCAACAGAGGACGGAGATTGAATTTAGCCCTCCTTTTGTCACTATCTTTTATGGCAGTATATTAAGTTCTAGTTGGGCTCTGGCTCTTTCAATGTTCTCCCTGCATTATCCCACAACGTCCTTGTAGTCCTCCCAAACTGACCCTTCTTCCAGAGGTGAGAAACTACCCTTCCTTCCCCAAGTTCCAGCCCAAGCTCCCTGTTCAGCCAGGCTGGTCTTCTTCTCTGCTGGCTCATGTTTCAGCACATGGAGATGCCCTACTCCTGTGCCTTGTGCCTGTAAAATTTACTTCTTGAAGAATATCTAATGTTCCCTGATTCCTTTGGCCTTCAGGACTGCCTCCCGAGTGACTCTGTTGCTAAGCGTATGTTAACCAAGGAAAAAATGGCATTTCAGATCACAGGAATTCAGAGACCTACATTGTCATGAAATGTGAGTCTCTGAGTTATCTACCCTTGTCTGCTGGAAATTGGCAGAATCCCCAAAAAATGAGGAGGGGGAGTAGTTTATTGACATCAAGCAGGCTTATTCTTTCATGTCTTGTGCATACCATCTACAGAGTATTAATGTTCATAAGAGGCTGAAAGTTATGAATCAAGTTTGGTATATAATTATTTTTTTTCATCTGTTATCTGCAAACTATCCAACTGCCTTTTTTGAGTCTTTCCATTCAGCACCTTCAGGAGACTACCCTGAGTACAAAGGAAATGTGACTTAAAGGCCAGACAGAAGGAAAAAAAAAGTAATTAAGCTATTCTTTATGCTTTTCTGTGATGTCTCAGAGTCCTGTCAAAAACCAAGGACTTCAGGGAAAGATGGCCCAGAGAGAGGCACCATGGAGGAGAGGGGAACTGTCTGTCTCATACTCCTCTCTGGGTATCTAAAGCACTGAAGAAATCTAGGTACTAAACTTGAATAATTTTCAAAGATTCAGCAGTGATTCTGCCCTCCACAGTTTAGGAAACCCAACCACAGTTACACTCTGACAGACAACTCCAAATGCTGCTAAAAGAGTTTATTAAAGACCATACTAACAGTTCTCATAACAATGGCACGTACAATGATTCAAAATCATGACAAATAGCGTGGAGTTTTGAAGAGCATTATTATAACACACCATGGACAAGAATAAAGCAGATGTGCTGTCTCAGAACTCTACAAGCAGGCCCATGAAATACAGGAGTCACATCATACAGCTACACAAGTGTCAGAGAAAATAGAAAGGAAAAAAAAAAGTCATTCAATATGCAGTCCTTGAATTTATTGACAGTATTACAGTACTTTATGGGCAAGGACTGGCTTGTTCCAGCTGCACTTTCCAGAGCACAGGTCAGCTGGAAAAGCAAAAATATCCCCAATAAAAACCCTCCAACAAACATGCCTCAGGTGCAATCACCACTCCAGACCTTCCTGCTTACAAATTTTCAGTCAGAAATTCTGACCTCCCTGCAATTACTTTGCTCAAGATAGTGTTTTGTTTTTTAAGGAAACAAAAGCAGGATGCTTCTTTAAGACAGTGCAAAAATATTTCAATGGTATTGTCAATGGTATTGTAAGATTAATGACAATCAGCATGGATCAACCACAGCACGGCCAACAGCATCTCTAAGATCAGAAGCGAATGGACGTGCTGCCCATTGACCAGCACTCCAGACTGAGGACTTGCAGAGGGGAAGTGTGTTCCTCTCTCCCAAGCAAGCCACCATTTCTGGGTTCATAGTGAGGAGTGGTCTTAGCTACTCCAGGGTAATAAAATGCTACAGAAAGCCTGCGATATTAAATTATCCAATCCTCTGTCAAACACTAACAAAAGAATATTGAAGTGGAAAAAGCACAAAGCAGCCATGTGATTTGTCATGGCTCTAACTCTACAACTCTAATGCTGATCTCGTCCCGACCGTGTCGGTCATGGCAGCCCGAGCGTGCCTGATGGAGCTGAGTAGCTTACAGCACCCCCATGGCCATCAGGGACTCCAGCAGCACGTGGGGATTTGTATTCTCCGAGACACACCAGCTAATTACAGCGGCAGGACAGCTGCAGCCTGCTCCTGCTGTGCTGCCTTTGCAGCTTTCGGCTATGAGATCTCAGGCCCCACCCCGGGCTCGTGGCCCTGCGCTCACAGCAGCACATCCATGGACATACATTCATTCGGTGTGCATCTTCAGAGCCATCTGCAACCTCTTCTTTAAGCAGATGTTGAGGTGTCTATATATCATGTTGGCATAATCTGTGTCAGAAGATCCCCAGGCAGCTCCACAGTATGTGAATTCAATGAGAGATAACTGTGCTTTGTCAACCCCCCCAAATCATCTCCTCCCAATCTCCACACAGTTGTGTTTGCATCATAGTGTGATTACGGAGAACCTTTTTAATGCCTGCCAAATTCAGAGGATAAAATCACAGTGCTGCATATCAACAAAACCCAGCAACTCCAGCCTCCAATATAAAATAATTTATATACACAAAGCAGAATTTACATGTTAAATAAGAAGAGATTGTCTCATTCTCTACGGTGTCTTACCCAGCTACTAAAAAATAAATAATTCACATCAGATTGATGGATTTGTTTCCTATACAGCACACGTGCGCTATCGGAGCTGACAAAGACAACATGAAAAAAACCTTTTGCAATTAATAAAAGAGAATTGTTGAACACTTGCACATATTGGCACAAGGCAGAAGAGATAAGAGAACATTACACAGCTCAGCTCAGGTGCCTTCCTCTGTGGAGCGGGACTCAGATTTCAGCTTCACAAATTCCTTGGCAACTTCATCATTGGTTCTCTGAGAGAGAATCCTCAGAATTGTGAGTCCAGTCTCATCCATGTGGATCCTGCGCCCAAGGGGGCACCAGCAAGCACAGCTTCCTTTGTCAGCTATGTCTCTGAGCTGCATCACTGCTATCCCCAGTACCCGGTCCTCCCGGGCAAAGCAGTAATCCTTCACACAGACTTGGAGCTCATAGGCATCAGGGCCATCTTCATTCCCCAGGATGCTGAAAAACACACACAAGTTCACTTACAGTGTCTAGAGCGTAAAACAAAGGTGCCAGCAGCTGACTGGAGGGCTCTGATAAGTCACAGAAAACTCCTCTCTACAGAAAACCCTGATCAGAAAGAGAGAGGTAAAACCTATAGTATGTGGGTATTTTTGCCAATTTATAGCAGATAAAGAAAACCTGGTTACTCAAGAAGAAAAAATCAACAACCCCCTTCAAGCTGCCTTTGCAACTTGTGTGTGTGTTGAACTGTGAAATGAGCGGAGCAGGAAACATTAAAGATACGCTAATAGATTTTCAACTCAGATCACTTTAAACATTTCTGCTTCTGCTAAGGGTTGCTTCATTTCAGAATTACTATTTTAATTAGATTAAGTCTTTGTTAAAGATTCAGGACTTCCCATTAATGCAAAAGCTAATAAAAGTAAAACCCCAACCCTTCTAATGTTTCTAAAATTAAAAGAATAAAAGGAACAAAATCTCTTCATGTAGAGGAAGCCTGCCTTTCCTCACAGAACAGAACAATTATATGAACACTCCTTTCTCCCCCAGACATTTACAGCCTTTTGCTGGTCAGTTCTGCTCATCTCTTTTTCATATGTACAGCTGAGAGAGCTCAAGCCTGCAGCTCCCTCTGTTAAGCCTCCCAAGAGAATATGTCCTTGTAATAATGAAAGAAAACGAAATAAGAAGAGATCAATACTTGATGCTGAGAAACACTGCAATTTTAGCAGTGCAACTTAATATCAATTCCAAGGGCTGTATCCTTGGAAACAAGTTCCAAAAGAATGTCCCACAGGTCAAGTTGGGATAAAAACACACATTAAGATTAAGAAATAAATAAAAATGAACTTTTAGCCTCAACTCTACCAATAAAAAATATGAAGTTCATTAAACTGACAGAGTACAGTAAAATATGTTCATAGGACACACAGAGCATTTCAAAAGTAGCCGAAGGACACAGCTGGTATAAAAGAATCCTAAGCATCCCACCCGCAGCAAAAACTTCCGTAATACAGCTTTTCTGCCAAGACACCAAAGACAGGATCAAGCTACTGGTTCATGTATTTCTTCTGGGCCCTGAGCAGGCTGTCTGGGGACACTGGAAAACCCTGTCTGTCCCCTGCATCTGCACTTGCCATGCCAGATTCCCAAGATATTTTTCACACTTACAAATGAAAGGTTTCATTGTATTTTGGAGCCCAGTTGTTGCTCTTTGACTTGGTTGTGAACTTCCTCTTCTTGTCACTCTGGTGGGGACCAATCATGGTGATTTCAACAAATGGACGGAACATGCCAGACGTCTGCCACTTCAGGTCGTTGGCTGCCACAACTGGAAAAGAGAGTCACAACCTGGTTTACACTAAATACTTACTTGTACTCATTGCTCTGGACATCCTTCATCTCTGTCCTGCTTTCAGTTTCTTGTTCCTAACTCAAAACATGACAGTGTCACAACATACATGGGCAGGACTTTTTTTGTAATGCAAGGATATGCTTTTTTGATCTAGTTTAAGTTATGTGAAGGGAATTTAGTGTTTGGGAGAGCATGTAACTTCTGCCATACGGATTGTCAAGAAACAAGCCCAAGAAAACAGGCATTCCTGCAGCTCTGGGCAGGCAGCCCTGGCAGTTCCATGGTTACATCACTATGATGTGTGGGATAAGGAAGAAAAGGGGCATTTTGGAGGCCAATATTAAGGTCTCTGTTGAGAAGGAAAATCAGACTGCAGGTAAGACAAACAAAGCCCATGAGCTGGGGGTAGTTTCAGGAACCAGAATTATTATCTTTTAATTCTCCTTCTATCTCAGGTCACTGCAGGGAACAGACTGAAGCAGAGGAAATAGCTCTGAAAAACAGCTTTTGCACTTCGGCATAGATTTAACCAGAAGAGAGGCCTGAAGAGCTGTTTACATAAATCTTCAGAGGAAATTAAAATAGTTAAGTATGCTGTATTCAAGCAAAGGAGATGAAGGAGGAAAAGGAACCCTGGGAAGAATCACTGCTTTGGTTATTTTCAGAGTGGCTGTTCAGGGACCCACAGGGCCTTCAGGATGGGGGAGAGGAGCCTCTGAACTCTCACTGGCTCTGTGATCTCTGGGTATACACTGAGCAGTTTCGCAAGATCAGCCTGCCCCGTTCTCTGCAGCACAGACTAAACTGTGGCGCCTGGTGAGAGCTATCATCTGATTTTTGTTTACTTGCATGCATTGCTGCCAATAAACAACTGGGCTGTGCACTGCTGTGCACTGGCTGGACAAGCTCATTTGCTGTTTTTCTACGTGTCCTTGATGTGAAACAGAGAAAACAATTTTGGCCTGAGATCCCATGAGCTAACACACAAAGGCCCTGACTGCCAGCTGGAGATTCGCCCCAGCAAGCCGGAGCAGCAGCATGTGCTTTGCCAATACCTTTCACCGTGACCTTGTGCTCCCCAGTTCCTGGGTGGGTGTACAGGTCGATCTGGATGGACACTTCTCCCACAGGATCATCCACACCGGAGCCTGTCAGAAGAAAAATGACACCCCCGCCCCCCCCCATGCACATATGGATTACTGGTTATTGGCAGAAGTCTTTATGGCCTCAGGAAGACAATGTGGTGTTCTCACAGCACACCTCCCACAGCCAGCTTTTCAGTCAGCTCCGGGAATATCACAGTAGTGCAAGATAACATCAGGTTCACATGCCCAACACACATAAACACCAACACTTCCTCCACGCCACTGAAGATTGCATCCTATTGAGAGCACCAGTGAGGATTTTAAAAGAATTTAAAAGATCTAATGCTCTACCAGTGGACCTTCACAGGGAATAAGGATTTTTCAGAAGTTCCTGCCAAGCTACATGTGTGTACATGCAGGCATTCCAGTGGTGGGCATTGGCATTCCTGTCTGCTCAGGGAAGAAGAGAGGACAAAAAACTCAACAACAAAAGAAAGAGGAGGAGAGGACATCACACAACAGAGGAAATTTAGGGGGAAAAAAAAGCTATAGGTATTAGAGATTTGCACGGGGCCATGGTGCAGTCTCACCCTCCAAGAACTTTTCTGCATGTTGTACATCACTTAAAAGTTGTCATCCTGACTGTCTATCTGCTTCCCTTTGGAGCATGGTGAGAATCCCTTCTTTGTTGTGCATCAAAAATGATGAGAGAGAAAGAAGCACTCACAATTTGCATACTTATTTCCCTTTATCAATTAGCCAGGGAGAAAACAAGATGCAGCTTCAGCAGGAAAAGATAACATGTTGGTAACAGAGGGAGATCTCATGAACCTTACAATTAATATGATTTTTTTGAACTTTTTAACTTCTAATTGTAATCACCATCATGTAATATGTGGAAATGTCATTTTTCTGGGTAATAAAATTAAGATGTCATGTAAATTACAGAAAATGACTGCTTTGCAAAATGAAAATCAAGTTTTGATAGGAGAGTGAGATTGATTTGACTTTCTCTTTGATAACTGCCTGACCTCAGTCTCACAATTAGCAATGCTGTTGTAATTGAGATACCTAGAGGGTAATTGAGTACCTATGAACAGCAGTTATTTTGTCAAATTTGAGGGTAAGATACATTATTAAGTGAAAAACTAGTCTGTCTGAAATTCTGGATAAGGAGCTTGAAGGATATCATTAAACAAACATTTTGATTAGACTGATCCAACAAGTCAACTTTGACAAGAATGGTCTGCAGGCGGCAAAAACATTCATTTAAAAACCAAGAGGCTGAGAGCCAACCTGTGCAATTCTCTGAGGCAAATTATATGCCACAAAACTGTAGGCAGTGAAAGTCACATTAATGTACAAGTAAAAGTATCCGAGCAACCAAAACAGAACCTGAAATTATTACCTCAGGGTAGGTTTTCATTCTTCACTTGAGTACATTAAACAATCTTCAGGCAGTAACAAATACAGTCTTGAATGTACTGTTTTGTCCTTAAGAAGGGCAATACTGCCTTTTTTTTCTGTATATAGGCACAGAGCTTTAGAACTGGTAGGCTTAATTACTGACCTGACCCATCTGATGGTGTGGGTCTGTCACTTACATTGTTGGCATTTTCCACAGGAACAGACAGAATTACCAACAGTATGTAATGGCCACATCCACAGAAACACCAGCCACCAAACATTCAGGTCTTCACTTTATTGATCTTTAGTGTAATTAATAGGTTATAAAGGAGATGCTGATGTCTCAGAAGAATGAGAGTAGAATCGTCCCATTACCTTTGAAGAAGACAAAATTTATACTACAGTTTTTTTCCTACCCTCATTCTTGTCTTTTTATATAAAAATTTTATTCTATGAACTGAAATTTTCAGAGACAAAAAACCGCTCTGAAGATGGCCAACAAAAAAATATTCTGAGCATGTACAACTGTAGGCATACACATACTTGTACATTTAGTGACAAGCAGATTTAATTATTGACATGAAAGCCTCATTGGTATTGCAATGCTGAAAGGTGAAACTGCAAAACTGAGCTCGTGCAATGGATTACAGATGTGTTTCACCTAAGAAAAAGACTTTGGACAGCAAAAAACAAATTAAGAGATGAAACACTGCAAGACTGAATATTTAGGGGTCTCCTGAGCATCCAGACCTTTAGGAAACCCCCTTCAAGCCAGATAGTTCAAGCTTGGCCATAACCTTGAGTGCATATCAGACATTCCCATGTATTACAGTAGCCCTTCTCAGCAGACCACATGCATGCAAGTCCAGGACTTAAAACACACACCCCATAGTAAAGGGTAGGGGAACAAGTCTGCAGCATCTCCCAAAAACCAGTCCATTTTCAAGACAACTTTCACATCCCATGAATAAATCTCAGGCTTGGAACAGGCTCTCAGGCAAGGTACAGACTTCTAAACCACACAACTTGTGGCTCAGTCTGTGGGATGCAAGCATTCGGTGGAAGTTCACTTCTACAGGGAACTACAGGGAACAGGACTCTGGAAAAAGTTTCTGAGCATGGGCAAGATGATTTCAAAAGCAAGGCAGCCGGGTAATGTTGTTATGGCAACAACATTAATCTTGAACATACCCTTATCAGGAAGAACGTCCTCATTAGCGGTAAACCTTATACCTTTCCCATCATGCACTGAGACATGAATTCAAAAGGCAAGAAAGCAAGCAGGATAAAGAGAGAAGAGTATGAATTACAACACAATTAGCAATGTCACTTAAACACAAGGCAAATATTCCCACTCTCAACAGACAAAAATATTCTTCTAGATCTTCTGCACCAGGCTTTGGAGAGCAAGGCTGTCTGCAAGTAAGGCATGGTCTGGGTTAAAACAGAACAGAATTTGTGCCGGCATAACTAAACTGCAGCCCTGATACTAATATGCAGAGCACACATTTAACAGCATAGTGCCACCGAAACCTACTGAGTAATGAAATGAAAGCAGTAGGTACCTCACAAATGGGAAGGTGCAACCATTGAGCAGAGAAGTAAGAGAAGTAAACAGCATTTCAATGATTCTGCATGAAGTCATGTCTTCCTGTGAGCTTGTGGGAATTTATGCAAAGGGAAACCTCAGTCACAGAGCTCTGGTAAGCAGATGTCAGCTGTAAATAGTGGTGCTGTCCCTTCTGTCCCTCCAACCTGTGTGCAGCTCTATCTACCAGCCGTGGTTAATGAGAAGTGTAAGCAAGAAATATCCTTCTTTAGCCCCAGTCTGGGGAGAAAGTCACAGAATGACAGAATATGCTGAGTTGGAAGTGACCCACAACGGTCTTTTGAGTCCAGATCCTGGCCCAGCACAGCATCACCCCAAGACTCACACCTTGTACCTGAGAGGATTGTTCAAACACTTCTTGAACTCTGTCAGGCTTGGTGCTGTGACCACTTCCCTGGGGAGCCTGTTCGAGTGCCCAACCACACTGTGAGTGAATGACCTTTTCCTGCTAGCAAACCTAAATCTTCCCTGACACAACTTCAGGCCGTTCCCTCAGGTCCTATCTCTCTGGTCACCAGAGTGAAGAGATCGGAGTCATGCATTTCTCAGACATATTCCAGCACTGATTCTGCAGATACTAGGTGGTGTAGCTCAGATCTTTTATTCCACAAACAGGGACCAAAATTCTCAAGTCTACTAATGTACAAGATGCTGATTTGGACCAGTAGCCTATCATGCTCAGTACTTGTTCCCTACAGTGTCTTAGACTAAGTCACAAAGAAATAAACTATAAGATTTAACTGATGACCTTGTAACGTGTGCACATTATGCCCTAAAGTCAGAGCTTCATTTTTTCTAAGCTTTTAAAAAAATACATAAATACCCATGCAGCCACTACTGTGGCAGCCCTGTATATTCCTGCTTCTGGGAGATAATGATAATATTCCCTTATCTTTGTATTTCTGCTAAATACTTGCCCTCAGTGAAATTTTACAGTCAAATCATGCATTGCATGAAGCTGCTTTCTCATATCAGATTTTAATTTGTCACTTTCGTGACTTCAATGGAGCACTTTCTTTCTCTGATTTTAAGTACTCCTGGCTGTAGTACTGACTGCAGAACATCAGTGCTGCACACTTCCTTATATCTTCACTCATCATGGCAATTTAACAGTATCCACATAAGAAACTAGCTTTAATTCATGGTTTGGATATATAATGGGAAATATGTGCACAGAACAGCAAAGATTGTAAGCACTCAAGTTCCCCGTTAAGAAGTGGTTTGTGTAAGTGATGGCAACAGCCAGGTTCCTGGAGTCCCTAGAGGATGGAGCAGTCTTTGACCTGTCTGGCCACTGGATGTCATCGTTGCTCTGCTGGGACACAGCTACAGGACCACTCTCTCAAAGGCACTCATTTTTTAATTTAACTTCAGTGTTTTAATGCAGTATGTTTCAACACAAGGAAGACCAGACTGTGCTGCTAAGGGCAAGGATCACAGAATCACAGAACCATCACAGTTCGAAGAGACCTGCAAGGTCATCTAGTCCAACTGTCAAGCCAGCACCATCAAAATCATCCCCAAACTATGTCCCAAATGCCACATTCAGACACCTCTTGTACACTTCCAGAGATGGTGACTCCACCACCTCCCTGGGCAACTTATTCCAATGTCTAGCCACCTTTTCAATGAAAAAATGAATTCTAATATATAACCTGAACCTCCCCTGACACAACTTCTGGCCATTTCCTCTCATCCTTTCACTGGAGACATGGCAAAAAAGACCACCTTGCGCCTCACTACAACATCCTTGCAGGTAGTTTCAGGCCCCCTCTGAGCCTCCTGTTCTGATGATTCAACTCCCAAACACTAAACCAAACTTTTCTCCTTAGAAACAAACCTTGTTTTGCTCACGAAATCTCTGAACTCTTTACACTGCTAGGGGAATGCCATATCAAGCAGCCTCATTAGCATACAAGAGAAAGTATGTGCTTTCCCCTCGGTCCTGGGGCTTGGTGTGGTGGCACGCTGGCAGAGTTAGTAAAGTCTGTGGGGTCACCAGCTCTCTTAGGCTTGGAAGAATTAACAGAAAAAGGATCCCATGCAAAAAGATGGTAGCAGGACATGCCATGGAGTTGTATGACTTTGCTGCTGGGAAGAAGTAGCTTAATGGCAAGGCTTTTAATTAAACAGCCTGAAAACTTAAAAACACCAGTTTTGCTGTTTAGACCCAACCCCTAATAACATCTGTCTCCTCTTATTGAGAATAGTGACATTCATAGTCAGCCAGTAAAGGTCCTTGATTAGAGATCAAATTATTCTGTACAATAATATGGAGATGCTCACATGAAAGCAATGAAATTAACTGTTTACCCTTCCAAATTCAGTGAAACAGCACCACTAAGCCATAAGGCTTCCCAGAGAGTCACCAAACACTTTGGTGACCCATCCCAGCAGCTTATTAATATGCTGTGGTGATTGTAATCATCTAGCTCCCACATACCCTGTACTGGCTGCAGACAAAACAGTGCATTTGTTGCTCTCCTGAGAGACTTCTCCTTTTACAGACAGCCTGTAGCTCCATGACTCATCACATTGCTGTCACTCAACCTTAGTCGGGGCCACACGGGCTGTGCCAGCAGCTGGCCTGTGACACAGGCACTGACTGGTTTCTGCAGTGGTGTCTTGATGAAATGGTGCCTCACACCACCATGCAAGTCTCCGTACTTCAAATTTCACTTCAGCCACCCACCCAACATTAATGCATGAAACGTGACTGTTAAGCGAGGATTGCAGAGAAAAAAAGACCACAAACACCCCAGGCCTTATGTTTCACATATTTCTGCTCTCTCAAAATGTAGTCATGGAGTGGGAAATAACCCCCTTTCCCTCCTTCCCAGTTTCAAAAGCTCTGAACTGTCACGCTTTCAAAAATGTTACTGCCAAAAGCACTCTACAAACTGGCAGTACAAGGGAGAGAAATTATAAGCAGAGCCAAGAGCTCCACTGAATTCTGCCAACACAAAAGAGTCTTACCCTGAGCTGTCTGAGACTGGACAAACGTTTTGATGAGAGTGTCCGTGGTCTGAGTGTAGAGGGAGAGAGCATATCGAAGTGACTGCAGGTCTGAACTCTTCTCCAAGAAGGTTTTCTTCAGACCATTCCCACCAGCATGGAAATATTGCTAGGAGTGAAAAGAAACAGGAAAGGTACTGAGCAAGAATTGCAACCAGCAACCAACATGTATGTGCAACTGTGTGTACGGATAGGAAACAGCTGGAAAACAGCTTCTGTAGTGGAAACTCAGCTCTTACACCAGCTGATACCAACTGCTCACAGCATTCCTCTTCCAAAGCACTTAAATATGAACATGTTGACTCCAAGCACCCCAGTCCCCTGAACTTCTTCAGGTGTACACAAACATGGCAGTATTTCCTCAGAGCCTTTATCACTGTGACAGCAGGGACAGACTCCTGACATCTCCTGAACCGGGAAAGGCACTGTCCTCCTAAAGAGAATTTGGGGATGGAGTTAGGGAACAGCAGAGACAGAAATGGAATCACTTACTTTTATTGTATCCAGTGCCAGGTCCAGAACAGCACACTGCTTTGGGGTGAGGCTCCTGGTTTCTTCTCTCACCATATGATCCTGCAAACAAACATTGTATTTAACATGAGTGTGCTGTCAGTAGCTAAAGGAAAAGGAGTCCCCAGTATCACCACTTTCTCTGGATTCACGCTGTATCTATCTAATGAGACAGCATTAATTCAGCTATTCGAGGAATGTTTAATGGAGTCTTTCAGAGTCATTTATTACAGCTTGAGAATAAACTCATTTTCTCTCTTTCTTGCAGGCACAGAAGACATAAATAAGGAAAGGACTGGACAAAGGTAAGTGACAATTTAAAATCACAGTCTGTCTCTCAAGAAAACCCAAACAGAAGTCTGCCTGCCACCACTGTCATTGTAGAGCAGCCACAACAAAACTCTCCAAATACCACCTAAATCAAGGAATTCTGAGAACTAGACATTAGTCAAAGCTGTTAATTAATATCGTCTGTGGATTTTTTTAATTCTTCCAACTACAAAGGTCACTAATTCATTCCATCATTTGTGTAAAAGAAGAAGAAGAAAAGAAAATGGGTTTGCTAAAAGAAGACATTGTTCCCATTAAGACCCACCAACTCTAACAGCAAAAAGCCAGGAATCACTTGGGAAAGAACTGCCTTTCTTGCAGTGGAAGCATATTCTTGTTAGACTCCTGGCTAACTACAGGATGTGCCACACTTTTGCATTTCACTAAGCTCTTTCATTCTGATGCTGAGTCTAGGTCTCAGGGTAAAACAGCGTATTTTAGGAAGTCAAAACTTTGCACAAATCCATATTCTAACTGAGCAGCTGGAGGGTCAGGCCAGTTGATTTCAGGTTGGGTTCTAAAGCATTCATAAAAAAGATGCAGACCAATCAGGCAAAGGCTATTTATCCCTACTTTAAACACGTCATAGCCTCCTAGACACTTTCCAGGAGACAAATCTGTTAAATTGCCTCTGCATAAAGCACACCTACTGTGTGGCATCACATGCATGTTTCACAGGGACAGACCTGCTGACTATCTTGCATCTTGCTGATTCTTCACACTGCCTGGTGCTGCTCCATTCATTACCCATTGCAATCCATCTCCTGCCTGATGGAGACAGGGCTCTCTGCAGTCCAGGGGCAGCACAAGGCATTTGCCACACTTCTCACAGACATCTAGCTTTCAGCTTTACACAGTGCAGCCTTGAACTGCACAGAAGATGCCTCTCAAGCTGTCAGTTTGTCAGACAAGTTCACACCCTGCTTTCTTGAGCAGTGGAGATGTGCCTTGACGTGCCTCTTCCCCCACACAGGATGTCCCTGGTCGGGGGACTCTGTGCAAGGGTACAGTACTCGGTGAGCTGCAGTGTGTGTTCTGTTGTGATACACTGTCCTGAGGGGAGCAATAGCTCTCCTCCCTCTTCTTTGTGAGCTGGGGGTAATTCAGTTGAAGAGGATGTGCCTGCACACCTCAGTACACAGAGACTTCAGCACACGGAGGGTAAAGCGTTCTTTTCTCTGTCTTACAGTCAGATTAAGTGCAAAATCAGCCAGAGCCCAAGGCCACATTCATGGGAGAGGCCAATTTAGTCAGAGTAGCTGTCTCCCAAGGCAGAGTGACTTTCACATCTGCTAAAATGACTTCCTAGGCCTGCCTGCCAGATTGCCCCAACTGCCACAGAAACCAGGTGGTCAGCACTTTTCTCTCAAACGCCTACAGAGCTTATTTAGCCCTGTGGAGCGGTCACTCCGCCGGTGCCCATGCTGTCAATCCACAACAACACATCACTGCTTTCTCTGAGTTTCCCAGTGTCATTTTCTTCCACACATTATGTAAAAATATCCCAGAGACTGGACTGGTAATACTTGCACCTACTCAGAGAGGAGCCCACGACTGTCATTCCTGTGCATACCTGCCCTCTGCAAATCCCACACTGTTCCTATAAAGAACTGTGCACGGTGCTACCTTGCACTTCCCAGATTGCCAGCCAGGAGCAAGAAACAAATATTTACGTCAAATAATTATAAAAGTTCAAGCAGAAGAAGTGAAAAAAAAAAACAACCCCAAACAACCCAACAAACTTTTCCTGATCTCTCAGACTCATCCTTGTATTCTCCACAGGTATTCTCAGAAGAAACTCTGCGGTCAGAGCTTGGCTGTTTACTCTGGGGGCAGCACAAGGGAGAGGAGGCAGTTCCTCCCTGCTCCAGTTGCTGGCTATTAAGCAAATCGAGCAGAAAGAGCTTGATAATAAGTGGGAGGCAGATATGTGGCATCAAGGAGCCAGGTTTATGGTTGGCTTTGTGAGCATTTCAACATACACTGTGAAACTGATTTGTCATCAGGACGAGAGCCCGTGCTTGTCAGGTGTCAGTCTCAGTTTTCAGCTGAGTTATCTGATTCACTAGGGCTCTGTTGTCCCTGTTCTATTTAAGACCAATAAAGCTTAAAATCCATCCCATAATTTGCCCAGGCTTTTAGTGGAACTGCAAAATGCAGAGGAGAGTGGCTCTGAAGAACCATGCCTTCCCTGTTAGCTTGTATGTGCCTGCAAAAACCAAAGGACAAAAAAAATATAGTATCTATCATTCTTACATGGACTCAAACAATTTGCACTCTTATAATACTCCTATTCTTCCAGAAATTTCTGGACACAATGTAATTTCCCTTATGGTCTCCAAAATTCAGGTGCTTTCACACTTAAGCACAACTCCCTTGCCACATGTAAGATCCTGTGTACCTGTACGGCTGCAGTTCTATATGTGGATATGCAAATAGAGGCTTGAACACACACCAGGGCTTGCCTGATTTGCATGATTACGTGCATTTCTAAAAATGCAGTCCAGAGTCACCGAAGTTAAGCTTTACAGTAACTGAACTGAAGACAGGTTGCTGCTGAAGGATGGCCTTCACCTGACCAGTGCAACTGGAAACCAGCAAAGCTTCCAACCTATTCCTGGCAAAAGGCACTGTGTATATGCTTAGAAATTCCAGTAATGAGAAAATATGGAACAAGTAAAAGATAACAGTGAATTTCAGTGGCCATACCCAAGAAAGCAAGCAAACCACAGGAACTCACAGAGTGTCCTTATGACCTGGGAGAAGAAATAGCAAATGCAGAGCTCTGCTCCCAGACATCAGGAGTACATGTAGAAGGCAGGGGTGGCTTCTCTTCCTCCACATGGTAAGTCCTTGCTGATGTTTTTGCAAGGGAAATGGGAAACTCACAGGGAAGAGGAATCACATTTGGATGCTGTTGTTCAGCTGCCACTCTCCCAAGCTGGCTATAAGCTTTTTTCTCCTCATTTTTTCCATGGAAGCAACATACAGCATTGCAAGCACAGGAAGCAGGGAAGGAAACACAATCCTCATGAGCCACCATATCACCAGGGATGACAGCCTGACCATGCGAGTGCATAAGGCCATCACTCAGCACAAGTGACAGCTACTCCCCCGGGGAGCCACACTTTGAGGTTTGTGCTAGGTGACTATTACCTGCTAAGTTAAAGCCTCAAAATGTAGCTGGAGAACAGGTGCATGTCTAATGACATACCTGCATGCCCTGATCACTCGCTAGAACTGCTGATAAGCACTGCCTTAAATGGGCTGCGTACTGGCCACATAAACATGTATGGAAAATGTGTCTGCTGGGCAAGGGACATAGGTGTACGAGACAGCTGTATTAAGTGTGCAAGACAAAACCAAAAATCTGTTGGAAGGGACAAATGCATTTTGAAACTGCACTGATTACTTAGGAGAATGTCCTTTGCACTGGGAAGATTTCTCTGATGACGCTCCGAGACACAGTTCAGGCCCAGCTCCATCTCCCTCCCAGCAGACTGTGCACCGTGACACTTCAGATTCAGACCTCCTCTTCTTGCACAATACCCGTCCTGTAGCACAAGTCCAACCACAGCACAGTGCAATCTGAGTGCTGTAAGGCATCACTATTTTCATACCATGCCTGTCGTGATCAGTGATTTAGTGCTTGATTCGCTGATGATGAGGTGGCGTGCACTTCATAATGCTCATGTCATGCACTGTCACGTCATGCACTGTCAAAACACATCAACAGAGCCTTCATGCTAAATGCCAGCTTGCCTGTGAAGGGAGCCCACGCAGAAGGAATTTACAGACACAGGCTCTATTCCATAAGCAACAGTTATTTTTGTAACAGTCCAAGTAATTCATCCACAGCTAGCACAAATGTCTTTCCTATCATTAGGGACTCCCTTTTATAAATGGAGATACAGAGGAGCTGGCCAGATATTGAGAAATCTACTTTTTTTTCATTTTAAATCGATGCACCAGACTTAGCACCATGTACACAGAAGAGAAAAACTACTTTGATGATTAAACCCACAATAAGTTTTAATGTTAAGCGCTATGCTAATGTTAGTAGAATGCATTTAAAAGCACATTTAATGCATTTAAAGGCATTTCTCTACAACTGCATTCAGCAACAAACCACTGGAAGCACAAAACATGCTATGCACTACCACACTTCCATGCTTACACACAGGGACATTAACACAAGCCATGCAGGACAATACCTTCAACTTTGACAAGTGTCCCAGTTCCTTAGCAGCACTGAAAATCAACTGTGTGCCCTATGGTTGCAGAAGTTAGAAAAGAAAGGAGGGGGGAAAAAAAGGTTATAAACATGTTTCACATATTTTTCCTTTGAGCAAGTCAAGTCAGTTCACAGCAGCTTTACATAACCACCCCAACACACAACAACTGGACTTCTTGCCAGTTTATTACCTAGTATAAACTCTGGCATTTCTGTGGATACCACATCAAGAGCTATTTCAGAACACAATGTCTTGCTAACCAGTTCACTCTTGCTTACAGCAGCCACTCACACAGGATGAACCTCCAAATGGATTACACAGGCTTGGGGTGAAGGCCATCTCCAACCACTCCTTTAGATTTCACGTCTAAATACACATGAAGACAGCAAAGACTGGACAAAGCAAAAGATCACACAACCCCAAGATGATGAGAATCCCTCTACAGAGGTAGGGCCCAGTCATCGGGCTGAGGGTAAGCACAGATCAGATCAGAAACAAAACTGGACCTCAGCTGTTTAGGGGTAAGAGATTGCCAAAGTCTAGTGAATACTAGACTCCTACTAGTGAATACTAGACATCACCTTCAAATGTCCTAGAGATTGACTAATGGCTCTTATTCCCCCACTGTGCCTTACTGACGCTGTATAACCAATGAGAAACATAAAAGGAAGATAAACCCCAGTGACAGGAAATCTTGCTTCAAGTCACTTCACCACTCTTACTGCAAAAATGTCTTCCTTTTATCTAGCCTAAATCTACCCTCTTCTGGTTTAAAAGCATGCTAGCTGCATGATACCTATGTACCGATTGGTTATTCAAGCATTTGGAAAATAAATGTTAACACATAAAATGTGTTTCAACTAGATCAGGTTGTTCAGAGCCCCATCTAACCTGGCCTTGAATGTTTCTAGGGACGGGGCACATTGTATGAGGACTGCTGGTTTCACGAACTAAAGGTCTCCAGTAAATCTAATTGTCCTTCCCTCTCCTTTACTATCCTTTCTTATCTTATCAGTCTTTAACACTCCCACTTAACCACAACAGTCATGACCACTCCCCACCCCAAAACACCTCAAACTGTAATGAAGATGTAAATCCAGAATTATTATACTGCCCTTTGCCCCTGCCTGTGTCATTCAGCTTTCCTTTGCTGCCTTCCCTGGTATTTGTTCATTACCTTTTAGGTCACTACTCTGGAACGGGAACTATCCCACACAACGGTTTGCAGAGAAGACTCTGGGAACTGGCTACTACTGCAAAGATCACTGCTGAAATAATTCTTCTTCTTCTTTTTTTTTTTCTTTTCTTTTTTTTTTTTTTGGATTAAAGTGAACATCAGCCCCTCAGAAAGTTTCCCCTCAGCAAAAAGTCAAGTCTCTTTATAGCTGATGCTTGAGATAGCAGAAGAAAACCAGGCAGTTTATAGATAACACAGGAAAACCCGAGTCTTGCTCTAGGGCAACTGGACACGCTCTGCCCATTAAAACAGCAGCCCAGAACTGGGTTTTTAAGGTGAGGGGGTCTGTTCTTTAGCTCTTCCAGCTTTGGAAATTTCTTCAAGCTGAAAGACTCTGTGACCTGAAACCACAGATCACCTCCTGATTTGCTCTACTTGTAACCACCAGCTAACCCTCACTGTTCCTCAGCCTTTTATGTTTGTTGAATATAAACCGACACAGAATGAACATTATTGATTTTGTAGCTAAACAGAAGCTCTTGATAAATGATTAAATTCACAACTTTTGGCAGGGGTGGAGGGGAGAGTGCAGGCAAGCACAATAAATCCACGAAGGAAAGTTTCTGAAATGAGACTCGGAGCTTGACTTGCTGTCAGTATCCAATGGGTAGTGTTGAAGAGTACAGCTCTCTAATCTGGAAGAGCAGGTATTTCCATGTATTTCCAGCAAGGAGGGTTAAACATGACTGCACACCAGCAGCAACAGAGAGATTTCACTGTGGGCCACGCCAAATAACCCACCAGAATACAGGGTTTCACCAGCCTCTGCTAGCCAACAGATGTTCCTGCTGTTCTGTACGATTTGACATGAAATTATGTTGACTTATGGGTCGTAGAATTTAAGCATTTGGGTCTATTGGCCAAGCAGCAAACAAAAACCAAAGCAATTTTATATCCGGAATTTTGTAAAAGGGAGTAGTCTCAAAACACAGCAATATCAACATTTCTTAATTCAGTATTTTCAGCATTCACCAGACACTTTTTTACATATACATTTGAACAACATTAATCAGCCCAGACACATAGTCTCCCTGCCTCAGGCTTCTAAGGAGGGCAGGTCAGTAACACTGAGCAATACCCAGTGACTGGATATGCTTCATGGAACAAAGTTGCTCAGATAACTCCCAGTTCTTGCACGCTAAGAAAATCCTCATCAATCAGTGACAATCTCTGTCAATGCATCTGCAAGGAGAAATTATTTTGCTGTTACACTGAGTTTGTCATCAATGCTGGTAACATCTAATGAAAATCTGCACAACTCCTTCTGCCAAATGGCATTCTAGTAAACAAGATGCCATACTCCTCAAGAAAATTATTTATGCATGGAAAACATACCACAAAGCTCTATGGACAGCACTTATTCCAGCTGTGCCAGGGAGTGGAAACAACTAACCTTAAATTATCAGGTAGCTTTGAGAAAAGCTGTCCTCAATGGAATTGATTAAAATGTCAAGGATAGACTATGAGAACAAATTAAATCCTTATCATGAATCATGCCTAGCTCTGCGGCAAACACAGCTGGAAAGGGGATGGGCCTTCATGCTGGTTTTTCTGACTCTTCCCATAATGTTAGTTTTATTTTCCTAAACTCTTCAGAAACAAGAAACACACCTATAGTCCACAACACAGAGATTTTAGATTCCTTGTTAATGGTCTGATGCTTTTTCATGTCTTCACTGACAGCATTTATAGAAGGATCATCAGCAGACTCAAGTCTAATTGTTGGAAGCCAACAGAACTGCACTGATTTACACACCAAGTTACTCAAACCCTTAAAGCTTAACTGTCCTACTGCTCAACTGACAAAGTTAGGAAACAAAAGCCTACTGCAAGTTTTGTGGATTCCAGTCCTTTTTTGGAAACCATATTATTAGCAATGCTTATTTTTCTGAGACATAGTGGTGAAAGGAAGTTTCATTTGGTATTGTATATTCCTTTCCCATATTTTTTAAATTCCTATGTTCAACAACAATGAGATCTGATAATTTAACAGCATTAAAGTTCATTTAAAAAACTCTATCGTATCTGGCAATGGTTGTTAGCACACATTAAAATAAAACTATTTTTTGGTTGTTGTGCTGTATTAAACCACAAAAATTGACAAAATAAGCTTAAAAGTGGGAATGAAAAGAGGAAAATAATTACCTGTCAGTAGAGAGAACTAGGCACATATGCAGTTCACAGACCATAATTTTATTCAAGGCTAAGAAAGCTTTTTCTCCTCATCACAGAGGCAGCCTTGAACTTTTCTGCTCCAATCTAGCACAAGGGAGAGGATTCATTTAAACTAACAGAAGTTAAGAAAGGTTTCAGAAAACCTCTTAAAGCCACACTCTCCTCCACGACAGAGTAATTCTAGAGCAGCTCAGGCAGATGAGCCTGAAAAACAGTCTGGACAGCACAGTCTGGAAGTCACATGCAAATTCTGTCCTCAGCGTAAAGAAAATTTAGTTCTTATCCTGGACCATGTTCTGACTTAGTGAAGTCTGACAAGTAGAAAAAAGCATAGCAGGAGCAAGCACAAACGGAACTTCACGTGAACGGCTGCAGTGTACTGTGTGAAATAAATACAGGAGAGGCTCCGGAGGAATCACCTGGGTGTAAACTAAGCACCTCTTCTCTCACCTGACTAGTCACTGATGGCATGGTACAGTTTCATCCTAAGCAGTTGAGAAAGAAATGTATAACTAATCCGTTAATATCCCCAAGCATTGTGCACTGAACCTCAAAATAAGGATTCCCAGAGTGTATATCCACTCAACCAAGACAGGAGGTTTTTAATTACATGCTAGATCTTAAAACTACTGAGGTGTGAATTACTTGGTGAGTTACTGGAGATCATATTGCTGCTAATCTCTCAAGCCAATGGCAGAGAGTGCTGAGGGAGGTTGAAGTCACCCATCTGAAAGTCATGAAGGACCCGCAGCTCAGGTCGTCAGAGTGCGAGGTTGCAAAACTGTCCCCACTGGATCTCTCACAGTGCCAACACTTTCTCACCTGAGCCCCACACAGCAGAATCTTCCAGAAGCTAATTTAAGTGGACTTGTTAAGTCTGAAGAGAGGTATTTAAGCCCTGTGCAGTGGCAGTCACGCAAGTGACAAATGAGGCAAACTGCAGGGTGACAGGAACCTTCTACCTGAGTATGCTTTCCATGATCTCCATCAAAAAGACTACTGCACCTCCAGCAATTTTGCAGAAAGAAGAGAAAATATTCCATAAAAGAGATTCTCTTCTACCATGAATATCCCCCACTTCTTAAGGCCTGCACATGAGTTTTAGGACAGAAAACCCCATCAATGGTCCTTCAAACACATGGAAGCACCACTAGGGCTTTCTGTTGCTGAGGGCTGGGAGGAAAGTGTGCTACAGTGCCCAGGGCTATTTGTGTCTGATGTGCTTTCAAAAGAAAAAAAAAAAGAAAAGCCAGCCGAATTAGATAAGAACTGCTTGGCACAGAAGTACAATAGCAAAGAGGAAGTACAGCTTTTGCCCATGCTGGCAACCCCGAGTTTTGCCTTGCCTTGCCCTCCTAGCCTTCACTGCTGGAAATGATGAAAATCTGGTGGTGACAGAATAAATTGCTATGCCCCAGAGAACAGTGGAAGCAGGTCTTTGTCCTTGCAGCTCATCCAGCCTCACCACAGCTTCCCTGCTCAAGGACTGCAGACAAGGCCATTTTAATCATTGCATTGTTCATAACTGTCCTTCTGGAATAGCAACTCTTTTCCAGTTTAGACTAGGTCAGCCTCCTTGCTACCACACAACTAATTAGACACCAAAAAATCCAGCTATGAGCATTTTGTGTTATCTCAGACAAGTGAGTATGTGCTTCAATTTGCTTCTCAATTTGAAACTGAAATGATGGCAACAAGAAACTACGAAAAAAACTTTAAGTGGCTTATAGCAACATCCTGCAGGTTGGAAGAATTGGCTGATTACAGTTATTGCCTCATTCACGACACAAGTACTGAATCACTCTCCTACTCTGCCTTTGAAATCCAAAACTAGCAAGTATTAAGCTCAAGCAGCTCCTCCCTAGTTCTCTCTGAGGCCCTTGATCTCACTGATTCCATTCCAAATGGGTCACGTTAATGCTGCTCCTATATGATGATTTTAGCATCTGTCCCCAAAGACTCCTTTTTAAAAGCAATTTAAGAAAAGAAATTTCATCCTCCGAAATTTATTTTCTTTTTCTTCATTTCAAATTGTAAAGGCAAGCAGAAAAGATTACTCCAAATCTGAGCTCAGAGAAAGCAGTCTGTAGCAAATTACACCTCACACTAATTTTATGGCTGTATGACAGCACACTTCATCTCAACAGTTTTATTTAACGTCATCACCATCATCAAGGCCAGAGAAAAGGGTCTTCCCTCTCAGAGCAAGAAACACCAGAGCAAGAGGCAAGTTTGCATCACTTTCCTGGACACTGCAACCCAAGAAGCCCAGTCCAAATATGTGAAGGAACTGCTGAATAGTGAAAACCTGTTGTTCTACCCAGCACAGGGAAAAAAGTAAGGCTGCATATATGAGCTACAGACTGCAAGTTTACTCGAACAGCAAGATGAAAAGAAGTTGTGGATCATCTATAAATAATGAGGTTACAGCCCAAACTTCACACTGCCTCCAACTGAGTGTCATCCCCCAGAGCAGCTGGGCATGCGTGACTGACATTTAATCAGTTTCTCTGGTTTCTCAAAATTGGGGAAGAGTTAATCTTCCATTGTTAAAAGCATCACTACATTCATGACACACATTCTTCCAGCATGTCCACACAGCTGAACAATTATACAAAAGACTGCCTTTGAAGGAAAACTATCTGGACATGCTTCCAACTCCCCAACATCACAGAGAGAGAAATCATGCCAGCCAATGCTGGTGCTAAAGTCTTCTGGGGGAGGTAAAATGGGGGATGGGTGATTAAAAATCAAGCTCAAATGAACCACATCTATATAGAGAGACACTCTGGTTAATAGATGGCCAGGCAAAAGTGGCTGCAGGTCATGACCTAAGGCCATGAAGCATTACTGATCCATAATCCCACATACGTACACACCTTTCCTCAGAGGATTGCAAAGCCCTAACCAGTGCAAACTGACATACTGGACAGAAACTCCTTTTGGATCATGGATTTTGAATTGTGTTTTTTTCCTGGAGCATGCTCTGTGTCTTGCAACCCTACCATAAATAGAGATGCTCTCTTTCTTTACCAAGTTACAGAAATGTTTTTCCATCCTCAGGCAGGCTACATGCAGACAAATTTACCTGGATGGATGACTCACTAGGTCAGGGGGATGAGTTACACAGGCAATGGCAGCACTTTCTGGTATGAGTCAGGAAGAAGAAAATGCTTTACCGTATGGTCTGTAAGAGGCGGCAGCACAATCAGCTTCTCCATGGTGTTCATTACCACCCTCCAGAGCTCTTTCAGCACCCGTTTCAACACTGTTTTTTCACACACAGTCGCAAACAGTGTCAGGCTGCAGGGAGAGAGCAAGAACTGAGTAAGTTCAGAGAGCACAATATGCAATGAAAAAGGAGATGCATATGGAAGATTCGGTGCCCTATCCAAAGCAGCTTGTCATAACAATTGTTTTAAGGGTAAAAATCTTCCCTTTTTGTAAAGCATACTCTGTGTTCACCCCTGGAGTTCTAGCACTAAAAACACTGGCCAAAATGGATGACTGACATTTCTGATCTCAACAATTTCTGTTTATTGACCTGGGGATTACAGAGGTATCACTTTGTGATAGGTGGTTTGTAATAATATATATAATCCAAATTAGAGCAGGTACCATTGAACAGGATCCCTTTAAGAAGATGTATTTGGTTTATAGAGTATATAGAAAAATATTACAAATAAAGAACAATAGGTTTTAAGCTTCAAGGGGTTGCTACAATGATTTTTGATGAATACCTAAATTAATACTTCCCAGTGTGTGGTGCAGAAACTCCTGCACAGCTTCTGATAGCTGCTGAAGTCTCTGAATCTTTCACCTCTAAAACCACCCCAAAGTATTTCTTAGACAACTCCATATTTTGTCGTGATTGCATTCACCAAACACCTGCCATGTGTTTATCTGCTATAACACAAAGAGCTTTATCTCCCCAGTTTTTCTTCCTTAATTATAGTACAGGCTATCAAAAACGCCAAGAAGTCTTAGAATCTCCTTTGAAACATTTGTTGAACTTTGGCGTTTACTGATCAGATTGGGAGAGCTACAGAACAGGAACTTTGTGGCCAGCAGCACTTAGACAGCTGACTCTTCTCCATTGTGTAATATCTCCCAACTTCCCTTCTTCCCACAGCTTGTTAGACAGTAAATGAACAAAACCAAACAGGGGCAGGACTGATGTGGGTGAGACGCAAGAAGCATTAAGAAAATACTCTCCTTCTGTAAAGGAGGAAAGAAAATAATCCAGGTGTGGATTATCATAATCAAAATTACTTGCTCCACAGATGGATGGCAAGCCTGTAGCATACCATGTTCCCAGTGTTACAAAGGAATCTGGCTTTTGAGGATTCATGAAGGCATGCATGGAAAATGATCAAATGAAATGGCTCCTAGATGTAATGACTACTTGGTATAGTGACCCAAAAGAAAGATGGGATAATCAACACTAAGAGCAACCAAACCCCCTATATTTTAAACTTGTAAAGCTTCACATCTCTTGCAGCATTTCTTATGAAAATTGATGGCCATTCCTTACTAAATGAAGAACTGACGTGCATCAACATCAAGTTTAACTTCTACAAGGATTAAAAACTATTTCTCTTTGCAGTTCAGGACTTGGCTTATTAAAACTATGTCCAGTAGCCACATTTAACTGTCCCTGTCCAGCTGAATCATGCTGCATGGTACTAATGGCTACAATTAAAGCAATGGATCCACCTTATGCACATCTCATGGTTCAGAAGCTTATTTGCTAGTCAGAAGAGCAGCACTTATGACTAGAACACATTTGACACAACCATAATACTGAGTAGAATATGTATCAAGTACATAAGCACTGTTTGCAATACGTTTGCTAATTGGCTAGAGTAAAATCCCTATAGAAAAAAACCTACAGCTAGAAAATTTAGAATTTCAGTCTTTTTCACTACTTGATAAGCAGTGTACATTGCTGATTGCTATAATTGCCAGAGGCAGAAAGAAGAACTGAGAGTGTGCTTTGGCACTGAATGAAGGCTGAAGAGCCTATCCATGGCTTGTGAAAGGCAGATATGGGAAGAAAAGCTACTAATTCTTCTTGAAAATTTAGAGACTGGAAATCTCAGTAACAATCCAAGAACACAGAACTATTTTCTCCTTGGCCTCATTCTTGTTCCAATCCAATGAACTGTATGTGTAGCATATATTTAAACACTTCCTTACTTTCCATCCAGAAAGTCCATCAGTGGCCTCAGTACATTATCTGCATCTTGTGCAACTGTGTTTCTGGCATTAGCAGCAGAATTTGCTGTCCCTTTCACTTGACAGAGGATATCAGACATTTGCTTGACACATTCATCAATCCGAGTCTGAAAGCTGCACACATAGCAGAGAGAGGCAAAACCAAGATTATCAGTGGTAGAAATACAAGGTAAAAAATTTCAAGTTCACTCAGTTTCACACTTTTCTTTCACAAGACTTGTTGCTCTTTTCCTTACTGTATTTGTTACCAAGGGGTGTGCTCTCCAGTTCCTTATGCCCACCGCCCACTCACAGCTGACCCCCTCTGAATATGAGACATGAGCACATTTGAGAGGAGTATATTCATTCATCTTGCAGCAAGAAATTATTCTTTCCTGACTTCAAGAAATGCTTCTATTCTCAGGAGTTTATTCATTCATCTTGCAGCAAGAAATTATTCTTTCCTGACTTCAAGAAATGCTTCTATTCTCAGGAGTTTATTCATTCATCTTGCAGCAAGAAATTATTCTTTCCTGACTTCAAGGAATGCTGCTATTCTTAGCTCAAAACACCCTGCTGTACCCTTTGCTGTCTTCACCACAGAGACTTGGGATATCACACGGAGCAATGACACAATGCATGCCCCACTCTGAGCACCCAGGAGTCCATCAGCAGAAACCCAGTTATGACCCATCATAGGCTAAGTCTAAAATAAGAGACAGCCTGAAGGCAGGCACCAGCTTAAACCAGCCCATGCCAGGTGTCAAATTGGGATGTGGGGCTCAGCTGTGCAAAGTGCAGTGTCCCTGTAACGATGTGACACACAAGGCATTAAACCACAATTACTTTTTTACCTCTTCCTGCTAAGAAGAGGTTCAAAATTAAATAATGCACTGATTAAAAATTATGAATAGATCAGCAGAGCTGACAACAGATCAATTTAGCAAATAAAGGAAAATGCTTTGACATTTAAAAGAACAGTTACTAACAACAGGCACTACAAGTGACATTTAACTATCCATTAAGGGCATAGAGGTTTGAAACCAGGAAGAGAAGCCAGTGTTAGGAGCTAGGGTAAAGATTTAAGAGCAGGTACAAAAGTTTAGAAGTCAGCTTTACATCTGTATAAACAACCTGAACTTCTGATGTGCAAGCTACCTGTGACACCTGTGGGTTGGGTGTGAGTGTGCAACCTTCTCTGCCCCATGGCTCTCACCTTCCTTCTCCACCTGATCACCTTTCCTGCTCTGCCACCTCCAGCCTCATAGTCCCTCTTGCTCAATTCTAGCCTGCCTCTCACTGGAAAAATTCCAAAGCTGTCTCCCACCTTCCCTATTTCTAGCAGAAAGAGTCCTGCAGCAGTCAGTTGTGACTGCAATGTCAGCTTAACCAGAGACCTAAGCCACATCAAATAAAACAGCATAAAAAATTTCCTGTGCCATTAACAGTCCCTGTTCTGTCACAGGCCAATCCCACCCCACAGTCCTCCCATCACTTAATCAATTGCAGGACCCTGCTTCAAGATGCTTTAAAGCCCCAGTGAGAGATGGAAAATAACAATGCCTTTATAGATAAAAAGTAATATGAGCCAAAATGGTTACCAATTTTATGAAAAATAATAGATCAGTTACTGTGGCAACAGCTTCACCTGAAAGTGAAGCTTGTGTCAATGTATAGCTTAACAGGAGCCCTTGGCAGCACCAAGCTAAAAAACAAATTCACCTATGCTGTCAGACAGGGCCTGCTGCTCCCTAATTCCTCCAGGAATTCCTTCCCTCACTCCTACGGCCTCCAAGAAAAGAACAGCAGCTAGCCTTGCATGGATAAACCCTTCCAAGAATCCTCTTCTCTGAAAGTAGAAGATGCTTCTGTGTCCAGACAAAATCCTCTCTCAGCACAAGGGTGGTGAGGCTCTCTGGGCATGTGCTGCCCTCTCAGCAAATGCAATTATCTCACATAGATGAAGAAGAGTTAAAATCTGCAGTGTCAGATGCGCAGTGTTGAAGGAGCAACTGTTTACAGACTCTGCACAGAACACTGTGGATATCTGCCTTATCTTCTAAGTTTATATCCTTTAGGAGATCATGCTTATATAGTAAACTGCAAGTCTGCTTTTCACTCCCTAAGACTATTAAGGAATAAATGAAGCACCTGAGCTGTCTGACTGGCTAAATCTCTGGCTGGTTCCCAGTATGTATGCTGATACTGATCCCCCCAGTGTGTATGCTGATACTGGACAATCTCTTTAAGTCATATTATCAAATGTCAAGATTGTCCCCTAATTGTTTTGCAGCAATGACAGCATGGAGACAATATTCAGATAAAAAAAATTCACCGCCCTAATCATTATTTTTCAGTCACTCTCTGTCTAATTACAAACTTTACTGATTCCATTCAGCTAGTCTGAGTCTTTCCATTTCTTGCTGTACCATCCATTACTGGCCATGGGAGCTGCTCACTCATTTCCCTGCTTAGCTTTGTGTGCTGAAATCCAAACAGTCATTGACAAATCCCACTGTGAGTTTTTAGCCATAAGAAGTGCAAACCCTGGACCCTGGGAATCCAAGCTGGTACAATTTGCTCTGCCTTGTCCATGTTCAAGCTACACTACGGCTTGTGCCTGCACTAATCCTGTTATGCAGCACAATGTGAAATGAATGGGGTTTGTAATGAGAAGTGATTGTTTTCGAAGATCAGTCAGGAGTTCTGTATTTTTTTGATTTCGCTTAATTGACATCCTTTATAGTTCATTACAAAAATCTTACAAAGTTGAACACATTTTTATGCTCAGGTAAATGATAACATGGTTTGCAGTAAAACCTAATTGCCATCAATTACTAAGGCAATACTTTAAAGAGCTCCTTGAAACACTAGATAACATTTGCAGCAGCATTAGAACAAGTCAATCTCAAATTCCAAACCTGTTTTCTTCTTATTCCAGTATTCATTTAACAATCAGAAATCAGTCAGCTGTTTAATACATTCAGAGCAGAATGTTTAAACAAGAATGTTGCTTCATAAACACTAAGCTGAAAACTGCTTTTTGAGCAGTAAAGGAGTAGGCAATTCTGACAAGCACTACTTAATGAAAAAAAAAAAATCACTCTATGTAATTCAAATACATTTCACAGTTGAGAGATCTCTATGTTACAATTCCAAGCAGAGAAACACAGAAGAGAAAGACTTTAAAGATGTCTCTCACTTCTTTAGATGGACTCTGTATTTGAAAGGCCATGAATTAAGGACAAAAAGAAAAATATAATGCAGTTCACAGGAGTTTCTTTTCTTTCTTAACCTGACTGAATGAGATTAGGCAAAAGAAAGGAATGCTTCAAGGACAAGAAATACTTGTAATACTCACCTGTTACCAAACACTGCACTGAGCTCATCCAAAACATTGTTCAGCTTCACCTGGAGCTCTTTGAGATGGTCACTTGCTTCTGCATCCAACTGTGGATGAAAAAAAGAGCATTCAGATTGAATCCAGAGGGCAGTCTGCTGTCCTTTGCAGTGCTTCTCTTCACTGTTGACGCTACATTTAATAGCCAGGTGAACTATCCACATCGGACTCTGCCAGGTAGGATGCTCTACTCCACTGCCGCCTGCTACTGCTGCTACAGAAGCTGTGAAACCATCAACAGATATTTGCCTAAAAAGCAGCAAGTAAATTCCCCAGCATATATGTATATACATCTATCTATCTATCTATCTATCTATCTATCTATCTATCTATCTATCTATCTATCTATCTAGCTACCACTATACCCTTCAATATCCTTCCTGATGTTTGTTAAGTTGAGGAAGAAAGGAAATGTGAACTCCCTGTGGCCAAGAGTGTATCTAGGCTGAGAATTCGTCAAGTACTATGCATTACCCTGGGCTCACAGGTCATTTACCCCTCTGAGCCTAGAAGGACGCAAGGCTTTTCACACTGGTTGTTACTACTCGTGCATTTCTCCATGCATGATCTTGAAAGAAGGTATTTCACCTTTCACCCTGCTGCCAAATACTCCAACTGAAGACTGACCCAGACACGGCTCTCAGAAGGTTGGACTCCAGCTATTTTGAAAATTTGGCCAGAGTATCATGGCACGAGCTGTTGTGTACTTTTGTTGAACATTTTTGGAAAGTAAAATCTCAGCTACTGGTATTGAGCAAATGTAGCTCTGGTCTCACATGAAACCAGACTGCTTTTAGTATACAAGTGTTCAGAGGAAAACAAAAAACAAGTTCCCCAAGCACTACATGAATGCTGTTGACACCTTGGCAGGTTCTGTAATAAAGTGCTTCCTCCATTCTTATCAGTCCAAAGCACCTGTTTTTAAATTGAACATGATTTACAGTGTCTTGTATTCCAGCTGCAGTCATCCCTCCAGCCTCAAAAGAGCCACTTCTGAGCAACATACCTGTGTGCACACATAGCAACACAGGATGAATGCTTTGGGATCGTTTGCTCATAAAAAGTAACTTGTAAAACAGATCTGCCTGTGCATGCAGGCAGGTAAGATGTTTGTAACACAGAAAGCTTCTTCTAAGATAGAGCATCTATTTAGGAATGTAATGAGCCAGGTACCAGTAGAGCAGTTAAAAATCAGTTTAGATTTTCATGGTATATCCATCCATACAGGATTTGAACACGTTAGGAGTTCCCACTTCTAAAACCAGTGCCAAAGCCCTCTTCATATTCCTTCAGCATCTGTCAGAGAAAGCCAAGCCTTAAGGGATTTGGAATCTGATCCGTTCATTTTCCTGTTGTAAGCTGGCATGGAAAATTGACTCTATTACGCATTTGAACCTGTGCTAATGAAACTTCTGGATCAGAATTTTAAAAGTAATTAAAGTAAGAACCAACAACCAAGCAAATGATGATTACTTAGGCCTTGTAACTTTAGGCATTGCTGCCTCCGATTATTTTTCCTGATTAAATTTCTTTACCTACTATCTTTATAACACTCTTGCTCTTGATGGCAGAGGGAAGCTAATGTCATGCCAATCAGCATTCATTCTAGTCAGGCTTGTAGGTAACAAAATAAAAACAGCATTTGGTGGTGGTGGTTTGTCTTGTCCCTGCATTAATCCTTCCCTCCTACTGCATAAAGGCACGAGTCACAAGCTGATTTGCTCTCTACAATAAATGGCACTGAATTGCCCTCTGATTTCAGCCATTTCTGACAGATTTGAGGTAGGACCAGTTCATGATTCATCAACACACTCCAATTAACTGCTTTTCCAGCCAGAAAAATAAAAGCTAGAAGAATTTGGCACAAGACAATTACTCTTTACGATTTACTTCTACTTCTTTATAAGCTATCAGATGCACAGTCTAGAGGACGTCAGGATCAACACCTTGTTGGCTTGAAAGCAAATTTCAGGGAATTACCTGAGTGTGATTTAAGTTCATTAGGAAGGTGCTGGTAGGTGTGTACTACTGTTTCCCACACATAAATCACACGTCAGTAACAGAGTACAGGAGCATGTGGTATTAACTGCAAACTTGGCCAGTGTGGTGAAGCACTGACAAGAGTGCTCAAATGAACCTACAACGGTGTTGCTGTTGCTGCTCAGTCCATGAATTTTAAGCATATCAGCTATCACTGATAGCAGGAAATGCTACTTGGACTGCATGATAAATCTGGCTGGTATAGCAGAAAACAGGATTAGGCAGCTGGGTCACTGCCACATGTCATATCCACACCATTTCTTTCAGTAGGCTTATGATCTCCATTCTGTGGGTGTATCAGAGAGAATTCAGAGGAAGAATGAAAAGTTCTCTGTGGAAAACATGGAACAATATCCACAGTGAGGTGGCTTCTGATCTCTGAGCAAATATTTTAATTCCAGTGGAAATAATGGCTGGCACAGGTATGGTTTTGTGTCTGAGGCTAAATGTGTGATGCTGAAAACTGAGGTGCAAAGAGGGAAAAGCTAAACCCGTATTTAAATTTCAGGGGAGAAATCAAGGCTCTGTTAATTTTCTGAAAATATCTGGGACTTGGCATTTGAGAGAATCTGGGCCTCAGCATCTCATCTGAACCCATTTAGGGCTTGGACCTCAAGTTCTCTGCTAATCTGAATGGTGGCATTTATACCAAAGTGCTATCAACTTGAATTTAGGATGTTCTTCACCTCCCTTCCTCATGCATGAAACAGAACCCCTGAGTCTAAGAATTTGCAGTTGATGGGCTTCCAAGTTTTCCAAGAGATGTAATTAGTGCTTCTTTAGTTTCCACACACACTGGTGAAGCGTGAGTGGCCAGAACTGGAAGGCTTCTCTGTAGGTGGTGTAGGTGGACAGACATGACTCTTGCCTTCTAGAAAGCTGAAGATGTTAATCAATTCATATCTCAAAGGCAGGGACACTGTGAAATCATCAGGTCTGATCTGGCATATCAGCAGCTAAAGAATTATGCCCTGCTGACATATTTTAGCTTTATGCAAGTTACGGAGTTAATTTGACTCCAGTTTGAAGCTGCTGATTTTTGTTCTGCCTCCCTCCATCAGCCCCTGGGAGCTCAACAGATCCAACCCCTCTTTAGGGACTTACACTGAATTTTCAGGCATCTCCCCACTTTTCTATAGGAGTAAAGAGTAAGGAACATGGAGCATTGAATCCAAACAACAGCTGCCAACTTCTCAAATACTAGGGCAGCCTTAGCTATAGCATGTGGGATGGTAAAGAGCAGCAAACAGTAGATACCACAAATCCTTTGAGAACATTCCTATTTAAGTCTGGGCTGTTTCTAAGCTGTCCTGCAATTTGTTATTCAGGTGGCTAACTTAGGATTTAAAATATGGGCTAACCCTGGCTAAGCATTAAGAGGAGAGTTTCCTGAAGCTTTAATTGTGCAGATTAGCTTGAAACCGAAGGCATGAAAATTGTATAATGACAATACGCTGCTACTCAGCAGCTAATTCCTTGGCTTCCCTAGGCAGTGCTCATCTCTGATACTCACTTCACATGCTTCCCTCGGGGAAAAAGGTGTAGAAATGTTTTAAACTAATCTTTCACACTACATCTAGACTCCAGTAGTGTGCAATGCAGTACAGCACCTTTTAATTTCACTGCAATGAGTTCATTACTCATGAAAAGCTAAGCAAAGTAATGGACTGCAAGCTGAAGTCTGCTGGAAAACCACAGAGGTGGGTAGAAAATGCAAGTCACGTGAGGTTTTATTAGATAAAGTATAAATAATTAAATAAATGGGGCCAAGTTCAGGCAAACACCAGCACTGAATGTATGTAGCCCACTTAGCAGAGAGTTAAACTATAATCTCCATTCTGCTGGTGTACTGGAGATGATTCAGAGGAATCAAAGGTTTCAAAAGGTATTCATGTAACCGCTTTTTATCCAGGGTTCAACCCCCAATTTCATTGTTCATTATGCTTCTAAAGCTATCTGCCACTTCCTAAGCACTGTCTTTGTAAAATATGCTTTAGGGATGACTGAGAATGTTCCTCAGTCATGATGAAGCTGTTTTCATCACATGAGATCAATACAGCTCAGAAGGCAACTAAAAGTATTAATTATAATTCTTAGAAATTATTAAGGTACTTTTCTCTGTGTATGCACATGTGTTTATGTATTTGTGTGTGTATATATATATATTTGCTGTGAGCTCTCAAGCACAGATCCAAGGGAATCCCTCCAAAGCTCTCTAAAGCTCTGCTGCCGTCCTTATTGTTTTTGACTAGTAATGTTCACAGACACATTAAATCCAGAGATGCTGGGCAATTTTTGCCGTTTTGAGTTACTACAGTTCAGAAAAGAATAAGAAAAGTGAGTGGAAAAGGTACCATAACTCATTGGGGGCAGTGGGTGAAGGAGAGAGTAGAGAAAGGCACTACATGCAGGAGCCCAATCTCAAGAAATAGTACTGGGCAAACATTTCTGTTTCATATTATGCCAATACACTGCCGGGTGACCACAGGTGAGCCCTGTCCCTTCATCTCCCTTGCTGCAAAAGGGAATAGGTGACCTAGATTTCCCTAGGGGTGTGTTCTGGACCCATGGACACCAGGTAGTAGCAGTATTTCAGAGCTTTCCAGAGCTGTGCAGTGCTACAGCTACAACTGTAGATGGAGATGTATCTGGGAATAGTAAGCAGATGAAGCCACAAGCACATGGTAACTGAAACCAGTCCCCAGGGTCTGGCTGCACACATGGCTCAAGTAACCTATCTGCCACAGGAACAGTGGAGTGTTTGGTACTTGGTTCTCAAAAACACCTTTGAGAACACAAGAAGTTGAACAGTTCAAGACCAGGGCATACCACTATGCTAGTTTCTTACTCTCCCAAGGAAGCAGTTCTTTTTTGGATAGAGTAGTCAGGATAATGCTTACTTTTGTGCAAGCTACTGAGTCATGTATAAACGTACATCAAACAAATCTGCCACAGAAAGTAAGAACTGTCCTTCCTGAAGGACGATAAAATCCACGGGTGCATTTCCACTAAGTTCTATTTTCAAAGCTGTTGTCTCAGCTATTGTTACCCAATAGTCAGGTTCAATCTGCAGCAGAAAGACTACTCAAACTAGGACAAGACATTGTTTAGTCTAGCAAAACAGAGAACCTGGCAGGTTTCGAGTCAAGAAGCAATGTACTACACAGTCACCAAGCAGGAAACTCCTGGGGACAGAAAATAATGCAGGCACCTAACAGAACACGATTTATTTCTGGTGATCAGTGGCAGCCCTATGAAGTGCAATAAGCTGCATTCGAAAAGAAAAGGAAAAAAAAAATCACTTCCAAAAACGAGCTTCCAAGTGTGTTTGTCACGTTTCTTCCTGTGTGTTTTATTGCTCACTGTCTGGGTTTCTCTCCCCTTTCAGTCTGTTGTTTCCACAGGAGAAACAGTCGGTTCATTACCCCTTTTTAACCGTACTTACACCTCCTGTGGAAGGTTTTAAAGGGCAGAATGCAGAGAAGATATCTAGTCTAGGGAAAGTAGCCAAAAACCTCAAGAAATACCTTTTTTCTCCATCTATTCAATACAGTATCAGGGATATTTTCAATTTGAAATACAGAGAAACCCTACTTAATGGCTACCACTATGGAAAATAGTAGCAAATTGATTCCTTAAGGAAAATTAAAAGCACAGGCATTAAACTTTTATAGGCCACTTCACATTTCATCACAAGTTTATTTTTTCCCAAAAATAAGCATTTAGCTACTGCTGCTATTACAGCAGGAAGCAAATAATGCTAGTTCTTGATGCAGGGCGCAGAAATTAGGATTATTGAGGTGACAGGTGAAAGAATGACAGCAGTTTTCCTTGCCTCATGGGGCAAATCTATTTGTTGAGATTTTTGCCACTTCACAGAATTCTGCCACTGAGCACAAGCAAGATTTAGAAAAGCAATACAGGCAAAAACTGAGCTGTCCATCAGCAAAGCTGACTTTCCTCTTGGCATACAGGTCATAGCACAGGCTCTATCACAACACAACCAAAGAAAATGCACTGGAAAATAATTTTTTCCTAACATCAGCATCAGCAGGCTTTTCTTCATCTTCCTGAATCTTGAAAAGCAATGAAAAAAGAAGAGAAAAAAAGATACATATATTACATCAGAAGAGAAACAGTGATCTGGAGGAGTAAAATGTTATTTCTGTAAAAATTACCACCTGGTAACAAATGGACGCATCTGAATACCCCTCAAAACATGAGTAGAGAACTCATTTGCATGTCTGTAATGTATCAGATATTGGACATTTCATGCTAAAGGCACTGTCCCACATTTAGATGCCATATAAAATGATTCAATGTCCACAGTTCTGGAACCTCCACCAGCCACACCCACGTGAGCACAAAAGGCAATGCTTCCTTTCCTTTTCTATGCTACTCTGTGCTCCAAAACATTTGCTCCTGCATTTTATGACAGATTTTGTTGGGAAGCCTTCAGTCATGGCTGTCTCCCCACACTTACAGCGCCAGGTGTCACAAGGCTCTCCTCATGGCTGCAGTATTCAAGAACCAGTACAACACAAAGAACCCAGGAACAACAGTGCAGGAGGAATGAGGAGTAACACTCAGTCTCTCAGCTCTCTTACCTCTTTACCACCCATGGCTTCAAACATCTTCTCCAGCTGCACCCGCAGTTGTTGGATGTTGTTCATCAGGATGCAGGGCTGAAGGGACAAAAGCAGGTGACCGTTACTAGTCAGGATGCCAACACATTGTCACCAGTGGGAGACCTTGTGCCTCAACACCCTTCCCCAAGCACCACCAGATCCGAGAGCTACCTAGGAGGCAGGGCATGCACAGATTTCAGCACTCAAACATTAAAAAAAAAAAAAAAGTCAGTATTTCTCCAGCTTGAAATGGTATGGTCCATTCCCCGTTCAAGAACACCCAGATGAGCAAATCTCTCTAAGTACCACATCTACAGAGCAATCTGTGCCCACTTTTATTTTCTTAAATCACACAACACAGCCACTGTGGAAGTTAATTTCAAGGCAACCTGATAGCTTCCAAATCCTGCATATCATCTTTAGGACCTATTTTTATTTTAGGTCCAAGCCAAAATTTAAACTGCAAAAGCACATAAATTATGATAAAAACAATGCTGAAAATATTTACATCATCACCACGGTCAGGTGCAAAGTGAGATTGGTTTCATCAGGACAATTATGTGATTCCTTGGGGGAAAAGAGAAGCTCAGCTTAACTCACCAGTTTCTCTTTGGAACAGTAGGACTGAAAGCTCTTGGAGAGTATGTCAGCATACTGCATCAGCACTTTCCCAATAGTCTGTGAAGACAAGATGTGAGCACTGTTACTTGTCCTCTACCACTAGAGGAAAACTCCAGGAAACAGAACAAAGAAAATCATACTATTTTACACTCCCTTAAGAAAAGATAAACACCTGGATGCTGAGAAAGTATTACCTTAGCAAACCTCCTATTGTAGTGAGCAACAATGACAGGGTCTGGGCACTCCAGCTTCTTAATGATCTCAAAGCTCTGGTTGAGCTGGGTGAACACATCCACCACTGAGCAAGAGAATAGAGCGTGCTCAGATGTTTGCTGGAACTAAAACAGCAAAGAGTCATTGTTAAATGGAAAGATCTGAAATATACCTGCATTGCATGGGTGTTTCCGTCATCTGTCGCACTGAAGGCAGGGTAGCTTTACCAAAACCTACATCTTCCTCAGAATTAGTCAAAAACCCTTCAAAAGGCCTAGAGGAGCTAAATAGCTTTTTTGGTTGGATTATAAATTTACTGTCCTTCACTATGATCATGACAAGCATCAGCGAAATGTACCATGATGTTGAGATCCTTAATGCAATTCACTGTTTGTCCGTCAGTTAATGAGGAAAGAAGGAGAGAGCAAGGACCTATTTTAATTTTTTTTTATATTTAGCTATTAAGGAGAATGTTTGCATGAGTATCACAGACTACAGTGCCAACAGTCACTGAATAACAGGAAAGCTCTTCTCTCCATTGGCAATACTCAGCAAATTAAGAGTAAGATTGGTCTGTCAGTGGATTAAGGTCACATTCTCACTGCATGACTAAGTACATGCAAAGTGCCTCAATTTTCAATTTCAATTACTTCTCCCAAACAGAGAGAGCTGAGAGAGCACCAAGCCATTGGCTGACAGATTAACAGCAGCAGAACAGACAAAAATGAATGTTATGCACCTTGCTATTAAGAAGTTCTCTGTGACCTGTAAAGTACTAAAATAAATGAGTTTCCCAGTTGTTTAACAAGCAAAAGGGACCACATCCTCCATTGGTAAGACAGCTGAATTTATAGTGTTTTATTTGGTTCTGTGCACTGAATGATGTAGTGCCAAGTTGTGCACTCAGAGTAACCTACATACCCCATCTTTTTTATCTCTCTCCAGAGCACCATGCAGGAAATCTAAGGAAACATCTTCATTTTCATCCAGCCACTGCATCACAAACTGCTCAAACCACCTGCATGGAAGGAAAACCAGCAAGTTACAGCAGGAAGTGGAGAACCCCAACCCCAACAAGCCAAGTGAATGCTGTCAGATGTCTGAATGCTGCTGCCTGTGTGTGCAAAGTTCCCAAATATACTTGCACCTGTACACAAGCTACTGGTGAACAGGGCATGTACCGTCACTTAGGCTGGTTCTGAGCTGATTTCGTCTTTCTTCCTGTCTTTTCTCTTATTGTTACCTTCCCCTTTTTCCCCCGTGAGAGCCACCTTTAAGTTTGTTTTACCTCAAAGCACTTTTTGCAAAGCAAGTCATTTCTTTCCCTCCCATCCATGTGCCAGAGAGGTCAAAGGAGACCTCCACATCCACAGGCACCTGTCCTGCTGCTCACTTGGATGTACCAAATAGGCAATGTGAGAATAGGCCAGCTGAGAAGCAGCTTCAGTGATGGGATCTGACAGCTGGTCCCTCCATCCTCTGCTCAGAGGGACAGTACAAAAGGGGGTGTCTGTGTTTTTGTTGCCTGTGTTTAAGCAATAACATAGCACTTACAGCCTTATTTAAATGTCTGTCTAGAGTTTGTTGCATGCAAGTGCCAACACAGCACAGCTGAAGCAAATCTTAATTTCAAATATTACTAAACAGCATTCACAAACAAGAGAAAGAAGTGTCCATGTGTAATTTAGTCCATACAAAAGATTATTATGTGAGCTGTACAGAGTACAGCCTTCTCTACACAGGCAGCTGTGTTCACAGAGATTGTGCTAATTGTGGGCTGAGCTTGCAAAGAACATGAAAGCATGTGCCAGACATGAGAGGGAGATCAAGAGCAAATTCACAGGCAAAGCATACTAGATAGCCTTAAATAATCTCTACACTTTGAAATATAAAGCACATCAATGCTAATATTGGAAATTGTAACTGACACAGTGTTAAAATGCCAATGACAACCTGCCTATGCAGTCCTATTTATTATAGACAGCAACAGTGGAACACTGTCACAGACATATGGACTTCTTGTATTCTGGAAGAATTCCTTTTGAATGGCACTTCAGGCTCCTAAAAGTCAGCATATGTTGACGTCTGCTGCAAGTTTCTCAAGCTTTCAACGTTTTCTTTTAAACTGCAATAGTGTATTTTAAACAGTTCACGCCTTAGAAAGGAACTCAGGCAGTTTACAAGGAAGCAACTATACATCTTCCACCTGTTTTACAGTTCCCAGGCTGTGAGCTGCTGACTGCTTCACATGTCACAGGTCAGCATGCAGTGAGGATTACTTGTTTGTGCCAGAAGCCACAGTTTTCCCTCTGAGAAGCAGAGCAACTTCCTGATTATCATTCATCCTTAGTTACTGCATGACATTCACAAGAAAGGGCCATTTGCTGTTGAGAACACTGCCCATTTTTATGGGTACCATTATGTTGCTACACAAAATCAAGTGCATAGGTATACCTGTCTTGCCAAATTGTCTCATGAAAGGTGGCAAAGAAAACGGTACTGCTGGGTGGGTGGGAGTGGTGGTTTTGCTCCACCTCTCATAAAAAAAAGGCATTACTTTCAGGAAGAGGTTTACTATGAATGTTGAATGAACCACTTAGATCAGGAAATTCTGTAAGTACACCTGCAAAGCCAGCAGCCTCAGTTTTGTCCTTTGGTTAACAGAAAAACCCGAGAGATACAAACAATTTCTAAATACTTCCAGTCCATGTGTATATTCAGGGCCAAATTATGTTTGGAGCTGTAACACAAACGTAAAGCTATCTTAGGCCAAATACCCCTTATAATGTATTACTATCAGGTCTTGGATTGCTGAGCAAGTCAGGGGGACTCTGAGGACAACGAAGGCAATATATCCAGAACAATATGCAAAATTATCTAGCACAGAAATGAATAAAAACAATCTGATTTCATGCAGAAATAGCTTCAAAATGTTGTTATATTGCAAATATCTTCTCCCTCATCTGCTTCGTTTATTGGTCAGGAAGTAAACGCTGTAATGACTCACATACCAGCACACACGGTAGCGGCTCATGGTGCTGCTTCAGAGACATTCTGTGCTCGCAGGGGTCAGCACAGCCTGGCTCCAGATGGCACAGCCAAAGCCTTCAAACAAGGTCTGCACAGAATACACTTCAGTCCTGCCTACTGGGAAAGGCAGCGAGACTTCGGGACTGAATGCAAGTTCACCTCTGTTGGCTGCACAACAGAGAGGTAACACAAAAGGCTATCATTTCAGCTTGGCCATGGGCCTGGCTCCCTCAGGGTCACACTTTGCACGTGAATTGATCTTGCTCCTTTGCTGTGGGTATCTAAGGAACAATCTCTGGGCCTTGGCAAAAGCTGAGGCAAGAAAGCAGGCAGGGTTCCAATGAGTAAAAGAATAAGTACTGTGTTTGATGAAGAGAGCCAGAATAAGTCGACAGGATCTCAAAGGAAGGAATACTTTTCCCCACCAAAGAGGAGGCAGGCTCCAGTACAGCTACAATGCTACCTGCATGCTAACATCAGTATTTAAACAAAACACAGAACACTTATTTACACACCTAAAAAGCTGGGATTTTTCAGGAACTGACACTTCACAGCTTTTAGCTGGCAGAGAGGAAGTTTTGAAGATTCACTTCCAGTTCCATACCTACTTCAATTTCAGAAAATGCTTCTGAGTTTCAGAAAATAAAGGCAGTATAAAAACTTCAGCTTCAATACTTTGGACCCAGCACTTTGTTCAATCATATCTCAAGGCTACCAGGAACATGGTTTCTCACAGTTTACAAACAGGAAGAGTGAATTTTTGGATAGCATTTTGTCTGACAAGTAGACAGACAACTCAACCATTGTCTGGACAGCAGCAATTTAGTTTCATCTAAAGAGTTTACCAATGTGCAAACCTGATGCGTGGACTCCTTTGTTCAAGGAAGTTTTGAGGCTAAAAATACTTGTGCCGAAGCGAATCAAAGGACAATTCATATCAAGGGATATTTCGTGACAGGTGAAGGTTACAGTTGAGATAAACATCACCTATGTCTGACAATGTGGCTATTGTACTAAAATACGAGGGTGAAGTAACAAAGCCAGTGGCTGCTAATGCACATGAGCACTGAAGCTCTATCACGAAGGCCAGCAGAGCAGAACAGACTGCAGAACAAAACCGAGCATCATTATCCTGATTACACAGGAGAAAAAGAGAGATTAAGAATATCTGATGGCTTGCATGAGACTGCCCTGACTCAGAGGCACAGCGAAGAGAACGGGGCTTCTGAGACTGTCACTCCAGCACCCTGCTCACTGAGTTTATGCCTCCTGCTGACCTGATTTGTTAATCAAGACCCACAGCCCACACCAAGCAATTATGACCAACTGCCTCAAGTCTGATTAGTATGGAGCTAGCACCAGGCTTGAGGGTCTATAAGCCCGACAGCATGGCAAGAGAATTCCAAGTGCCAAACTGGAAACACAGTCCAGGAAAAAATGTGTTTGTCAAGAGGGGCAAAGTACTGCATTTAGACAGCACTGAACAGTCAGTACAGGGTCGGAATAGCAGTGTGGTGGGACACAATGCTGAGGGTGCCTGCAGACTGGCCAGTGGCCCACTGGAAGACCCACCAGTCAGCAATATCTATGAATAAAAGAAAAAAAAAGTTGCTGTCAACACAGTACATAAGAGCAGCAGCACTGCCTGCAAAGCAATGCAAGGCAAGGTCTAGATGAAACATCAATATTTAAGGCCATGTATTGTGTTCAGACACAAATAATCCGGAAGAGGTGCGTAAACCTCACTTAGAAGGAAAGCTAGAAACAAACAAGAACCAGCAGAAGACCATGAAGAGACATAAGCAAAGCATTTTACTCTTGTAAAGCAGGAAAAGTGCATTCTCTCTGCCCAGCCTCTAACGAGCTCAAACTGAAGCAAGAAAGATTTGGAGGGGGCAAAAAGGAGAGTGTATGTTAAATCCCCAAAACCCAGAGGATGGGTAACAGTGTAGGACAGAAAAAAACAAGATGTGGAGCAACCATCACTGAAAGATTCTGAAAACCAGTTAAAGCACTGGTCAGGCCCAGGATAACTGCTCTTGCATTAGGCAAGTGTGGGACTCTAGCTACAGCATTATCTTCAGGTTGCTCAGACAACCTTTAGGTTTGAAATCTATTGTTGCTCTTTTAAAGTTAAATAAAAGTTGCAAACAATTGCTTAGAGCTCAAGAGTGACAGCTTATCTGATGCTTCCAACTCAGCCACCCAGTCTTACTAAGAAAGAGAAAACATTGCCTTTACTTACAAATCCTGTTGTGTTTGTGTACATATGACATCCATGTAGAGTATATACACATAAAGCATATCTGCAGGCATACATCTTCTGTCCAAGAACTGACCAAAGCCCACACTGCAGGCACAGCGTGGCTTAAAGTCTGTCCATGCCATTGCTAAGCTTTGGAAATGTTGGGAGATATTGTCTAATAATGGACTGAGTTGGGTGAGGGGCAGTGTCACAGAACCACAGGGGTCAAACATGCACATAAACACAGACAATCAGGAGGTAAGAAATGATGTATCTTGAAGGCAGCCACAGGAGAACCAAATGGCCACCCTAAGCCCAAGGTAACAAGAGCAGGCAGATCATGGGGATTTACTACAAGAGACATAAAACACTCACGCTGGATATTCAGGCACTTTTGCCTTGAAGGCAGGCAGATCACGAACATATTCGTTGTACAGCCACTTCACTTTGAAGTGTAAATTCATATAGTCCGCACTTTTACACAGTCTGTGTTTCTCGTGCTCTGCAAGGAAGGGAAAAAAAGCAATTAGGTCTGAATTCACCACTGTCACCACACCAGGCATGGGAAGGACTTATAAAGCATGACTGCAAAATGCAAGGGTGTTGAGGATGAAGCACCTATAGAGCTACAAAATCTTCACAGCACAGGATTTTGGCAGCAGGCAGGAATTCTTGGAGGTTGGGAACATTGGGGCTCTGGAGTTTTTTTCTGTAGCTCCAATTAATACTTCCATTTGTTGAACATTTTTTCGTTGTCAAAGCAATAAAAACAGAGCAATCTCTCATGGCCTTTTCATTTAACAGACCACAGTTGAGACTCCATCTTTGCAGGGGAAAAATCAAGGTGAGCAAATCTGTTCATTCTTGGATGTAAACAAAGGTAATACCAACATGTTACACTAAATCCCCTATGAAACGAGTAGAAAGCACCAAGAGTTTGACAGGGTGACTCACAAGCAAGATCAAATGAGCTACACAGGAACTGGAGCCTTCCATGATCCCCTCTTCGGAGAAATTAATGGTATTTTTCTCCCACAAGGCAGGGTCTGCTGATAAGCCTCTTCCTCCTGCCAGGTTTCCTTATGTTTTTGTACCCAGGAAATGATGGGGAAAAGCCCTGTATAATGCCCATGCCTCCACAACACAACTCTTCCCACACACCCACGCCACTAAAGCACTGGCCATAATCAGACCTACGTTTCTGCAGAGATCATCTCTGCAGACCACTGCTCCCCTTCCTTACCAGGAGAAATGTATGGTCCATGTCTTCACTCTCAGGGCCCTTCATAGCCCACGTCCACACTACCATCTTTCAGCAATTGACTCCCACCTCCGATCAGCCCACAATTCTGTATTTAAAATACTTGTTAAGTTCTCCCAAAAGCAGCTCCATGCTTTCTCCCAAGCCACCCCTCAAGATGCATACACAGGCAGCTCTTTCTACTGCACTGCTTTTCTTCAAAATCCTCCTTGAAGAGATTAAAATTTATTCTTTTTTCATGATAGGAGGACTCAGCAGCTGGCTTTTGCCTGCACTGTGACCCTGCATTATCAGGTGATCAATTCTGCACTGCCGCTCCCCAGTGCCTCCTGTCTGTATCTATCTTTCTCCTGCCAAGCTTCACAGCAGGAATACACTTTGTGCCAAGCTTCTTTGTTCACTCCAGTGCCACAGCAAGCTGCTAACCCATGACTACAATGCGAGATTGTATACTAAAACACGTATGATTTTGGCTTAGACTCAGGTTTTTATCCCAGTATTTGACTTTAGACTCTTTTTTTCTGCCTTTAACATGGAAACCTCATCTAACTTTCCTGATGTAACCTGTTACAACTTTCCAAGGGCATCACTGCTGATGTGCAGACAGGTTTCAGCTATGTTAAAAAGTGAGAGCCTTTTTCTCAACTTTGAATGGCTTATTAACTGATAGGCATGCTTATCTTACAATACCATCTATTTTCAGGTAAATGCGAATTCTTGCAACTAATTCAAAACACTAAGAAATTTCCACATTTCTCTTGAAGCTTCACCAACATGCACAAGAATAAAGTCCAAATCAAGTGAGAACTATCCAACTGAAAACACATAATCCACAGTAATGTTCATGCAAAATTTTTTCATAAACCTTGACAACTGCCAAGCAGTTGAATGTTCCAGTGGTTTGTTTGCAAGCTTTTGTAACCGTGTAATACAGATTTCCTTCTAGTTCACGTCTCAGATCCACACAGATAAAATCTCAAAAAAAAAAAAGAAAAAAAAAAAAGTAAGGAAAAGACTAATCAAACAAAAGAAACCCAATCTTTGTTTTAAAGAAATTAAAATGCCCAATATCTGAAAGACATAATCCTCAGAGGTGACGGTTCAATGGACAAATTACATGTACTGTGGTCCATTTCACTCCACAGGGAGCTCTGTAAAGTCCATTCCTGTTTTACATTAATAACCTTGTATCTTTCTTGAGCACTGAGAAAGCAGGAGTATACTCAGCATCTGAACTGCTGACCCTCTGCTATCCCTCAAGCAACGGTAGAAGAAAACAAGAACTCCCTCTGCAGATCTAAAACTGGAAACCAACAGAGCAATAACTGTGTCTGCTCTGCTCCCTGTGAGTGAGGAAACCGATGGACAATTATAACTTCATTAACTCGGATCTGTGCTGCTGCCAGTTGCTGCTCTTGCATGTGGAAAGTGCTGTTCCTGCTGAGGAAAGGTCTGACTTGGATGTAAAAAGGACTTAAATCAGATTTAGTTCCCCAAAATTAAACAATGCACTAAAAGCAAGCAATTCAAGCCTTTTCCTGTTTTCTAGGGCATAAAATACTTCTAAGTTGCAGAAGAAGAAGATGCAATGCAGCCACAGAAGCATAAGCCCAAGTACAGCTACTAGGACTACCTGGCCATCTAGGCACTAAAGGAGACACTTGACACTAAGGGATAAATCACAGGAAACTAAAAGAAAGAAGGAGAGGTCTTACCACCATAAAAGAGAACTTTACGTATTCGAAAGAAAGGAGGGGCTTGTGATGGAGAAAAGACAAGAATGAACAGCTCAAACATTCTGGAGAACAAAGAAAGCCAACAAAAACCCAAACTCCCGTCATCCCCAGCTTGCATCATCTGCCTTTCCCCCTTCAATAGATTCCACACAGTTTTGATCAGCTGTTTCCTTTGTAAGTGCAAACGTTTAAGACCACCTGAAGGTGACATGGAAACACATCAGTCAGAGGCATACACTGAAAATCCATTTTAGAAAAAGTCAAGTGAAGATCCTGGCAGCCATCAGTCTTAGAACTTTCTGTTCTGCATTATAACCTGCTGGCTTTTAAAGAGCTTAGCAGCAGCAGCAGCAGAACAGCACACAGATATTGCGCAGCAACTGCTGTGTTTTATCCTGAAAAGACCACAGAGTTCTCTAAGTCTCCCACACTTCCTTAGCAGATTTCAGCTGCAAATAGCCTCCTACAGAGAAAAGCTTTAAGAGTCACTAAGGCCATATTATTAAGGCATTAATAGGGAACTGTTCCCTAGCAGCACACTTTCTAGTGTTATGTCCAGTTCTACTTTTCAGGCAGAGAACAGGATTTCTACCACACTCTTCAATCACAGATTTTTTTCTTGATTGTTAGCCTACTTTTCATGGGTTAATTTCTAGCAAATAATGCCAAGTTTCTGTAAAGAAGCTTTAATAGGTACCATGGCTGTTGAAGCATCAACACTTTAGACAGCTGGCTTCTGTGTGTGCCTCTGATCCCCTTCTCCTTATTAGAAGTGAGAAAGTGGCAGAATGATTTATTTAAATCCTGCCTGCCAAGTCTACTCAGTCTCTCTTTCTACCAGAGATGTTTCCAATTTGCAGCTCTCCTAATACTGATGTGTCCAAACTAAGATGAAACGTTGCTGTCAAGGGTGATGTTGATATTCTATTACTGTGTTTTAAGGTGTTCCTAGCAAAGGAAGAGCAGAAGCTTCTTTGATTGGGGTGTTTGTGCTTTCTGGGCGACAGAGGTTTCAGAGAGGACAGTGAGAAAACTACTTACTACAGTTAGTGTGCTAACACAGAGGCTATCCAGCTGCTTGAGCACTAGGCAGTGTCCCAGGGGTGGAGCCAACTGTATGGCTTGGAAAATCATTCTCTACCCTACAGTAACTCCAGGGTAACATGAACCTGTCAGCCAAGTCTGGGACACATGTATCTGACCTTTTTCACTCTTGGGCTGATAGGGAACAAGGGACACTTCTCAAAGATCTGTCCTGTGCTGCCTTCGCCTGCAAACAGGGAAGTGCTGAGTCTGCTGTGCATGGTGCCTTAAGCAGTCACTACTCTGGGGGAGAGAGAAACAAGGGGGGTAGGTCTTGGAGCTTCTGCTGTGTCTCAGACACTGAGTCTCCTTAGGACAGCCAAAAGCATAAGATCCAGCAGTCAAACACACTGCTGGCCATGACTATTGCTGCCAGCTGCTGAACATATTTTATACAGAGAATAGGTGTTTCATTTTTATGACTCAACATTTTACACATTAGCAGTGTAACTCTTCAGAAAGTGCCCAAAGGATACATCGCTGCAGCATCCACAGGCTGGCACAAATTCTGGATCTGAAGCCCTTAATATTCTAGGTATAAATTAGGATTTATACATTGTTCTGCACAGGCTACATGGTGCACATTGGGGTAAGCTCCATATTTGCCCTCAACCAGCACAGAGAGGCACCATGGGGAAAAAGGAAAACAACTCAGGCAGCCAGGCACTGCTCTCCAGCTCAGAGGAGCCATTTCCCACTTGAGCCTCCCAACTCTCTTCCACACTGCCTACTGGAGAGCAGTGTGGAAGCATCAGGCTGGCAGGAGTGAGGGAGCACTTTCACGCTTTCTGCACTCTTTCTATTCCAAAGTCTCTTTACAGCACATACCCCCATTTCAACGGCAGCAACATGGTCTTTCAAGTCTTCTTTGCAGATCTGTTTATTGGTGGCATGAAAACTACAGAATACTAAAGCTAGTGTTACACACGACATCCAAAGTGCTAAAACTATGGGTAACATGAAAGTCCTTATCTACTCACAGCTGCAAGTTCCACCAAGGAGCATGAACTTACCACTTGGTGAGGTGAATGAGCTCACGTTATCCAGAACTTAGGAACAGAACATAAGGGAAAACATCATGAAGAAAGTTAGGGGCAAGTGTTATACTCTGTGGTCATGTGCACATATCTCCAAAAAATGGATTAGCTTTTGTTGCAGAGAGGTCCTGATGCACACAGATCTCGGAGCAGATAAGAAGTGTACCCAGGGATTACGCTACAAACTGGGAAAAGGAATATGAAACTCTTGGTGTAGGTTAACTGGTAGAAAAGCCAGTAACTGAACCTGAGAAATGACAGAGCCAAGAGCTGAGGCTGGCGAATCTAATTATCATCCTACACATCATTTAAGCAGTTTCCTTTAATTCCTTTTCCCCTAGTTTAAAAAAAATGCAGTGAGCTAATCCAATCATCTGTATTTAAAATATATGTAGTAAAGCCTGTAATTTAATTATTGCAGAGCTTGTTTTAAAGGTTATCTTCACAAGTTTCTGGAGAGCAAAGCAGTGAGGAATCACACTTGCCTCAAATAGAATTCTGCACTCTAAGCATTTCTTGAATGTATATTTGGAAGAGACACATCCTAACACAGACCCTATCACTATTCAACCCTCCTGCAGAACCTGCACAGCTAGACTACAAAGAAATTACCATGCAGTTTAAAAATTTTTGTTCAAAAAGCAAAATCCCTGTCCACCAGCTGCATTTGTATCAACTTCCATCACCAACAAATATCTGTTAAGAGGGATGCTCTTTTCAGCAAGTATTTGCTGTGCACTGAGGAATTAATGGGTGATACCCATGCCTGTGTTAAGAAGCTCACAAGTGACCAGAAGGGTGTCAGGAAAAGGTAAAATAAGCCCAGAGTGATCAGTGGGGATGGCACTGGCAACCAAAGGAAAAAAAAAAAATCAATCAGTCAAAAAATCATGTCCCCTTTGACAGTCATGCAATCTGCAACCTTTTAACAGCTGCATTTTGGATGCAAATTGCATTATAAACTCCTGAAGGTGAGCAGACAAGAGTAAGAAGAGCCATAGCTTATACTGGGTTGGACGGGACTGTAAAGATTGTTCATTTCAACCCCACTGCCATGGGCAAGGACACCTTCCACTAGACCAGGTTGTTCAGAGCCACATCCAATCTGGCCTTGGACACTGTCAGGGATGGTGCAAAACCATCTTCTCTGGGCAACCTGTGCCAGTGCCTCACCACCCTCACAGTAAAGAATTTCTTCCTGATACCTAATTTCAACCTATTCTCTTTCAGTTTGAAGCCATTCCCCCTTGCCCTGTCACTACACACTCTTGTAAAAAGTCCCTCTCCATTGTTCTTGTAGGCTCTCTTCAGGTACCCCAGTTAGGTCACCCTGAAGGCTAAACAAACCCAATTCTCTCAGTCATTCTTCACAGGAGAGGTGCTCCATCCCTCCTATATAAATAAGGACAAAATCGAAAGGGGAGCTAAAATGGTTTGCCAGAGCAAACTGTTTCTAGGGAAAGCGAACATGAAATTATCACCATTGCCTTATCACTAACACATGAGCAAGTAGTGACAGTCAGTATAAAAGAGAGTCTTCAACATAGTTAGCAGGTCACAGTCCTTCTTCCCAGTGTCTGTTCTTGCACGAGCTTGACCTCACCAGACAAAGGCACTGTGGGGTACAAGCATATACAAAAAGTTCCTAACACAGAATTGAGAACATTTCATCCAGCCCTGCAGTCTGTCAGATTCAAGCCTACACCTGGCAAAGAGTGTCCCCCCCACAGCAGTCTCTACATCTGTTGCACTGACAGAGATTAATAAAATAAATTGAGTCAATCTTTTTCACCTACAGAGCAACCCCACAGACTGTTTCAAAGAACAAAGTGCAGGCAGCACACTTACTGACAGCATTTTTTTCCTAGCAATCTGAAGAGTCTAATTGGCTGTCATACCTATAAGTGAGCTCAGATCAAAGTGGGGACAAGTGGATTGAGCAAAATTTTTTGAGTGGCCAAAAGCAGTAGCTTGACTTGGGTTTGGAATATAAATACAGCTAGCATGCTGCAGACAGCACTGGCACTTCTGGTTTATCACAGTATCACCTTACGAATTATCATAAAGCCCAACCCCACAGAGTCAGTGGGAACCGGACGCTCTCTGAAACTTGTGAAAAGTTGGTGAGATTGTGAAAATAAATGTATAGAACTAAAATCAAGTTCAGCAACTAACCATCAGAAGAGTACTTCTAAGCACCAGAATTCATTTCTGGATGTTTAGTGGGTTTTGCGTGCCTAATTAATTTTCAGAAACAGTAAAATGTCTTCCTTACTAGGAGGTGGAATTATGCAAAGACTAATTTGAAATGAAGATGTCTGCAGCAGGAATTGTTCTAACAGCGTCTTTCTGCCAATGGCTTGGACAATCAGTGCTGTATTATCCAGGGAACTAGAGTTATGGCACAACCCAGAGTCCACCAACTTCTCCAACCCTTTCTACCATAGTACAATGAAAAATGAAGCTGCTGCTGGCTGCTGATCCAAGCCATCATATCATAAGGCCAAAGAGAACTTCTGATTTCAAACCAGCTGGGATGTCAATAAACAGCTTGCAACACAGTTTGACATGGAGGTCTACAGCTCACGCAAATCTCAGCCTCAATTCTGACCCATAAAGCAGCTGTGCACAAACAAACAAACCACCAGAAATCCCTGCTCCAATCAGTGGTGCTACTCCTGAGCTTAAGCCTCATTTTCACCAAATGGATGGAGAATAAGAGATCAGCAACAAGTCAGCTGGCAGCAGTGAGATGTTCTCTTACCTTCCATGGCATATTTCATATCCTGGGCAAAAAGACTCCACATCACCTCTGCGCTGATCTTCCCAACTGCAAGCTCCTGAGGAAACCTGAGAGGACATTTGGAAAAGGCTTTGGCATGTGTCAAAGTAAAGGGTTCTTCTTTATTTAGCTCTTAGCTACAGTACAAGCTGAAAAGCTCAACATTACATGCTTCCTTCACCCTAGATAAAGTTTTGGGTGAATATTAGAGATCATGGACTGGACTCTGTGGCAATGGTTAAGTAACCCAAAAAATTTGTTTTAACTCAAAAAGACAGGCCTTGGATGTCTTTCCTAGAAGAGGTGCACACAGTAATTCTGGGAATGTGATCTCAATGCCCTTGCACCTCGTTCCCCTTCCTTGTCCATTGTTTTCTTTCTCCTTTTTGAGGGTTACTAGGCTGACAGGTGATTGCTGATCATGTTAAATCAATGATGATTAGGGTATAATCCAGGTCTTTGTGTGTAACACCTTATAGAATCTCTGTCTCTCTCCTGCCCTGTGGGACAGTAGGAGGGGTATCCACCAGCTGAACAGACCCATTTCAGGATCCTTTGCAATGCTATGCCAACTCCACCCAGTGCAATCTCCCAGTGCTGCACTGAACACCACGTTCCTAAACGACAGTGTAAGGCACCACAGCACCACTGTGTGCATTAATGTGCACCCCTGAACTGCTCAACATCAGAAAAAACCAAAAGAACTCTCACCCCAGTTTCAGGTGCCTCCCTGAGTTCAGGATTGTAATAATCAGGGTGTTTGTGCTCGAACGCCATCGTAACTGAACCTTTTGAAACTCTTCCATCCCAATCAAAAAGTTATTTATATAGACAGAGACAGATAAGACAGAAAGACAGACAGACAAGATAAGTACTTCCATAAATGCACAAGTGACAGAAGAGATAGAAAGCAGTTTAACAAATAAAGCAGAGCACACACAGACTAGCATTAGCCATACATGACACAGAAGATTCTTACTGATTAAGGACTGGGGTATAGGAATTCTTGTCCTCTTCTATGATGGAAACTATCAAAGTGATGAGTTTGGGCCAGAAATCAAGGTTCCTGATGCTGGGGCCCTGCTCCTCGGGAGGAAGGTCCTGAGTTTTGTTCTGGGAAGGAAGCCATTGGAAAACCAGCATAAAATTTAAGCGGAAACAAAAAGCTGGCAAATGCAGATCCGCACACAAATTCCAAACAGTAGTCACCTGTGGACCCTTTCTGCCAAAGAGCTTAAAATTATTAATGACTGTTGGCAACTTGTCTGATCTAATACTAAATGCAATAAAACATGCCAAACCATGTTGCTAACTGGTGGCCTCAAACACAACTAATCCCTGTTTTGTCATCTACCATGCCAAGAGCAGGCCAGGCTCCAGGAGACCTGCTGAGACATCATTTGCCCTAAGCCCATTCCAAATACTTGCTCTCTAGGCACCTGGTTGGTGACTACATCCCCATTGACATGTTGTGTGTGCGTTACTACAACGGGGCTAGTAGAGTTTTCACTTATTTGAGAAGCGTTTGTGTCTAGAGGCACCTCCTAAACCCAGTGCAGGATACTGGGTGCCTGAGAATAAGGTAAAATCTCATTGCTTGAGGTTGACATATGCTAATAACAGTTTCCTTGATCAGCCTACGTTTGCTGTAATTGGCTTTTGCTCGCTCAAAGCTACATCAAGCCCTCCCTTCACAAATAACTGCTGAGGCTGGCAAAACTCGTAATTAGTTAATGTGAAACAATTACCATCCTCCCTTACTAATTAGTGCTCATTAATTGATTACAAATTTTGTGCATTCAGAAGATAACAAGTCACGCAACTTTGTTTGTGCTGGCTTTTTGTATCAATTAGTATTCTTGTTATTATCTTAAGAAAATCGGAAAACTTGGATTTCTGCCTGCTTATCACCTACTCACAGGATCTGTCTGGTACTCCCGACTGTACAGCTCATGACAGTTGTTGAAAATGTACTCATAGGTGGAGTTGAGGCAAGCTTTTACACAGTCCTTCACTACCTGGCTGGCTCGGGGTGGACTCTGCAGCTCTTGGACCTGGCAAGGGGACAACAAAGAGAATCAAACAAAGCACAATTCATAAATCAAACCGGGAAAGAACGCATCGCCGTTTTGGAAACCACTCAGGGCTTGGTGGATCTGCAGCTTGTGACCTGAAACCACAAATGGGTCACTCTCCCCAGGCATAAAAAAGCAGTGACAACACTTATCTCCCCATAGGACCATTAGAAGCATAAAAGAGATTTTGATGTGGAAGATTCCCCAGAACAGACAGATCATGCGACTTGATATATGTATAATCTGAGCCAAACGGTACAATTTATGCTGAATTTATAGGACTTTGTTACAAAGCCAGCTTTTTTTCTTCCCCAGCATTGGAAGAATGTGCGACAGACCAGCAGAGCAGTCTACATCTGATCTGGAAAGACTTGCCAAAGACCACTTGTCTGCCTTTAAATATAAAAAACTTTCATTAAGTACATCTTTCATCACAAGCTTTATTGAATTTTAAAGCAACCACAATCCTTAGGGACATGCCAACTGATATGCCTCCTCTTCTTGCAACAGCAGCTGTTTTCATTATTTCATTTTTAGGTTGTTTTAGAAAAATGCTGCAGGGGTACTTTAAACTAAATAGACAGGCAAACATCACCCTGCAAATACAACTATAACCTTACAATTTTGGTATTTTCAGTAACTCTAAACTTTTCAGAGTATTTCTATAAAACAAACTTCCAACACAGACAGACTATCTGAATGAATACTCTTAAAATAAAGTTCTAAATTATCAGTTACCCTCGGGTTTAGGAGTAAAATTTTAAGCACTTCTTGAAGTAGCTGAAATTAAACACTTGCTTTGTTTTTGATATGACAAAAATTTTTAAGTGACATGTACTAACTAACAATGTTAGGTTGTAAACGTTAAAAAAAAGTTTGGAAGCCAAAAATCAGGAATATAAAATCATCTCATTACACACTGCTAGGACAATAAACTTAACTACAAAACCAGCGCATTAGCATTCATAACAATTCTCCTGGATCTCTACTGAGAGATATTATCCCATTTCAGTACCTCATCCTCCACAAGAGATATTCTAAAATATTTACTAGATAAAGATAGTGAAAAACCTTGCTAATGTTATTAAAACAGCAAATTATCTTCCTAAAACTAGACAATTTCCTTTCTTCATCCTCCTCCTCTTTCTTTTTTTCTTTCTTTTTTTTTTGTGGGAGGAGGGTGGGAGGGGGTTGTGCCATCTTTATGACTGAAGAACAATAGGGAAAAAGCAACTTACATCTTCATAATGCAAAATACAGAGAAGTAAAGACAAAAATGTGGATGTTTATACATGGTCAGCAAGATGATTTCCATCTTCCTTAAGTGTCTAAAGCATAGCAATACGAAATAATGGCTTGAAAATGGGAAATCAACTTCCGAGGGAAAGAACTTCGGAGATGCCATTCCCATCCCCACCCATATCCCTACCTTCATCCTGAAAAACGTGATGCTGGTCAGCAAATCCACTGTAGACTTCAGGTCCTGCAGCCGTTCACGGCTGCTGGCTGGGAAGTTATTCTGTTGACAGAAAAGGGAAATCCTGTTGGAAAGCACAGTCAGATCCATGCAAGGCTTCAAGCATGTGCTAAATAAGGAAACTGTCTTGGAAACATTTCCTGCTCAAGAAGCTTGTACCAGTCAAAACAATGCTCAATAAATAAGGCCTTTTTGCTGCAGGAGCTTATCTGTTTGCTTAATTAAATAGCTTCTCACATAAATGTAAAATCTGTGGATGCCAGGAGACTGACAGCCCTTGGTGGCAGGAAATCTCTCCTTGGCTGTAGACGAGCAGGCTGGGAACAGCCTCACCACTGGCAGCCCTGGCTTTTAGCCTGAGGTGGTGTGAGCCCTTTCCTTTCTGTACTCAATGCTTGGTTTCGTGGCTTCTCTTCTGAGACACCAAGGAGTGTGGTGTATTCAACACCTCACCAGAGAAATAAACAAGACCAAGAAGAAAAAATTAACACCGTTCCCATAAAAAGGTATTGGAACTAGCCAGTCCCCTGTGAGATCCCATATGTAAATACATATGCTGAATGCAGTTAGCTTTGCTCCTTGCACAGTACTCTTCCTTTTCCGACCTTAGGCACTGTGCCCTTTCCTACATTCCCACTGTCTCCAACCCGTGCCCTTCAACAGCATTCATGTTCCTCAGCATGTTCTTATATTCAAGCTGACGTGATTGGTTTTGCTGCAAGTAAAACAGCAGAGGCAACCTTCTCTTGGGTAGTCTCTTCACATCTGCGTGATCAAAAATTATTAGATATGAAGGTGGAAAGGGCAGAGGGGAACAAGTTTTCACTATTTACTGAGGACTTGCAGAAAAATATGCTGTCTCTTGACAGTAGTAATTGAGTATCACTGCAGACAATTTGATGCTCTTCACAGTCATTTGTAGATGGCCCTCCTGAGACGACTGTCCTTTTAAAGTGTCCACACATGGACTCTCTGGAACTCAGGGTATTTATCAAAATCAAACACTTCCATGGGTCAAGACCTAAATACAAACCATTTGACCAATGTAAATTGTCATCTCCTGCCTGGAAAGCTGCAAACTAAATCCTTTTATTCTAGAACTTAATTTGCCCTTTAGGGGTCTTAAAATAATTAGTAAATGCTCCTGTAATGCTTCAGCCATTTCTCTAAATACAGTGGCAGTCAGAGTACACCTAAATTATTTAAACTACACAAATCTTTCCTGGTCCTTTATGTAAGATCTTTCTTGTTTGTGCACAGTTCAGTTGCATCAGCCACCAAAAAGCAGCTTTTACTGAACACCAAGTAAACAAAAAAGGCAGCACTGCTACAGATTTCTATTGTCATGTGTTGATAATTTTCCCCCTGCTGCTCAGTGGATCAGTGCTCTATTGAGACCTTCTCTTACTAGTAATATAGCTTTAGAATAGCTCTTCACACAATATTGCTTTTATCTTCTTTTGCACCTTGCCCCTCTTCTTTTTTGTTTTGTCTTCCTAATGCACTTCTCTTAATCTGATCACGTTTTTCACCTCTATATGTTTTTCTGTGTTTCAGGTAAATGCTAAAATCAGAAGTGGATGACTAAATAAGATCAAAGTCCACATTCTGCCACCATTTTCAAAATTTTCAATGAACTGAAATTGAAGTTTCACCAATTTAAATAATATAGCAAGAAATTTAACAGAAGAAACCCCAGCCAAATCACATGATAAGACAATATTGACTCTGGAGTAGCAAAGAAAGAAAGTGGAGCGTTTATGAAGCCTGTTGGACTAATGCCAACATTTGAAACTCATCTCTTCACAGTCTGATGAAGTGGGGGGAATCTCAAACCTGACAATACATCGTGATTCAAGTTTGCCAAACCTAAAATAAGTGACAACATGGTCCTCTAAAATATTTCTGTCATAGTAAGAGAAAACAAGTCTATTTTCCCTTTTTAGATAATACCAAAGTAGCTGATAATAGTAATTCAAATTAGTTAATCCAATCCAACTTGGATGGGAAACTTCTGGGAAATTATCAAGAGATGAGCAGAGCTCACAAGCCTCAAACTATTTCAGAAGTCTTAAGGAAGTTATAATGGACAAAAAAACAAGCTCTAAGTTCTGTCCATGAGGGAAACAAAGCAGTACATTTGAGCAACAAGCTGCTCTTGAACACCCTTAAGACACAAACAATGCAAAAAGTTAGAAACGTAAGAGAAATCTAAATGGTGTGTTTCTCCTCTGTCCACCAGAATACCTGAAAGGATTCTGTTTATTCCCACTCACCCTGTACATTGAGAGATCAATCCGAAGTGAATTATGAAGCTGGTCCAGAAGCTTCACAAATCGTTCTTTCTGTTGAGCAGAAAACACCAATAAACATTCACATATCACCACTATCCAATCCATGTTCAGAGTAAACAGCAGGGTATCAGGTAATGAGTGTCAGATCTCATGAGAGCAGGAGGAAGCAGTATGGATACACAGCATTGTGAAAACAGTATTTGCTTTCGATTCTTGGATTTACTTTTAAACTGTAGTTATTTCTGAACTCTGTGAAACATCAGAATTGTCAGAAAAAACCACTCCATTATCACTCTGAAGTAGAGACAGAACAGAAACCTCTCTGATTTTCCATCTGCAATTTACACCAAACTTGTATTTGAGAGAAAATACTTATTCAGAAATTAATAAAGTACAGGCAGACAAGGCTCTAACTCAGAGCAATGATACAGCTCCATGATCTTATCTAGATCGGTGACAAGTACTACAGGCTTCTTGTGACATAACTTCTTGAGGTCAGGTCTCTCCACTGAGTTCTGATTTGGCATTGGGAATGTCTCCTCAATCTATTTCTAAATTCTCCATCTGATGGGACGCATGAGCTTTTCCAAATAGTTTTCCAGCATGCTCAACTCCCCCAAAAGTTACATACAAAACAAAATTTTAACCATTAGGGGAACAGACTTCTCTTGCGGTGGTGCTCTTTTTTCTTGAAGCAGTTGCTGTTTTTAAAAACAAAGTTCTGAAATTACCAGATCACATGGTATATTTTACCAACAGCACTAACACGCAGAGTTAGTATTATTTGCTCGTTCCATACCATCTGTGCTCCACTGTAATGTGAACACAAAGAATAAACATCACAATGCATTACACTGATTGATATCTGAAATATGTGATGATGAAGACAAACCCATGTTCTTTGTCTAGTCTAAAAGAGTTCCACTGCTTCCAACTCCTCACAAATTTAATGTTCCTTAAAAAGAACAAATTATGTACTGAAGGGTGGAAGAATTGAAGACAAATTAAAGAAGTTCAATTATGACATCACCAAACACACAAACCTACCCCAAAATTGGAGGCTGCAAAGCGGTCCGAAGCAGACACATTTGTGGAGGCAGTGGTGTGTGCATAATAAGCATTGATATTGGCAAGTAAGGTGCTCATCACAGCTGGCACGCCTGGGCACATGTATTTAGAGGAGAGACATGCAAAATGCCTGCAAAAGGACAGTGATGTAAGTAATTCTGGTCTCTTTTGTGCAGCAGGACTTGACTTTATCCCTTTAATAGACCCCTTCTGCTGGTGGGCACCATGAACAGATGGAAGTTATGTTTCATCCCTTTACAGAACTCCAGCATCTCAGAGCTTTTTTCAGAAAGATGCCATCTAGACAACAGCTCAAAACAAAGAGAAATCCCTGCACTGCAGCCATTTCCAGATCATAAAACAGCTTCTCAACCATTTGTTGCCAACAGCACATCACTTAGTGATTCTCTGGGTCCTGATGCCAATTCCTAGAACCATGCCTGACACAAGGAAATTTACACAATTTGCTGCTGCTTGAGGCAGACACAGGTTCTGAGGTGTCACGAGGCCGCAGCAGCTGGAAAGCATTAATGCCCAGTAAGTGTACACACTAGTATTTCTGTGGTGCAATGATACGTGATTCCTTATGGCTAAGCCCTGCAGCCTGCAAGAAGCGTGCACACTCATTTGCATTTTCCCATTCTCTCATTAAATGCAAGGAACCCTCCTCCAGAAAATCTCAAAATTATGCTAGGAGCATCCAGGCTTGTGAAATGATTAAAAAATCAAGAAAAATCTGTTAGACCTAAAAAAAAATCAGAGCTTAAGAGGTCTTATATCATGGGAAATGGCAAGTAAAGTTCATTCCAAGAGGCAGAAGAGATGGGCCATTTTTATGCAGAAATACTCACTGAGTTCCCAAATTAAATCTGGGAACTGTTTCCAAATGTAACTTTCTTCCTACCGGACTCATAGAATCATAGAATAGGTTTGGGTTGGAGGGGACCTTTAAAGGTCATCTAGTCCAACCTCTGCAGTGATCAGGGACCCCTTCAACCACAGCAGGTTGCTCAAAATCCCATTCAACCTGACCTTGAACACTTCCAGGATAGGGTATCTACAACCTCTCTGGGCAGCCTAGCCTATCTATCCACTGTTTCACCAACCCCATTGTAAAAGACTTTTTCCTTTTATTTATCCTAAATCTAACCTCTTCAAGTTTAAAACCATGCTTGCTACATGACACTTATGTACCAACTGGTCATTTAGGCACTGGGTAAATATAAGCACATGAAACAGCTTTGTTTAGCTTTAAGAATAGAAGTTGTGAGGAGTAGGGATCTAATCAGAGAGGTGGTTGACCTTCATCTTTGCAAATTTTCCACATCCCTGAGCAGACTAGTCCAACTTTCAAGTTAGCCCTGCTTATATGCAATGACTGACCTCCATAGAAACCTGCCAATTCTTTTTCATTTTGGCTTAAACCAATAGGCAGAAAAGCTGCTTGCAAGGTGAAATAAGTACAGCTCATAACTCAACTAAGGATCTGTAACCCAAAATTTTCAGTTTCTAATGTGAAAAAATTCACTTTTGTCTGCTACATTTTATATTACATTTGAAGTGAGAAATGAGCTAAGCATAGCAATACTCGCCCTTAAGAGGAAGAATGACTAATCCCAAATCCAAATAAAAGTATAGTGACAAGGAAAAGGTTCTTTGAAGATACAGAACTGCATTAGCCTAGCTCTGAAAAGGACAAATCAGCGGCACCATTACTCAAACTTTCTATAAATGCTTTTAGTAGCAGCTGGGAAATCAGTCACTTCAAAGGACTGCAACACTTGCCTCAACACACATATAGGACAAATACTTCCACAAAACCTCATCTCTTCTCCTCCCATCAGAAATCTTCAGTGGGAATCTTGAGCAACACCTTTTTAACAGAAGAGTTCTCAAACAGATTCGAGAGTCTCAAAACAGAAATGGCAGACAATAATTTCTAGACTTTGAGGACACCAGTGATTCAAAGACAGGCAGTCTCTTCTCACTCACAGTAAGCCCTGTAAGGAGCAGCTGTCACTACCAAGCTTTCCATTACCAATACACTTCATCTTCTAAATAGTAAGAGTCACATCAATTAGTTACACCAATCATCTGCACTAAGGAACACAGGAAATGCATCTTACGTCATGGCCTGGTATATTGACTCAATGCCATAACGCATTGCAAATTCATCCACGATCTCTTGGGCTGTCTCATCAAAATACACCTTCCATGCATCATCTCCTTTGGCATCAGGGATCTTCACCACCCCGTTCCCTTGCACATCTGTGAGATGGTGAAAGAGGTTCTGAAAGACAAAACAGGAACAAGTTTGTATGTGAGGCTGATGAAGCCTCTAAGTAAGATTCATGAAGAGTGTGGAACTCCTGCGGTGGGAGGCACTAACACAAATTTCTTTGTTCTCCTCCTCTTTCTTTCCCCCTGCCCACTCTGTATTTTCTGTATTTTACCGTCTTTTCTTCTTGAAAGAATCTCATAGCTGAATTTTTCACATGCATACCTACAACTTTATCCAGCAGACACTGTGAATGATGCAGAAGAGTGCTTCAGTGCACTGAAACCATACACTAATTAGTGTTCCTGAAACCTACGCATTTCTGTCCTCAGAATGAAAATGCCTTAATATGGACAAGCTATTTAAACTAGCTGACGTTGCAGCTCTGTATCAGCATTGTACTTATTATTATGCAGAACAGTCCAAACAGATTTTTTTTCCTGAAAAGGACACCCTTAAGATCACCCCTAACAACTAGACATTTCCATTATTATTCAACATAACCCTTCACTTTATCTAATACTGCAAAAGTTTTCAGATATCATTGCTATGCAGAAATTGCACATTCAGCTCAGTGGGTTTCTCAGTAATCCTCAAATTCATGTCACTTACAGATTCATCAGCCTTTCAGACAGCTGGCTCCCTACAGGAAGGGATGCAAAAGTCTAATGATCTCATTAGTAGCTAGAGGACTCTGTTTTACACTGCCGTTTTTCCTGATGATATTATTCTTGCTGGAAATCATCGTCATTTTAGAATACACAAAAGAAAGAAGGTGATAGTTAAAAAGATACCTATTTGCAAGAAAAGAGAGCAGCAAGTTATCACACACATTCAAAGGACAAAACCAAAACAGCTTATCAAATAGTAGCTATCACTGAATTAAAAAGCCATAAATATGTACTGAAGGACATAACACAGCCTACTAAAAGAAGCCTACTTCCTGAGCTTCATGTCTATCTTACAGAGAGCTCCCTAGTAAGGCCAGAAGACACCACAGAGTTCATCCTGTTCAGGGTCTGGATAAATGTGATGTTCCTCTCCAGACGAGGAACATTCTTCTCTGTGATACAACCGCCCTTTTCTGTCTAAGATGAATTTGCTCAACACTCACTGACCTCAGGATATTCTTGTGCACACGGCTCTGACTACTCTTCCTTATTCAGGCACTTTTGAGACTGACCCTGCTGCCTGCCTTTTCTTTGACACAGATAGACTGGGCATCTCTCCAAGACAGGGTTTTCCCTTTAGTCCTTCTCGCAAGTCATCTTTGGATTTCTCCCAATTTCTGCAACACTGCCTGTCCAGCTCAGTCCATCCTGAGACAGCTCAGTACCCAGAAACCTCAGCTTATCTTCTGTTCCCCAACCGTTGTTCATAACTACACACCATTGCAGCAGCACAAAAGAATTTATACCACCAATACCTGCATCAATCAAAAGCCCAAGACAGACTCCTTCCTCAATCAGAATTTACTCATAATGCATTTTAGTATGCTTCCTCTAAAGAAAAACAGAGGTACAGTACGTGTTGAAAACATCACTCAAGGAAATTCAGAGGTTTCTCCACCTTAAACTCATCATAGGCTCTGAGTGGAACCAATGCCTGATCTCTGCCTGACAGTAGCACAGCTGTGACAGTGGGACAGACTGAGCCAGCCCAGTGTGGGGGAGACAGCTTAAAGCTGCCTTTGCCTCCCTGACAAATGTGGGTTTGATGATTCAGTGTGTTACCAGGCCTGCACAGCACGAAAAAGAAAGCTCACCTAGGGCAAGGAGGAACTTTTCAAAGAAATAAAGGTCAGAAAATGCTTCTTCTATAGTCAGAATGAACAGACTGATGTTCCCACTTCTTACCTCATGAAGGCAAGTGTACTGAATATGATATGGAGCCACCTTCTCCTCGCCTTTGATCTCCACACTGATTTGCAGGCGAATAGCCCCAGACACTGCAGACTTATCTGTTCGCTTCTCTAGAAGGCAAAAGCATCAGCAATTACATGCATTGTTCATGTTCACAGCACAGCCATCTCGGGGTGACAACATTGGCAAAAGAAACTGCTGGAACCTCAGGCTGAGTCACCACAGAGAAAACTTTTCTTTCAAAACACTGATTAATACCAAGCAGATATCAGCAAAACAACTGCCATGATACACCCTCAATATGACACATCTAACTAGAATTATGCACATTTTTAGACATAAGAGAGCCATTCTGTCATCAAATGTGCTACAGGGTCTTGGATTCAGTCAGCCGAACTAGAACTACGAACGACAGATTCCTTTTCTGAGAACAGGGCTGACTGACGTCGAATTTGTCCCTAACTCCACCACAGCCCTGAACTCCTGGAAACTGCTGGAAGAAGATTTTGGATCTCCTAGGAGGTGACAGGTCCACAGTGCCTGTCAACTCAGCACCATCTTGCTGCTCACTGGTACTTTCTACAACAGTCACTGGAAAAGATCTCAACTCCATTTTAACTGGGATCAGCTTGGCAGCTGCTCTGCAGCAGCAACATATCACCCTGAAACCATGTAAACTTTTTTTTTCCCTTTCTTGCAAACCGTCCACATGCATCCAAGTGCTCTCAAACATCCCCAAACCAACACGTGGCACGTTTTCAGTTCCAAGGTCTGGCTCACCAAGGTTGTACCACACATCCATTTCTCCACTCAGAGTGCGAACTTCAATGATTGTCTGCCCCAGGAAATCATCTGACTCGCGTTTCAGTCTCTGCTTGACACGAGACTTGATGTCATCATCTTCATCCCACACTCGCACCTTGATCCGGTCAGAGGAATTATGGCACTCACTGTAAACAAGCGACAATGTAATTTTAAGAGTGTGCAATGCAGCCACCATTTATATGCTACATGCTCTGCATGCCTCTTGACCCACTCCTCCAACATCATACAGATGTATTAGTAAAGTATAAACAATGCCCATTTATTCAAAAGTGGAGTGTCTGATACAAACCACACAACAACTTTTTGGTGCCCTCTAAATGCTCCTGTGACATGGCAAATACTGCACTCCAGATGCATGCTGAAGGACCGCCCTGCCCCAACCTCAGCCACCAACTTCTGACTTCCTAAGTGGCTGTGACTCTGCTGCTTGTCCTCACTCTCAGCAGCAGCTCACAGTACTTGGGCATTCTCTTCAGAGCTGTCAGTTTTGCGGTGAAACCTGCAGAAGCCTGGGGATAGCTAGGCTGGTTAATGTAACCATACACCCCCCCCAAAAATGACAATCAGCATCTAACTGGTTTCAACAGCTCTCTCCATCAGTGACCTCCTGTTCAGCTGTAGGCAGAAAGGGCTACCTGTCTTTATGCAGTTTCTAGGCTAGCACAGTGGAGACCTGTGATGAACACCCTTTGCGCTGGTTTGTAACAAAGGATAAATAGCCCAGATGGAGGTAGAAGCCTTACTTCAAGACACTCACAAAGCAGTAATGTATCAATGCACAATGCATTACAATCAGATGATACACCACACTGCCTGAGGGGAATGGGTGTGATACAGTAGTTACAGCATTGGTATTTAATTACTAGATTTGATTCTGCCTATTATTTACAGCTTAGACTGATACTTTGTACTCTGGGCAGATCAATAAAGACATTTCCATTAAAAGAAGCAGTTTACTGTTTGATGAATCAGCACCCTCCAGTGTAATGCACAGGCAGAATTCAGACTCTCCGTCTTTTTCAGGTGTTCAGATACCTTTTGTAGATCCAAACAGGCTCTTGGATGTCAGAAGTGGGTAGAACTGTATTATAACAGCTCTGCTCATTTACTGGGCATGCAATAAAGCAATTTGAATGCTCATATGAGACCATGACAAGGGTGATTACTCACCATAACCACTACAAATGTCTACCCTCAAACAAATAAAACCTATGAAAACAGGCAACTGCTGCTGAAGGCCTGTTTTCCAGCCTTTTTAACATTAACATGCTGCATCTGTTGCTAAGCAACAGGGAGAAAGAAGAAATGGGTCAGAAGAGATCTGCTAAGCCTGGTCAATAGGATGTGGCAGTGGCTGGTTATGAGCATGCTCTCTGCCAAGAAACCATTTGAGCTCTTACTGCTACCATTGTGATTCAGGACAACATTTAACAGACATCCATGCAGCTCCTACTAATTTTTCCAGTAGAGAGGAATAGCTGGTAAGTATATGGACAAAGTTAGAGGCAATTCCATGGAGCACTGATCACAGGCAGAGCACATCGCTGCTCCCTGTCTTTGCTGTGCAATCAAATCTGTATTTAGAGTTCAGAATAAAGGAGGTTCTATGTTTGTCTCTCATCTTCACTCTCCCTCCTCCTTTGCTTCAAGAATGTCTTCCCAAGAAAACCATGCAAACAAGTGTTTACAAGCAGGGACTGGTTGAAATTGCTGCTCTTTGTAGCTCCCAAATGTATCTGAGTGCTTTGCCATGTCTGCCAGCAACACAGCCTAAGCATGTAAAAGAAATCCTCTGTTCCTGACACGGTGCACTAATGTACAGTCTGGCAGTATTGTAGAGGCTCAGTGTTCAGAAATGCACGGGCATTTGAAAACACAACTGGCCCACAGCACCATTTACAAAGCATCAGTAAGTTAACTCTTGACTTCTTCAAACATCACCTTCTGGCTCACAGCTCTTTGCCAGGACCACTTTGGTCTTATTTCTTTGCATCCAATGGTCTTTCGTTAAGGAAAATGTTCACTATTCAAACCTAAATCTAACCGAGGCAGTCCCACATGCATCATCCCCCACTCCTGAGGTGGTTAGCTAACATCTTTCACTCAAATACAGCAGCATAACTCACTGCAACATCCTACAGGCAACTTTCCAGTATCATTTACTGAGCTACTAAAGCCTCTATTTTACCACACCTTTCTTTGTTATTTTTAGAGACTGTTCAACTTGCTTTCTTTCTGCTGGTCCCATGCCAGAGAGTGAGCTTTATCACTTGCTCACAACAGCTGAAAGCCTTGAGCTGGTGGCTTACCATCAAACATCTAAGTCTGCAGAACCACAGTCCTTGATTTGGTGAAGCAACGCAGTTGTGTTAAAACCAGTTCACTTTTCAGTGAGCACCCCAAAACAGAATCATAAACAGTGGAAGACTTGGGCTTGCTGATGGGTAACAATATTCTAACTAATGAGAAATAGCTTCCAATTTGTGCCAGTGACACGACTCCGTAAGACCTTGCCTAACAAGTTCTGCTGCTACAAGCTCTTCCCTTCATTAATAAAGGAGTTGGCACATTTCTCAAGATGCCTGCCCCACTTCTTGATATGTTTTTATGAAGCTTGATTTCACTGTGTGCACACATATGTCTGTCCACCCTCCCACAGCTCAGCTCTCACAGCTTTTCCCAAGAGGATGCAGAGAAAAGAAACACTCTGTGACTCCACCAAAAGGAAGAAATTACCACGTAGTTTCAGGTCCATTTCAGAGAGCAAGAGCCTGGAAACCAGGTTTGCTATGCACATGACTCAAACTCTTTCTTTTTAATCCATATTGTCTCAGTGTTTGGAGTGGTGCCATTTTTATAAAAGAACTTACTTTTACACGTCAAGCTACCAAATGAAGTAACATTTTTCAGAAACAGCATACAAAATTAAGAAAAATTAAAATAGAAATTTTTTTTCCATTAAGATTTTCTGGCTGAAGCCAGTGGTTGCTGCATTGGAAGCAGCTAAGCCTGGTTCTGCTGACTTGCTCGCTATCCCAGTCTCTACCTCCATCTATTTTGCCACATTCCCCTTTAGTCTTACACAGCATCGAAGCCCCAGCACCCACACACGTCCCCTACACTGTCAATATTTGGGTCTCTTCCCATGCCCAGCTGAGGGGAAGCACGAGAGCACACGAATCTGTGGTTAATTCTGGTCTGCTCACACAGTGACATGCCCACACACAGAGTAATTAGTATATTGGTGGCTAAACAGAACAAGCAACTGTTGAATTTACACTGTAGTTCCTCCCACAATGAAGTTAGCAATTTGTATCCCTCTAATCTAGCTCCAACTTCTGCAAAAAAATTGTAGGAAGAGATTCTTAATTCTGAGATTTCTGCCCATCTATAAAGACTGGGCCAGATGGGCTTTGATGATTCAGGGGTCTGGGACAGGTCATTGCCTGTGAACTTGTCTCCTCCAAAATGTGGAGAAAAAGACAAAGGAGAAGTACCTAAAAATGGCCAGAACACTACTTCTGAACCAATGATTCATACATCAAAACAAAATGCCCAACAACATTTGTGCTGAATTTGCTAATTTTGCCCTGTAGAGCTGACAGGCTAATAAAGACAAAACCCAACACGTAGATTTAAACTAGAACATACAATGAAAGTAAAGGACCAGAGGAAGCAACAACATTTTGCAGATTTTAAAGTAGGTCAGTCAAGCCCATAATTGAGTCGTCTTACTGTATTTTGATACTAAAAAATATTTATGGTTCAAAGAGTCTAGTGAATGTCTGCATGTCCATTTTCTGTCAGCAGTTTCCTTTCTGCTGACACAGTTCTCAAGAAGGGCCTGTAAAGTTCCACAGTCCAGTGCAGGGGACATTTCATACAATGGTAGAGAAACAGAAAGAAATAAAGTGCAGAGCTATTTGCAGAAATAATGGATGAGAGTACAGGAGATGGGAAAATGCAAAGGAGAGAACAGATCAGCAAGACTTTAGGACCTGTGATCATTTTAGGAGGACAGTTCTGCTTCTGAGGAGCAAAGCTTAAAAAGAGAAGTGATTTTCTGGAAAATCAGAAAGGAAGCAGTAGTTGTAGCAACCAGAATGAGAAAGTCCAGTAAAAAGTTGCAAAAACATACAGAGGGGGAGCAGAAAAAAAGTTATTTTGGAAAACGGTGTGGCTGAAAAAGCACGATGATTCGAATATGGTTCAAATGAAATGTCTGTGTAACACTGCAAGGTCCAATTGGCAGCTCAGTTGTGGCCAACCGCAGTGGGAACGGAGGGCAGAAAACTTCCTCAGAAGAGTGTCATTTTTAAACGATGACAAGACTCCTCTTTTATGGAAAAAAACGGACAGTGGAGAAAACACCGAAGGCAACATCAGAGTGGAAAGAGAACGAAAGAAAATCCTCAGTACCTTATAAGTTAAGCACGACAGCACAATAATATGCCCTGAGAGCCCGTTGTTGCTGTCTAAGAACAAAGAAATGAGTTTTCTGTTCTTACTAGCATGAAGTTCTTTTCTTAGGAGAACAAGTACAATAATTTGCTGTTACCCAGTGTTACAACACCAACTGACAAATTAATGGTGCAGCTCTTTCTAACTACAAAGAGCAGATAAAATGATGCTGCGTTTTACACCCCTAGCTACATTAACTCAGCCTTCCAAGAGGTGCTTGCCACAAGGCATCAGGTCTGCATTCAGATATAAGTCTCATGTTGGTAACCGAGCAGGGAAACAAGTGAGATTTTATCAGAGTGCCCGTTTCAGTATCTGCAGTACCTGGAGATTAAAGGAAGCAAGACAAACTGGATGGCCCCTGCCACACAGTGAAGGGAGCCTGAGGGGGCAGAGTTACAGTGGTTATAAACACAGTCATCTCAGAAGAGGAAGTCTAAAATATAGCTCTGGAACAGTTACATATAATCACAGAGATAACTGAAAGATGTTGTGCTTGACTACGCTCAGCAGCTGAAAGGAAAACTGGGAAACCAAACAGAAGCCTTTGGGTAACTAGCCAGTGGTTAGCTGAGCAGCAGCTCCATTCCCAAACGATTAACAGGTATGTATATCATGTGGGCTCTGCATGTCCCAGTAAAATACTGGCTGTCTGCTAGCAGGAGGCCCTGCATTCATTTGAACTTGGTTATTCTTCTGCAGTGAGAAAGAATAAACATGCCTCTTGCAACCTGTTCAGAGAGGATGTCATCTGTTCCAGGCAATGATTTCACACCCACCATTCAAAGCTTCAGACACAGCTGTACTCAGACCATACAACTCCCAAGGGATATTACTGTAAAATGAACAAATAATTTTGCACCTACGCCAGGAAGAACAGCAACGTCCTGTTTGGATCCAGTAACATTTAGTGCTCACAGTCCTTAAAGACTATGACATTCCCCAAAAAAAAGGTATGGACAAGCAGCCTCCCAACAACCCTAGAGCTCTCCCTTTAAAACTGAAATTGCCACGTGGTCAGGTTTATCCTCCTAAGCACTGTTTGCTATTGTAACCCATGCAAATGGATGCTCAGCTTCAGCCTTTACAGAAAAAAAAAAGATTCCAGGAACCCTGTAATTTCCACTGACAGTCTAAAACATGTCTAAATGGGGAATAACTATTTTGTTCTAATTGCACTGAATATGGCAAAAATAGCTTCCCTCTAATATTACTGGACTGCTTCGTAAGGAAATGAGAGTTATGCAGACTTGTTATGAAAGCTTCTATGTTCCAACAGGTTTTGTGAAAAAATAACAGCTAGATGGAGAAGAGAAACCCATACCAGCTGCTGTCCCTGGAAAGCCTGCAGCCAGCTGGCTCTCATGTACCAACCACTACAGACAACTCAGAACTCAGCTGCAGGGAGGACACATGTTGCCTCCTGGCCAGCCAGAGCTAAGGGTAAGGATGAGAGCAGAGGGCAATGTACATGGCAAATGGAGGAGGACATCTGTAAGCCTGCTCATCTAGTTTCCTCAACTAGAGGAAAGAAATTGTGATTTACTGTCAGAGGGAAGGGGATGTAGACCCAAGGGAAGCAGGATTTCCTTAGTGCATGCTCGCAGAACATGTTTGTGTTGCAGCAGTGGCTGGAGTCCCCCACTAGTCTTCCTGCTGCCAAGCATCACATGTAGAGTCTGCATCAAGCTTGCAACACTTTGAACAGAGCAGAAAAATTAACACTTTATGTTTTCAAAGGTCTTCAAACTCCAGTGAAATATACAAAAATCTCTCCATAACAACATATTTCCTAAAGCTATAGATGTAAATATACAAAGAGATAATTTTCAGAAAGAAACAGCCTGCAAATCACTTGCTCAGGAAACTTGAATACACTGCAAGAACTGGTGATTAATCTAAGCAGATGCCTACAGTTACACAGGCTAATAACGACCTAAATAGCACTTCTAATGGAAACTCAAAGCATTTTCAACCTTGCCTTTTTCTAAAATATGGTTCTAAATTTGGACTTTAGAATTGGGTCAAACCCACCACCTTTTCTTGCTGAAAATACATGGAAAAGGAACAAAACCATTTCTAGGGAGTGATATTTAAGTTTATATACTTTTCCATCCATCAGGGTAAATAAGCACAAAATCTCCTATTTAAAATAGGCTACCAGACCCTTAAATTTTTTAAAATTTATTTAAGCTGCTTTTAATAAACTTTACCGAGCTTGCAGAAAGAATTATATCACTCATCTGTACAAAGTATGCCTTCATTCATGCCATGGATTACAATAACAGTGTTATAATTCTAATGACTGATGTGCAGAGATCTCTGGCTCTACATTCAACCTTTGAAAAGACACTGGAACTGTGATCACTGGAAAGGAACTAGGCACCTAATGAACATCAGCTACAAACAAGTCCACCAAGCCAAACAGAAAAGAAACAGTACTGCTGACACACACATTACTAACTGAACTGACCTCTCTACTTACACATGTTGCTCCCTTTGAATTGTTTAACCATTTTGAACACCAAAGTTTTCATATGTCTACTGTAAGGCTTTCAGTAACTACCAGCACACCTTTCTCTCACTACAAGAAATTAACCTCATTCTAAGAATCAAAGACACCTCCCCATCCAACCCTTCAAAATTTGACAATCTCTTGACTGCCCTGACAATCTCTTCTAAAAAAGCCTGGTATGTAACGGGTATTTTGGGCCTGAATGTGTTGATTTAAATTTCCATTTGATTATATGCTAGAAAATTTTAGAATTTAAAGAAGCTGTAAGCTGCAAAAAGATCTATAAATGCAAAATAGAAACATGGGTGTGTACAAAACCAGAGCTGCACACACTTCTGAATTACTCTCTCCTCATGCAGCAGAGGTGAGTTTTGATATCTACTAATGAAACAACACACTGATTCCAGTAGTGAATGCTCTCCAGCCATCTGTGTGGCCACTGTGCTCATTCCCTTCATCTCCTCCTGCTATTCCAAGGCAATGAAGGCAACCACCACAGGCAGGACAGAAAGTAGCATCAACTCTAATGTCCAAGAGCATGTTATCTGCTGAATCACAGACATGGCGATTAAGTCTAAACAGTGTCACCGTTAAAACTGTGACATTTATTGCACTCTGCTATCTATCTTTAAACAGAGTATTTGTTGAAGCTCCTAAAATTAGAAGGGAGCACACTGCAAATACCATGGTAACTACTTGGCATGGTAAATCAAGGTCCTTAAGGCTCCCACACAGACTTGCTGCTATTGTGACTAGAGTTATCCAAACGGCACCTAAGCATTCCTACTATTTACCAAGCAGCAATGTTACCTTGGATTAAACTAAGAATAAAGCCAAGGACTTACTCAAAATAGCAGTAGGATTTTTCTGACATTGATGAGTAGCTCAAAACCGCTTAAAAATAATTTTGTTTGTACTGTGCATTGTAAAGATAAAGCTGGACTTATATAAGTCTGATTTTAAAACACAAGCAAATTGTACTTTGCAGAGAGAGCTCCCACTAAGAAGTTTAGGAAAGAGCAGGGAAGAAAAGAAAGTAAGGAAAGAAAGGAAGGAAATCGATGGTACAATGGAAGACCCTACATATGAAAAGAAATAAAGATTGTTGATGTTGAATGAGATCACCTAGAATCTTCAGAAAATGCTTGTTGGATTTCATGTCTCCATTTTGGTTTACAACATCTTCAATGACAAACTGAGGGTACTGTTTACTTATTCAATAAAAGCAGCATGGAACAATATATTTTGAGTGCAGCTGTTATCTAAAGAATTGTGCCTCCAGTCTTTGCTTTAAATTCAGACATCAATATATTGGTCATCTTGAAAGCTCCCTCTTGCAACAACAACTCCTTTGAGTTATTATTACATTGATTTTCCAAAACTGAAAGAAGAGGCTGCTGGTGTCACAGACAACTGACAACTAATTACCTTCGAATTTGGTTGCCAAACACTGGTAGCAGATCTCAGAAATAGGTCACAGAAGTTTCCTTAGTCTTTTACACAAATTTTACTCTCATATTACAAAGAAATTTTTTAGCCAGGAACAATAGCTGCTGATTTAAATATTTTCCTTTCTCTTTAGCATTCTCTCGGATCGGTATAAAAGTGTTCATAAAGCAGACAATTTGTATATACACAAGGAAGACAGATAGGATAAATAGGTGTACACTGTACAGTGTAGGTACATTGTTAAAGATGTCAAGCCTCCACACACACACAATGCTGAGTAAAAAATAGAACCATCCCAGATTATAGGTGATGTGGGAATGCATACTGAGAGAGAAGACACAGCTGTCAAAGCACAGATCATACAAACAGGTGACATGGGGCTGAGAGTCCTTGTCAGAGCACTTACAAGTAAAACTTCTCTTCCCATACAGGGTTCAGATTCCCAAAGATCGTTTTTGTCCTCTTCTTTGTTTTACCCACTTGAACAGTTACGTATGGATCACTGGACCCAGTCTTGTCTTTGGCCTGCAGACCCTGAGCACACACCACTGAAAGGAAAAGAGCAGGGTTACCACCACCCTACAACAAGACAATATGTCTGACCACCACGTGAAGCAGTAGCTCAAAATGGCCAGAGAAACAGGAATATCACTCCTGAGAGCATTTCTGATGAGCTTCAGGTCATGGTACGCTACAGTGCCTGCAACAGGGATATCTCCACCTGTTAGCTGTATGTGTACTGAGCAGAAAGAGGTCAGAGAAGCCCTTCCTCTCTGTTCTCTCTAATTTCACACCAACTCTCTTATTTGAGGCTCCCAAGTGAGACAAAGAGAACCCATGACTCCCCCACTCACCGGTGATTGTGATCTTTGCTGACCATTTTGAGGTACCATCAAGCACGCTCTGTTTCACTGTCTTCATCTGCTGAGCATGTGTCATTTTGCTCTCACAAAACACATCTCTGATCAAGTCAAAGATCTCAGGCTTGTTCCGCTCCCGGATTTTCATGCGATCCTTCATGGCCATGATGAAATTCTGCGTCCGATCTTCAGCTCCATGCTTTGAGCTCTTCTCTGCTGCTCCTGTGCACCAGAAAATACACAATGCTCATCAGAAACAAACACACACAGAATCATGTCTCACTGAATCTGGACCAAAGGGGGATCAAAGCTACAGGTTACTCATCACATGATGGCTCCTGATACTGACTTTTACACTCAGTCTACCCTATTTCAACATACACAGGAAGCTTGAGCCCTGTGGAGGTGGGGGGGATAGTTCCTCTATAATCTGGGATCAGATTGCCCTCCTGGGAACAGGTTGATTTAATATACTTGCAGCTGAGGAACACCCAGGAATGAGGCTCTTACATTGACTGCAGGCATCAGCATGCCCTCTGCTCTCACCACATTGCTATGAATAAATAAATCCTTGCTTGGGCAGGTGCTAAGAGGAGGACATAGGACCTCCAGTACAAATAGCACCTATGAGCTCATCTCAGTGCTGGACTTCAACACCACAGAAGAGAAGTTCAGACGGATCCAAACTGTTGGCATTTTCTACCCATGTGTGTCACAAAGTTCCCTGCTCAGCCCAGAGTCACTGCAAATCTATGTCTCATTCTGCCTGGAACCACTTTGTTTGGATCAGGCATCAAGTTGTAGACACACAAGAGTTTCTCTCCAGATGCCACTCTATTTTATCAGTTCGTATGGAGACAACTCAAATAATCACTTTCTAGAACTGCACAGTTGTATTAACTATAACAAATACTTATAAAACAGCAAATTCAATAGTTCAAAACTTGGGCCACTATAAGCATGCAGTGCTAGTACAGTGTCCAGCAGCTGAAAACATAAGAGCCAGGCACAGAGTCTATAACTGCCCAGGTAGTCAACTGCATCTGAACAAAGAGAAGCCTCTGGTCACTTGCTAATTATGAGATAAGACTACTCCCACCACCAAATACTTCCTACTCCATTCTGACAGTCATTTTTACTGTCAAAATTTAGAAACTGACTACTGTGTCAGACATGAGACATGCATCAATAAAAGCACCAATATGAGCTAACAGGGCAGATAACTCAGGTGTGAAATGAAAAACAGGAACTCAGGATTGCACACAGTCGCTCTATACACTGTCTGCAGCAATTTCAAATTATGATTGTAAGTCAGATTAAGTTAAACCAGTACAAATGTCCTGTGAACACATTTAATCATAACCTTTCTGTTTAATGTAATATGCTTGTGTTCGTTTTTCTTCTCCAGGATAGTTTAATTAAAGGAAGCTTAGTCGTAGAAAAAATATCCCCAATCAGGTATTCACCAAATATTAAATTACCTTAAAAATATATATTAAAGCAGGTGCAAGGTGTCTGCAAAGGGAGTCATCAATCACAAAGATACATGAAACTGTTTTCTTCCAGAAGTGGGCAAATATGATATCTGAAGCACCTTTGGTATAAGGAATAACAGTTTTGCACATGGAACTGTTTCAGCAAGTAGTCACTAAATGTGAACGAAGTTCTGTGAACACACACACACACACACATACAAAGGAGCCCAGCAGTACATAATCAAAGAAAAAAAAAGTAGTTTGCAATAGACTGTAACTACTGAAGTGTCAGAAGTTCATTAAGGACACCGCATACTAAGGCATGTTATTAAGGACCTGGGAATAAAACAAGCCATAATTTTACATTACCTGAGTACTTTTCCATTTTTCTTGCTAGAGGCTTGACGTTCAGTATTTCACTTAGTACAATAAAAAGTACATGCCCCAGAGTTTCCTGTTGTTGGCTTAAGATGAAATGAAATCAAAAATACTGGAATTAATTACACAGTCCCTGCTGTTTCTACTCACCGGTGATGCACCTAACATTCATTAAAGGAATATGAAACTGAAATGATACCAGGGGCAATGCTTTGAACTTCAGACAAGAAGTGCTGTTCAGCTTTAACAGAACTAGGTCTCCTGGGGATGGAGATGGACTCTATACTGCATATGCAGAATTACAGAAAATTACTGGGAAATTGGGAAAGGCAAACTGAACAATTTGCCTTTCCTAGCTGGAATTCTGAAACTCATCATAATACAAAGACATCAACTCTGCCCTGACCTTTCCAACTTTAAGGAAATTAAGAACTAAATTAAAACTTGCCTTAATGCAAACATTGCAGGAGGATCAAACGAGGCTTTAGAATGCAAATTTGGACAAATGGAGGAATTCTAATTAAAAACATGTTTAACATCCTCACAACCTTCAGAGACCTTGTGCAATGGATTTATCCCTCTGCAAGCCTAGCAGCAGTCCAGGGCCCTCTAGGTTGCAGGATGTTCAAGCCATGACACACAGACCCCTAGAGCCCTCTAGTCACCTCCAAGGCTTGGCTCTGCCTTGTGACTCCAGAGGAAATCCCCCACCTCCATCCACGCTGCTTCCCCACTCTGCCCAGATAATTTGCCAGGCAGCTCCATTATGCCTTCCCTGTAAAAGGTCTCTCTCGCCCTGCAGAGACTGCGCCTGAACTGCAGGAAAAACACCAGACAGACACCTTAATGAACAATACAGACTAACAAAGAGCAGACAATGTGCATTCAACAACACACTTTCTTGACACCAACTTCTTGGTACAAAACCAAGACGGCTTCCAAAACAACCACTGGGGACTAATTAACTATGATGTATGTTTTTTAAATCCAAAACATGCCATTATACTGAAAGGCAGAGGGTGCTTTTCCTGCTCTTGGACTGGGACTGTGTTTCTTCAAGCTGCAAAGAGGTTTTTGGCCAGGGCATCAGCTTTTCAAATCCTGTGAATGGCAATAGAAAGGCGTTGGAATATACAGTTAATGTGTACAGGTTTTGGGCTTTCTTTCTTCCTTTCTAGGACTGATTAATTAGTCCATTTATGACTGGAAACAGAAAGCAAACATATCTCTATTGGGAATTGTATTGATACAGCTATTAGTAAACTACCAATGCTGTTATTCTATGCTTTAAGAAGAATTCAGGAAAGTAGTGCTGCCAGGATAGAAGGCAGCTGTTCAGTAGGCGGATAATGCTTAGAAATTATATATTCCTGAAAATTAAAATAGATATTCAAGTTTCAAATAAAGGTATCCTTCTTCCTTCTGTGCAAGTATTTTCCTACATAGGACTCTGGGAGCAAACAACTGTTCATCACCATGGTGCCTAACCATCATTCAGCTCAGAAGCCAAGATGATTAGCACATGACTTAATTGGTCTGACTAACCCCACACTCACTGACTCGGTCTCAGGACTGCAGCCTCTGAACTCAGAGTACAACACACACAAGTTTCTCATCCAAAAAGCAACAAACACCAGCCTCACAGTCCTGAGGCAAAATGCTTTGAACAAAAAAGCTAGCCCTGAACTGTGCAGGCCTCTTACTAGGCTCTTGCTCACATCATGCCCTCCCCTTCCACCCTCTTGGTAATTACTCTTCTGCATTTGTTCCTTAGTCTCCTAAACATCCATCCCCAGATTTACTCTTTCTTTGATTCCAGAATTGTCCAACCCACTGTAATTCACTTAGTACTACACCAGTACTCAAGGCAAGAGATAAAAGCTCAGTTTCCAAAAGCTTTGCATGCCATGAGGATATTAAAGAACACCCCTCTATCCACTCTCAGTCGAGCAAGAAAGGTACCCATTCAGCAGAGATTTCTACTACTTCCAAGAATAGCAGAAGGTTAAAGAGAGCACTATCCCTTGAGCAAGTATTTATGAACGTATGATAAAAAGGTAAGTGCCCTATCATCAGAATAATAACTTCTAAGTACCTACAATACTATAAACCAGGAGGCTGCAGTGCACATACTACAACTGATTCCAGTTTACTGCACTTCAGACACCACCAATTCATGGAAAAGCCCTGCTGAAGAAGTCCACAAATGGGTTTTGATTCAAATTGCAACAAAGCATTGCTGAATTTGAGTATTTTACCAGTGCAGTCCCACACTGATGATAAATTTGTTGAGTGTATCAGATAATAAGTTTCTTAAAAACATAGACAGAAAGAAAAATACCCTCAGAAGAGATAACCAAACTTAATTCTAAAAGACTTGGAGAATTATTTTCCCCCGAAAGGTATGAAGGATGGAAGATGGATAAAAAGCACATTCTGGTTCTAAGGAATAAAATCCCAGGTGTCTACCCAAAATTTTAAGGCATAAACAATGGAAAAGTATTTGTGACCAGCCTGAAAATTTATTTTACTCCAATGCAACATTTTCTGGAAGACTTACACAGATTGAAGTGAATATATATCCTGAGGCATCAAGGTATAATCAATTGAATTGCATTTGTTACCAGTCTGAAAATTCATTTTACTCCATTGTAACATTTTCCGGAAGCCCTAAATAGACCTAAGTGAAGATATGTCCTGAGAATGTTCTCGGTTTTTTGCCAACAGCAACAATAAAGCTTCTGTTAGGAAAGAAATCCCTCCTGAGTTCAGTATACAAGAAAATTCAGTCTTGAATTTATGGGATCCCTAAATTGTTGTTTGTCCCCCAGACACCCTGCTTCTCATTCCTCAAGCACAGACTATATTCTTCAAACATATGTACAAAAAGAAATTAAACCTGTCCAATTTCCTCTGCCTTGCTGGGTTCCAGTTAGAAGGATTTTAGCATGAACACACTGAAGCAAAGAACACAGTTGCCTGAAACTGCCTTTTAATACATTTCTGGTTTTGATAACAGTTATTTTCCAATTCCAGAGGCACATTCATCCCCTTCTCTATCTCCCAGGACTATCTTCTGTCTTCTCTGTCTTTTCAACTGCTATCTCCAGTTTCCTCTACATCTCTACCCCAGCTAGTGATAACCTTCTACATTCACAGTGGGTAACCCCACAGACCATGCTCACAGTATATCCTCCTTGATTCTGGACAGCTTACAAATAACTTAGGAAGTAAAATTTTTGTTTGGTTAGGTTTGACCTTTCTACACACTTCACAGATTTTAAGCCTGGTGTACTCTCTGTTGTTTCCTCTCTGTTTCTGTAACTCTGCATGACGAAGTATCTTGAGTTTACATTTTGACAGAAAATGTGAGAACATCTGTAACCCCCTGAATAAAATAACAAGTTCTTACTTAATGCTTTGCCATATATGAAAAGTAATTTCCAGTTGTTTCTTCTCTTCTATGGAAAAACACATAGTACTGCCATCATTACATCCCACAGCCCATTGCATAAAATTATGTAATTACAACTGAAGATAAGAAAACCTTCCCCCATGGTTATTCTTCAGAGTCTCAGCTCCAGAGACTCCCTGTTCTCAGGGAAGAGAACTGAAGTTGTCTTCTACTTCCACCTTTAATTTTCTCACAGCAAATTCAGCCCATTTTCTCTTTCGTAAACAGTAAGCTTAAAAAGATCATCTTTCTCCCTGTTGCTTATCTTCCTCTTTCCCAACCTGGTGCAAGCATAAACAGGTTCAAACAATTCACAGAGCCACCGCTGCCAGCTATGAAACAGTATCGACTGCCCAGAAAGGATTTCGGCCATGGATATCTGTAAGTTGTAAGAGTAAGCCGAAGTCACAGCAGGCGCGCTACCTGCACCTGTCTTACACCTCTGCCTTGGGCTCCACAATGTCCCTTTAGAAACACTCTATTAGGACAGACGTAGTATGGCTGTTTTTATTTTTTAGAAACAGCATGATCCTTGCCCTCCTGTTCCACACTGCCAAGCCTCTCTTTTGAAAGATTAACAATCTCATATCAGCCTCTCTCGAGACATTCTCATATTTTCCCCATCACTACTGAACTCTCTCTAGTACCCATTCCCATCTGAAATCTCCTTTCTTGAGCATGGATACCCACAACCTTCCTCTGCAGATATTTGTTCTCTTACTCATTATCTATTTCTTTAATGTAGAGGTTTCTTCCCTATTGTTTTCAACTTCAGGACCACTGCTCTGTACAACAGCTTTGTGCCTGTTTTCTCTCTGCTGCTGGTGCAAACCTAATCTTCCTTCGTTCTCCATAGATTTCCCCCTGAGATATCACAACTTCCTTGCAACATTACAGCATCACGGGTATGCATCTGAATCAAGCCTGGATGCACAGTTTTTCACCTCAAATACTGAAAATTACCAGTTAGCAGAGAGTTCTGGTGAACTCCAGAAATAAGGTTATTCTCAGGAAATGACCCTGAGATTGCATCAGATTGTGACCGAAAACTGAACTATGACTGAACTACATTCTCCTGGACCGAATGCAACACCACAGCTCTCTGCTTAGTCACAGAAAGGTCTCAACAAAGCCCAGGTGTCAATGATGCAACACAGCTCAGACGCTATAAACTCACTTCCCAACCCTCAAAGAAAAATCTGGAACCGCTAAGCAACTGAGGGACAGAGGTGTTTGGCCAGGATTAGATGTGTCTTACAGATAAGCCATTGCAAATAGCCCCAAACCTAACTATGATAAATTTAAGACTCTGCACACATAAAAAATACAAGTATAAACAAGCAATATCCATTTGTAGTGTTAAGAAAACCCGTAAGAAAAAACAAATGACCTATGACTCACTGGAATCCCCTGCTGAATCATTCAGCCTGGCTTTCCCAAAGAGCTACAGCCTAAGGCAGACACAAGATTTGACTTTTTATATTCCTGTAATTACTGACAGGTATTTGCAATAAGTCTCTTCATACTTCACAAACTTTTCTGATTCCTTGGACTTAGTCCATGAAGCCACAATGACAAGAAAAGTTAGAGTGAACAGAAACAGTCCCATCTTCCTACTCAAGATTTAACACACATGGAAGAAATTTCTATTCCATTTAGACTGAGATATTTTTCTCTCAAGCAGGAATATACCTCTGAGACCAAATTAAGAAATGATTTTACAAGCAAATAAAAATAACTAGACCACGGCAGGTGCCTAAACGAATACTTTTTTGTCTTTTTTTTTTTTTTTCCCTTTAATCAAATTAGTTTTAAATTTCTCCACAGTTTGTGTAAGTTGTCATTAATTCTGCAAAGTCACAAAGTTCCTGGAAGAGATGACTTAGTTTTTTACACTGCAGAAAAAAACACCAACGAAATAATCAGAAGTGATAGTAGGAAGATTAAATACCGCCTATATACTCAAACAGCACCTTTGCATTTGACTCACCATCTCCACTAACTCAGCCCTAGGTCTCTAAAGTGATTCAGCCAAGGGGGCCTCCTGTTGAAAAGACAAAACGCCTTCCCAGGCTACTGTTGGTACAGATAATCCAAGCTAAGTCCAGAGACTCTATTCCCTAAGCAGGAATCCAGTGCTGCTCTAAAAAGCGTAAAACAGTGGCACAGACTGATGGTTGGAACCCTGACTGCAGTATCAGGACAGGGGGACAGAACAAATGTCAAAATATTCAGCCTCATACCCTATTCATGCAACCCACGCTTCAATGCAGGGTATGTTAGCAAAATACACAACCTGAGCTGACACAGAGAGGGCAAACAAAACAAAAACCCAAGCCAACAAAGAAAAAATCTACCAAAACCAACCAACAGACAAGAAAGTGTCAAGAATTAAACCTTCTTTTAAAGGTTTCAAGCACATCAAGCACAATGCTGCAAAGTTCTTCTGCACCAGTGGAGCTGTCTGTGCCCACAGGGGGCAGGTTTGGCCCAATGGCACCTTTTCAGAAAACACACAGTCACTTTAATCACCGCAGCTTCACTGATCCCTGAGATAACAGCAATACATTTAGGAAGGCCCTGGCAACACTTCTGGAACAGCCACACTCCACTGGTCACTACTCACTCTGCAGGCAGTCAGCGTTCAGCAAGTCTTGGCACTTCTCGTGGCACTTGACCCCGCACTCCCCGCAGCGCATTCCCTGCCGTGCGATGCCCCACAGCAGCCCTTCACATTCGTAGCAGTAGGTAGGAGTTGTGGCTGTCCACACTTCAAAGTTGTGTGGGGTTGTACAAGAGATGGGGTAAATTAAGGCTTGCAAGGTCTTCTTATAGACATGAGATTTCTGAAAGGCAAGAGCACATGTACGCCAATGTCCAGGAAGGTGACTGAGCCTATTTTTGCTGGTTAACACAAGAGTTTTTCAGGAAAAGGCATGACCAGTGCAATAAAGCTACACATTTGAGGTGGACAAATGGTTCAAATTTTTACATGCAGTATCAGGACACCCCTTGCCCTCCAAAATATCTCCCCGGGCACTTAAAAAATTGGAAGACAACAATTAATGTTTGTGAATGGGAAATATCTTGAATAAAGGAAATTTCACACACTGCCCCTTATGGCAGATAGCACAGAAGGAAATGGTAAGATTACTGAGGTAATAAGAAGTGTTTGGACAATGCCGTCAGGCAGATGATGTGACTCTTCAGGTGTCCTGTGCAGGATCAGGAGTTGAACTCAGTGATCGTGATGGGTGCCTTTCCAACTCAGCATATTCTGTGATTCTGTGTTTCTACATTATTCAGGATTATAATCATACATTAAATATTATTTTTACATGTTTAGTTTCTTTAAACAAATGATACTGAAAGCTTTGCATCTATACTTCTAGACATCTGTGAAGCTGGCTCTGCATCTCAGCAAGCCAAACCCCTTTAATTTGCTTACTAAGAATTAAGAGAAGCCAAGCAACCCTCCCACTTACCAGCTCTTCATCTTTGAGAGATGTTCTAGTGGCCATTGCTGAGGTAATTCCAGCTTTTCGGGACTGAACCAGTGACTAGGGAGGAAGAAAGTTTGTTATACACCACCAATATTTACAAGTGCAATGTCATTACATGCCTAGAGATGTGAGCAAGGGGACTCTGTCACAGCAGACACCAAACCAGCAATCTACTGCATTTAAGTTGGTTTCTTAAATGACTGCTCACATCTCAGAGGAGTCAAATGTATACTCGGAAAGGTCTCCAACTTGTTTCCATCTGTTCATAACCAGTCTCACTCTAATAAATTTTTATTTGTTTCTCTGAAAGAACCACCAATGAAACCTGAGTTCCCATCTCCACTTCTACGTTCTGGTAGCAACAGTAACCCTTCTCTTGTCTAAGGTCACTACAACAGACTCACTTTTCTATATCTAACTCCATTCATATCCAAAAGGAGATTATTTAATCAGCTTCACAACACAAACAACACCCCAGAATGTGACAGTAAAGAGGTTGTAAGTAACAAGGATAAAAGAAAGGGGAGTGAGTTGGGAGCAGAGGTTTGAATGTGACAGTGTATCACATTCATCAGCCATCACTGAACACAATGAACTGCATTTTCCCCTCAAAGAACTGCTTTTCACATCATGCCAACACTGCTTTACAGCTGTGGACAGCACAGGGCAGTGGCTTTGCAGCACCTCACAGTGGCATACAAGGGCTTTCTGCAGTCACTCCAGTAACATGAAGGCAGAGAAGGATATTTAAAAGTAGCAGCATTTGCTTTTAAATTATCCAACTCTATCAATTTTGTATCATTTATGTTCTGCTTTATGCTGCTTCAAGAAAAACTGAAAAAGTTCATTACAACAGTGATGGAGCAAGACAGAGTGCTGGATACGCATTCACTGCAATACTTCAGGTTCAAAACAAAAAGCAAAGTAGAGGGGGAAATAAGGTAAAGTAAGGGGTTTTTTTCTGGTGAAGACTTGATGGATAGTCTTCACCTCCACTTACCATGGCCTGTGAAGAGAGAGAATGAATGCATTCAAGGGAAGTAACACAAGTTAATGCCATTATTGCAAAGATTTAAGATACAAGCATTCAGCTAGACACATACCAAGCTGCCCATGCATAAGCTGGCAGACAAAATTCTACGCATCTTTTCACATGAATTGCAGGATATAGAAACTTTGGTCTTTCAGCTGTTACAGCATTTCTCTCAAGTATGAAATCACTATGTGTACTGAATACAACTAACAGAAAACCATTTGTCCTGCAGAAGCCTTATTTCACCATATCATATAAGCATATGAAAGTTGTCCTCATTACTCACTTGGTTCTTATGCTTCCTCAGTGCAGAAGTCTACTGGCAATATTGCAAATAGCTTGTAAAATCCAAGCACATATGCTCTTTTATCTATCCTCTGAAATTCCAACCTTCTGGTAAGCTGCCAAACCTCACAAGGACGTTATAACCTCCCTAAGGTATGTGGTTTTTAGCAAAACACTTAAATATTATGCAGGCCTAAAAACAATCAATTTTGTGTAGAATAAAATGGATAAAGAACATGAAAAATACCCTAATTCTGTCAAATGAATGAAATTGTCTACAAAAGCATAGCTCATTCTCACTGAGATTTTTCAAGAACTACTCCTAACCCTTTAGCATAAGAATTAATTTAACAAAACTCTTGAGCTTCTTGAAGAGACAATGAATGTGCTCATGTATCAAAAAAGTAAAGCCAGCTCTGTGTGGCAGAAGAGAAACAAACAAATCTCTTACCAGATCACTGACAAGTGGAATTGGCTTTTTTTTGCGTAGATCAGGCATGCTATCGATGCCATAGAGACCACCTGCTGGCCTGGAAATTCAGGAGGGAAAAAAAAATTAATTAATTTAGGGTTGGGACAGATGAAGAGGGGGATACTTTACTGGAGGAACAAAAATAGCCAGAATATTATACTTAAGAGAGTGTAAAGTTAATGCTAAAAACAATTAAGTCTTTATCTTCTTCACATGCAACAAAACAGACATTCCTGCCTGGTGTTGGTGGTTAGGAGGGAGCGTGTCAAAAAGGATCAGCCCAGAAGCAGAATGCTGCTACCCACCTTCTGATTCTAGTCTAGAACACACTTAATGGTGGCCCTTGAGGTCCATATAATTATTAGGAAAAGCCTGACACCGGAGGAGAAAATATATTATTTCTATTTCTATAAAAGAGACCATTCATGGTGCTCAGCATTTCAAGCCATGCAGACCTGTACACGCAAGAGATGGCATTTGCTGGCAGAAGTGACAATGGAGCAAAAGGACCCCAGCAACAGTCAGAGCCTGATGAAATAAAATACTCTAACCTGCTTCCCTCCTGACAAGACCAGCCTGGATAATTATACCTGGATCCTGCAACTCACTGGTAACACCACATGGATGTAATCTGGTACTTGAATAACATCCATTAATCCATCTTAAAGGCCCCAATAAATGCACCCATCTCTAAGGACTTTAGATGATGCTTTTCCCTAAAGCAGGAAATTGAGCATACACCTCTCTGCTGTGACTTCCTCACTGCAATGAACACCCAGCCCAGTAGGCAAAATCCATAGTGCCTCTCAGTGTCTCTCTCACCTTGCCCATTTCCACTCTGCTCGCCAGCCTTGCTAACATTAAGAATATGATTCCTGAGGTCCTTTTCTTGATTACAGAGACTGCAAAGAAACCCTCTGGTTCTCCATCCTTCGACATTTGTCTTCACTCTCTACCACTCTGGCTTACTCATTTTGGCATTTGTGTGATAAACTGGCTGGCAATTTCAACCCGGGTGTTTTGTTGATCAGGTACAACATACCCAGTCAAAATGCTTTGCAGGAAAATTAGAGGAAAAAGGAGTATGGGACAAACTGTTCTTACAGCCATAAGAACCACACATGGAGCTACTTTTCAAAACAATGTAGGAAATCAAACTGCCACTACAAATTTGCAGATGCCATGAAAATTGTGAGGTTGATAAACGACAAGAGGCAACCTGCAGCCGTCAGAAAGCAGGGCCTACTAAAGCCCCCTTAAATACAGCCAGAAGTAAAAAAAACCCAGACAACAAAATTTCCAGCGTGACCAACCCTATACTATAGTTTCAGGATGGACAAGGACGTCACAACACAGCCTAGCACGAGGTTGTGCCAGAGAGGAAACAGTACATTATTACAGAAAGGTGAGAAAATCATAAAAGTAAAACTGACTTTTTTGAAACGGCGTAGGAGGGTGACGTGTCCAAGCCATAGCTGAGCTGACAGCTGCTGCTGGCTGTACGAGCCTGATGGGAAGGTGAGCAGTCACATGCAGCTGCAAGAGCCATGTCAGCTCTGCAGTTTTCCAACAGTGCAGTTTTCCAACACTGAAAGTCTTCACAGCGAGGCCATGCTGTGTTTTTTACTACAGGCTATGGTCATTTCCAATAGAGAATTCCAGAAAAACTTTTTGACCAAGTCACACTGCAAAAATCCCTTCTGACTTATGATATAAAAATCTCACCCACATCAAGAAACAACAAATTTGTTTATATTGCCACTTTTGTCTGCTGCCCTTATGTTACAAAACCTTTCCAATACTGGTAATACTGCTTTGGGGTAAAACAGTTGTCATGGCAGACCACTCAGATGATGCAAAGGATCCCAGGATTACATAAACCAAAACATATCTTATTGATAAGCTTTGGGTCAAGGATTTGCGTAAGTCAATTGAATTATGAAAGCATACATAAAATAGAAAGGGAGTCTGTAACCTGAAGAGATGCAACAAAATTATCACAAGTAAAACTCCAGAGTTAATGCTCTTGTAGTCTTTTCCCACATGATTTCAATTTTTTTTCCTAATTTAATTGAAAGGAAACTGTGGTACTCTGACATTTCCCAGGAAAGAAAAAGAACATTAAAACTGCATGCTTTATAAATTCAATATGAGCCTATATAAATTATTGTGCTTGAGAAACAAGTCTAGTTACAATGCGGTTGGTTGCAAAATACTTTTGATAGATTGAGGTTTATGAGAGAACCAGTGGTAAGCCAGGATGACAAACATTTGAAAGGTGATTGTATTTGTCACTGAAGAGAGGTGTCCTAATACCTACATACTGGTTATACATCCAGATGACCTGCTTTTAGCTTGTTAATATAAAGAAAAAAAATTCAATAACAATTCCTAATTTTCGAAAGTGTTGTGTTTTCAGCTACCTCAGTCTCTTTATTCAAGCACAACTGCTACCTCGCTTAATAAAATTACAGTATATGCACAGACAGAAGAATTGACAGTGTCTCAAATATGCACAGTGTAGCTTTATATGTAATAGGGTAACTCCTCTGCAGTTGATGTAATATTTATAGCATTATTATGGAGAACTGTATTGAGGAGTGAATAGCATTTCTGTATGAGAAGATGATTTGCACTAATAAATAAAAGATACAGATATGAGATACTACACTCAGAGACTGATCCATAATACCGATTGTACCTTTTGTTTTTTTAAAGTAATCTCTGCAAAGCCAGTGATTACGGACAGGGAGCTACTGTTGCATTATACTATAAATGAAAATTGCTTGAAGCATGTAGTCATCTTTTAATACAAGTTGTATCACACAGAAGCTTCCATTAAATCTTAGCAATCTAAGCAAGCTAAGGTGGTTTTCAACGACCGAGGATGACTACTTCCTTCAAAGAATGCCACAACTCCAATCTTCACATTGAAAGAACAACTCCAAATAATAACGCTTTAATATACTATGGGACTAATAAGCCAAAATGTGGCTGAGGGTGGAATTAAAGGTTTACCACCCACAACTACCTTCTCCAGGAATCCCTTGCACAGGGGATACACAGAGTATGACAAACTTTTGTCAAAACTACATTAGCCAGACTGTTTAGTTGTATCTTGCATAGAGAAGAAAAAAATTACAGACTAGAGCAAACAATACCTCAAATTGACAAAACATGTTTAAGTATTTCAGGACTGTAGGTACATCCACCTTTCAGGCTAGGAAACAATTTTGTGTGCATGAACCAATAAACCAAGTACACTGTCAGCTTGTTAAAGCAGGAGAAGGTGCTGTTTATAGTTACAATAAATCACTGTCTCCTGCTCCTGCAAATTGCCAGTTCTCCAGCAGCCCACTCACTGAAGTCCCAGGTTCCTTGGGAAAAGCAGGGGGTTGCTAGGCAGCTCCAGACATCCAGAGGTGACGCTTTGTGGGAATATCAACACCACAGAACAATGACTCCAAAAGCAGAAAGCCATATAATGAAGCCTCCAATTTAACTTCATGTTGTATTAGGGAAGTTTCCTTCAGTAGTATGAGAATTAACTTAAGCGTGTAGCAAGCCAACCTCTGGCCAAGATTTCAGGGCAAATCTTGCTGCTGCTGACTGACAGCTTCTAATGGGTGTGCCACCATCAAACCGAATCACCCTGATCACGTAGTGGGCACACTGTCTGTAAAATGTGTCGCTGTCTTTTTCCTGCCAGAGGATCCCAGGGAAGCTGCCATGCTGGCACCTATTATCACAGTGTAATGCTGAAATTACAATCAGAATTTGTCAGCTTCATTTGCTGCAAAGTAGTGTGTTGTGGAGAGAATGCATGACCTGCTCACTCTCATCTGTGCAAAACAGGCATGATGAGCACTGCTTTAAAAATAAAAATTGCAATCATTTCTAGAGTTAGTGCAGTTTTAACTACTACAAGGAGTTGTTGCAAATACAGAAGACTCCCCCAAACTTATCATCTTCTTTTAAGAGCAGAAGATACAGCACTCTTTCCCCCCTCTGCTGCCACCAATGACTGATTCAGGAGAAAGGATTTCATCCAGACTACTCTGAGGAGCTCAGTAACAATTATTTAATACTGCTGCCATAAGCACTTGCCATCAACACATTACAGATTATACATTGCAACTATAGCCTTGTTCTTAACCACAAGTCTAGGAGAGCACAGTCCACCTTCAGCTGCTTAGGAAGAGACTGAAATATAGCAGCAGCCTGTTCCTCAGTGAGGTTTGGCCACTTGATTACTTCATGAAAAACATCAGAAATGCTATTTTTATTTAGACTGAACTGCACACCTCTGAAGTACACTGTAACTATAAATACAGGGATAAAACATCTCAAATTACCACTTACCCTCCTTTGAGCCAGGGTGGTTTTGATGGATCAGCCTCATCTTGGCCCTGAAGTGGGAGAAAAGAATAACATGAAAATAGTTTCCAGAAGCACTAGGAAAGGTATTTGTATTATATTCTGCAGAAAGGGTAACAGATCACACTGCATGCAGGCAAATGCATACAGAAACTTGTTCAAGCACCTCTAGTGACCAAGATGCCGGGATAAGTCATACAGACACAGACAGACTATGCAATTTCATTGAGCAGCTGGGACTGGAACCTGAAGAGCCTGTTCAGTGCAACTCTTCATTCAAAAGGCAGTCTTGAAGACCAACTTTTTATTTTTTTCCAACTGTAACGAGTTATTGGAGAGCTTCTGTTACTACAGGTCACTACTTAACGTGAATATGGTCATAATGAAGATGGTATAAATTAAAAGTCCTTGTATGAAATGCACAAATGACAGACTAACATGAACCTCTATATGAACACTTGTGAGCTTTGCTCATGCCTAAATGCAAAGACTCTTTAGTTCCCTAAGCAGAGAGGTTCCATTACAGCTTCACCCATTTATCTGAAGTATTTCATTTCCAACAGGCATGAAACAAGGATCACCACCTGCAGGTCAATTGGGATCCCACAGTGTGATGGAAAACACCATAGACTGCAAATGTGGGGATTCAAGTTTATGAATCAAACCATGTTCTTATGTTCATATTAGGAGTGCATTTATAGAGTGATGCTCAGTTTCTTTGTAGATCTTCAGTGGACTGATTAGAAGTGATAAGTTGAACACTTGCAATGTACCTGGAAGAAACAAAAGGTTCTGGATAAGGGGAAAAGGGTTACCTGTAACTGGAAACCTCTTTGTTTCAGCTCACAGGTCATATGTTCTGCACTCCCTGAAAGAAATGTTGCTTTCACAGAGGACTAAGCAAATCATGATGCTAACAGCTAAAACTCTGACCTCAGACAATCACACCTGCCAGGAGAATCAGGAGGGTGCAACTTGCACACAGTGAAAAAGAAAGTATTTGCAGCCATGCGACTCACAACCTGAGAGTCAACAAAGTAAAGGAGCTTGAGTCAGGAAATAAGATACTAACTCTACGCAAGATAAAAGAACACAGCTGCAAAAGAAAGTTCTTTTTTCTAACCTGTGCTTTCAGTGAGCTGTGCAACCCCATATTGTTCACAGGTGACAGACAAAGGCTCCCAAGAACAGCAGAAATAACCAAGGAAAAGGAGATGTCTTTGAGGAATCAACTTGAACAGAATCAAACATCCAAACTTTGTATTTTTGAGTCCTACAACTAGGGGAATAGGCAGATTTAAAGACTACATATTAGCAATGTTTATTATATTTAAACAGATTGAACAATAGGATGCTATCCATAATGGAATGGACATGACCAGAGAGGCCTGCAGAGCAGGAATGGGCCCAAACCCACAGTCCAGTACCATGCACATTTCCCCACAGCTGCAGCAGCACACAAGGCTCCACTAAGCTGTGCTTCCAAACCCCCTCATCCTGAAACCTGCATTTCCTCTGGAGGGATCTGAACCAACTGCTGGTCAGAAGAGATTTCATACAGCAAATGCAACCAAATCCTTCTGAGCACATAGGGGAAGACATCTCTAACTTTGCATCTGAACCCTCAGAAGAGCTGTGGTTAGAAAGCAACACTAAAATTTAGTCAACACTAAATTTTCAGGACAACAGTTTCATACTGGAAGGAGCTTGACACCGATGGCTCAGCTGTGCTGAACGACAGAGAATGACAAACACAAATGTGGCAACACTGACTGGCAAAAGGAGTTAGTATAACAAACAAGTTGTCAAACAAGTCATTTTACCAAAGAAACCAAATATAAGTGACTGATATTTGAGATGTTAACAGACCACAAAACAACATGTTCACTGGAGACTGGAGACCACAAGAGCATCAAGAATCTGGGAGAAACGAGGGGGAAAAGATGCAGGGAAAGCTGTTACCTAGCTGAGCAATTTCTTATAGGCAACCATGAGTCAACAGAGAATAACCAGGAATGTGGACTTGGGGGGGGCAGAACATATGATCAGGAAACAAGCCTCTATCATGTCCCAGATTTGTGACATGCAAAGTAAAATCTGCCAGGAGTTCCAGATAATTAAAATAAGTGAGCAAAAGTATAATTTATTTTTGCCAAGCCTTTCCAACATGCAAATAAAAAGAAAACAAGAAGCAGAGTGTCTCCAGGGTAAAGATTAAAAATCATCTGGGTATAACAGCACACAACAAAAGAAAGGGCTTTCAGTAAGTGGCAATATTGGTGCAGGGCCAAAGCAGATGACGGCTGTGTGAAAGCAGGCCTTATCACCTGCTGAAAGCAAAGTAAAGAGCTAATTTGATCCAGGCAGCCTTCTCCCTGGGAAAATGCCAAGAGAACCTGCACCTGACATCCATCAAACTAGGGCTGATGCCTCGAGACTGTAGGAAAGCCAATGCAGTACCCACAGTTAAAGTGTGTGCGTGTGGAGGAGGGAAATGTGATCCAGTTTAGTGTAGGACCATTACTGGTTTCAACAGTTTGAAAGGGTTCTGAGCAAACATGAAGGAAAGAATTAAGATGGAGGCTATTCAAAAACAGGAAAAGATATAACAGAGCCACACCAATTTTGCAAACATTTTAGGTTTATTTCACAAAGCAACTATTTTTCTCTAACCATAAAATGAATAATGAACTGAATTTTCATTAAAAAAAAAAACCTTCTGATGCAGAGCCATGTGACGTTAACAAGGCCGGATAAGCTGAGAAGGAGGAAGGAGCTTTCAGGTGGATAAACAAGTAACTGTAACTGAGCCAGCCATGGACAACGCAATAAGGAAGCTAGTGGGAGTAAGTAGGATCTGCTGATAAAATCTCGAAATGACAAACCCAGGAGAATTATTGATACTGAACTCATAGGTCCGGTGGAAAGAACTGACAGCTGTAAATACTGCAACAATGGAGGATTAAACATGAAAAAAATGGCAAGGTCAAAGCCCCAAAGGCTGCCATGAATCTGACTGGATACAAGGTGTTCCTCAGGGGAGAAAGGCATGACAATGAATTTGAGTTCTTTCTAGTCATCACACAGACCACAAGCCTCTATGACACAGCCAAGTAGGAAAAGAACATAATCCATAGATTATGTTCAATGAAATGTCTCCACAGAAATAAAAGCATAAATACTTTTGTACTGTGTTGGCAAGATTCCTTCAGAAAAGCATATGAAATCTTTTTATTCTGTATCAAAGTAAAAAAAATTCACAAACGAAAATGGCAAAAGCAGCTGGAGGATGTAAATACAATACTACAGAAGGACAAAACATCTTGCTCACTCTAGAAAAAAGAACCTTTTCCTGCGTTTGTTCAATAGGCAGGTGAATGGGAGAAGAACTGCAGCTACACAGAGGATGAAAACTCAAAGGTATCTCACCACAACAGCTCTGTAGAAGCCTTTCAAACCAAGAAGCAGACACCAAATCTAACCAGTTCTAGAGAAGAAAACCGGGAGGTTTATATATGAGGAAATGGCATAACATCCCAGAGCCATCAATAAGTCCTCAGCAGTCCCTTCTTGCATTGACATATGTAGTCAAAGAACAAGAGGCTGCTTTAGCTACAGGTGCTGGCATGAGGGTTAAGACACCTCCACAAGTGCCAGTTAAACAAAGTAATCCCGAGTTCGCACCCCTGTTGGGGTAAGAACTCTTCACATATTCCTCCTCATTTAAAGAAAGCAAAGAGCAACTGTCCATCCAGATGGATTTGCTGCAGGTGGGGAGTTTCCAACCCTCCAAAGGCAGCACTTGTGCCAGGACACATCAGGGCTCCAGTAGCTGCCCTGGGACTTGTCACCAGCCATGGGTCTGCTCAAGTTCAGCCCATGGCAGCAGCCTGACCTGGTCTGAGCCTGGGCAAGCAGCAGAAACAACAGGCAGGCGAGAAGAGCACTGGAACAACTGCCGGAGTTTTTAGCACTGTCCTTCCCAGGAACAAATGGGAGGGCAAAGGGAAAGCAGACACATTTAACACTGTCATCCACATGCTGTATGTCACAGAAAGTGTTTTGCTGGCGTATGGCCTTGTCTGCACAGCTCCGTCACTTGATCTTTCCTTGAAAGCAGCCACACCTGGCTGAATGTGAAATTTAGTTTTTCTTTTTAATCTCCAGTAAGTACATAAGGGAGCACTGAAATGACAGAGAAACAAACATGTACACAAAACAGACCATCACATCCTTATTTGATTTTTTAAAATTTCCGATGCCGTTGGATGACATTTTTATACCTACTGTAAAACAAAGACCTTCAAATGTGGAAATGCTTGTCACCGCTAGTACTGCAGTATATCCACTCAGAGTAAAGCATACTGTAACCATCTGCTGAAAGGTCCTCTCCAAATAATTACAGTTTCTTATCAACCAAGAACCAGTTAGCAAAACAATTCCAGTGACAGAGCAACATAAATTTAAGGCCCTGGATTAAATAAGTCAACAGGCACGATCACTTAAGGCAAAGTATTCAGTCATAGGGAAGGCAATGTTTGGTGAAGCCTAAAAAAGGAAACAACAGGAGTTTTGCTTACTCAGGAAAAGCAGCAGCTGGGCTTACAAGTAACTTGAGAAGTTAATTACAAAGCTGCAATCTTTACATTTTGAAAATTCTCTCAAACACAAGAAGATACTTTAATGGACAGAACAATGATGCCCTTCTGTAGAAGCAAAAGTCCATAAAATGGACAGAGGGACATAAAAAGAAATAAAATAAGAAATCACAAAGTCTGGAGCAGCACAAGGAGAAGGAAGAACATCCACAGATCTGTTCGCCCTCCATATAAATTTAGCTCTCCACGTAAAAGGCTTCCTAACAATGTAATTTTCCATCACATTTAAGTACTATGTCTAGCACATTATCCTCTTAAAATATAAAACAGATGTAAAACACGTAAAGCTGCTTTATGCTGCTTTATTTCAACAGATAAAAAAATCAATAATGACTTCCTATTTGTTTTGAAAATCATCCTAACTTGTTTTCAAATACCATCTTTTATTATTAAACCTCCAAACCCTCAGTTAGACATAGGTTAATCTGAATCAGGCTAAAACAAGGAGCAACTGTTTCACTGACTAAAGTAGACTTGTGGTCATGCCTAATTAGAGCATTTCTTCAGCGGCATTAATGGAGTCAGACTGAACTAAATCTTCCCAATTAAACAAGTCAGTCTTGTGGTTCAATGTCTTCATTCACTCAAATATGCTACACTTTATGTGGAATCCAAACCTGCAACAAGTCAAGGGATTATTTTAAATTCACTCTGTATTCTGCACCAGCATCCATTCAATTAACGGCTGAAGAGCCCCAAAGGAAGCTCCTTCCAGCTAATGTATCATCCAGTACCACTTTTCCAGCTGTCAGATGCTAAGTTTAAAGCAGGTTACAGTGGTTGTGCACCGAAGCCAAAAGGTGACTGAATTTAACACCGATATTTGACACCAGGTATCTCTGCATTCCAGAAAAAGCATTAATGGACACACACTTGCCAGTAAGAAGAAAACAAAACTGCTGATACATGAGCCAATAAAGCTTAGAAACACAAATGCATCTAGAAACACAAATGCATCTAACTCAAGGGATGACATCTGCATGGAAGCCCGAAATCCATGCAAGGTTCAGCTTCTCCTGGAAGCCAGTTTAGCCTCATTCATACAACTATGGAAGAGGGGGAAGCACAGCAGGCACTGAATGCACATAGCACAGAGTCATGAAAATAAACAGTTCAGGATCTGAAAGTCAGTGATTTCTCTACATGAGGTACAGTTGCTAACACAATTGTTGACAAAGCACACAGGAGTCGATAAAACAATTTTGTAGACCCTCCTAGGAGGAAAGAGTTACCTGTTGCTCACAGAGTAATGGGCAGAGAGGCAGCCAGTCCATGAGTAGAAAGATAGTAACTGTACCTCTTAAGGAAAAAGTTCTGCCCTTCCCATGGGGCACAGGGCTCTGCTCAAAGCAGTGACTACCTAAAAAGGCATGGGACCTGCAGCAGACACCTTTCAGCATCCAGTCTTGATTAATCACACTATTACAGCGCATAGACATACTTCTGACTTTAATCAATGAAAGTGGAGGAGTCACACAGAGATGAAATGAAATAATATAACTGAAGAAAAATCAGGAAATATTTAGTTTAAACAAGATTCATAAAGAGGAAGACTGGAAAAGACAAGATGAACAACTTGTCCTCTGCTAACACAGTGCCTGTGCACATCACACAAACCCCACAGAGCACCGAAGAGAGGAGATCACTCCAAGCATTCATGTTTTCCTCTTTGTACAAGGTCATAGGCACTGAACAGACTCTTAACTCATACACAGTGTTAACAATGCCTCAGACAACCATGACATGCTAAATTGAATCTCAGCGCCTCAGCAGGAGCAACTGGCTATAAGGAAGACAAGTCATGCACACAGAGGGGTTTCAGAAAGAGATGCTGGTTACAAGGGACAACATGTACAACCTGGAGCTCTCCTCTACCTCCTTCTGCAAAGAAAGAAAAAAAAAAGAGAAGAAGGAGAGGAACAAAAGTTAGTAGACCAGATTTCTGCCATGAGTTCTGTAAAATGATTTTTACAGAAATTGAGGTAAAGGTTTGCCACAAGCTGGTAACACGTTTGTGCAGCAGAGAGTTTTCCCATGCGCTTCCTGGGACATGCACTAGTCAATTAATCTCTAACAGACAACCACTAGTTAAACTAACCAAATTTCATCCAACACTGCACATGCATTAAAACATATGCTTTCAAGAGCTCTTTTTAGAGTTACCTTTCCTGTTTCATTAACTGAAGAATGTTAAGTAATCTTAATACAGAATTGGAGCTGCCATTTATCATACAGGAGAAAAACCCTGTATTTATTACAAGGAGGAACAAATTTGTTCCCCTCTCTCCAAGACTGCATCCACTGCCTGAATCTGAAACATCCCCCCTGCTCCCTTCCTCACCCCCTGCACATTTTGCCCAGTATGAGGAAACTGGCAGCTCCCACGGAACACATTTCACTTTCGCAAATACCATAATGCAGAGAGATATTTTCTGGGTTTATACATCTAGGCAATTTTCCTTTGAGCAAAAAAAATCCAGAAGCCTCCTACACTAAATCTCATGTTTATGGATAGGCAATTTCAAGGCTAGTAAAGTTACATGAGAGTCATACTCAAAACTTCCGGTACAGACATGATATTTTCTAAGTCTTCCAATCAGATAATTCTCTATGTGCACAGAAGAATCATATTACTCATTTGTGTATGAAAGATGGAGGGGAAGGAATATCTTCATGGCAACAGGAGACACTCAAATTGGTTTAAAAGCAAAAATAGTTTTTGAAGTTACTGTCTATATGGGTGTAATTACAGACATGCAATCACTAAGACAGGAAAATAGAGAAGCTATTTTAACTCAATCGCTAAGGAGAAGTCAAATTACTTTAGCAAACGAAGTGCTGGATTGTAGCTAAAATAAAAATCCTGCTTTCCACCTTAAGATATGCCTGCATGGAGATGCTTATTAGGGAGGAAAGCCTCTGGACCACCCCGCAGGTTTCTCCTTTGGAGCTAACAGAGGAGAAATCACAAGAATCATGAGCAGCAGGATGCTGCAACCACTGGTGTGGCACAAGTGCTGTGTTTTGGCAGTCCACTCAGCACAGACCTGCTGACCTGGAGAAACTGAGGAAACTTGGGTTCCCTTCCAGACTCAGATGGGAACATGTTTTGTTGGGCATGGACCCTTCTGATTGTTCTCCTCTAGAGTAATTTTCCGTACCTTCTTCCTGCTTCTCCTGTTCAATTAAACAAAACCTTCTCACCTAGACAGACCCAATTCCATTTCAAGTCCTCTGGCTTTGTCCATTTCACACAGTCACACCAAACCCTTCCAACCCAAGCCACATTTCTCCTGACTTGGTCCCTGGGGTAGCTTCAGTGTGTCTCAGGCAGATCCAGCCAACCTGGGTTTTTAATTCCTTTTGCTTTGAACTCTATTCCTTCCTAGTCTCTCCTGTGAAGTCTCAGAGTGCAGAAGATGCAGAAAACCTGGACTCATGCCCCCTCTCAGGTCTGCTATGGCTCTCAGTCACGTTGAGCAGGGAAACCCTGCTTTTAGCCCCCAGCTGGAAAACACTGAGGACAGATGGAGTCTCTGGCAGTGCAACAGCTCAACAGTAGCAAGCTACCAGTGAGCATATGCAAACTACACATTTCTCAAAAGCGTATCCACTTCGCTCATTTGGGGTTTGATTTTCCACAGAAAATTCCTTGACACAGGCTACTATTGCCAAATTTTAAGTCCTCAGGGCACTAGAGTTCTAAAATATAGGTCAAACTTATTTTTATACAACACAAAGCAATATATCTTGCATTAGATTAATTTTTGGATAATTAAAAAAACCCACAACAGAACTTTATGGCTTAAAATCCATAGATACCTTTGATTTCTGACCCTCATCAGTTTAAGGCTATTAGGGACAGTTTCAGGCCAAATGTAAAATTTGGCAAAGCTCTGAGTAACTGCAGACACAGATATAAAATCTCGTCTCATTACAGCATGTGCACTCACAGCTTCATCAATATCATCATCAGTGACTACCTTGGCTAAACCCTGATCACAGAATTCTTTCAACATTTCACTTTTGAGCAGTCACCTTAAAGCTCAAAAAACCTCTAGCATTTCAGAGCTTTTCTTTAAACAAATTCAAACTATTGTCATATTCATTTACACTTTTTTTTTGCTTTTTTCAAATTCAAGCTTTAAAAGCTTCCTCAGATTTTCAGGGGATATTTTATTTTTTCTCTTTTGACTTCCAATTAAACACAACAATTATTTATATGCATCTGCCAAGTTCCAAGTTCTTCCGGTAATTTGCATCTGTGTTCAACTATAAATAATTTAAACCTTTACGCCAGTGCATCATCTCTGATTCACCAAAACACGCATATTTACCAACACCTTCAAACTTATATTCAATTCCTTTGCTGGAGGCTTCTGTCAAACACATTTAAGAAAATACCTTGAACTGAACTTTCGAGCAAATGTGAGGTTCAGGTTCAGAACCAAAAATCAGCTGCAGAACTGGGTTTTCAGTGGACCTTATCGGGGAACTGAAAAGGCTACTAACAACAAATTATATTTTTAAAATAAGACACAAGACTCATCTATAGCTGGGAAAAAAACCAAACCAACAACATTTCATTGCATTCCAGGTATGATGTGTTTTCCAAAGGAAGAAAATAAAAGCTTTGCTCAAACTTAAGCACATTGAAACAGGACATAAAACTGCAGCTTCTCTTTCTTGAAAAATGCATGCCAAAACAACACTATTTCAGAGAGTCACAGAATCGTTTGTGTTGGAAGAGACCTTAAAGTTCATCTAGTTCCAAGTCTTTCCCCGTCTGGCTGTCAGGGTCTGGGCTGCTTTGCTTCCTGACATCTCCAAGGTTTTTTTCCCCAAGGTTTCTCTTTTCTTATCCTTTATCCACTGTTTTCCACTGTCTTTGACTCCTTTGACTCCTCCTGTCATTCAGAGCACATTTCCTACATCGTGACTTCATCATACACTTATTTTTATAGCTTCAATTGTCAAATCTACCTTATAGATCCACCTTTATGGGAGTGGCACACAAGTGCCACCAATTTTTTGTCACATCACTGGATGATGTTCAAGAGAACTGAACCAGTGAGGATCAGAAATCCCAATTCACCCTGGAGCCAGATCTAAGGTACAAAGCCCAACTCTGTTCCTCCTTCTGCTTAACTGTTTTGGCTACTTCTTGCCTTGTGAACATGCCTGTGCTGCTCAATCTCTGCTGAGATGAGCAGCCTTCTCTCATATTCAGAAGCAAGCTATTTCAGTACTTCTGCTCTACTGTGGCAAATGCTAATCCAAACCACTGTCTGTTCCCTCAGGTTCTAAAATTAGGACATATGTCCAGGACTTGAGCACCACATAAACACTACCAAAAAAAGAAAAAAAAAGGAGTATCTGTGCCAAGCCCGCTAACAAATCCCAGTGTTTCCCTCATTAAAAACTTACTGTTTGAGCCAACTCTATACTAAAGACCTTGTACAAAATAAGAAAGCAGAGAGCTGATTACCAGCTTTAGGATCTGCATAACTGAGAAGATCACTGGTACAGAAATCAAATACGGGTTGACAGATTGTTTCTTCACAGTGGAAGCAGAGTCACTGGAAAAGCAGTTGGCATTAGATGACTCCTTCAGTTGGAAGAGGAGCCCTCTGATTATTTTGACCAGCTTTCATGACTGCAAACAGAGTGAACGCAGTATTTGATACAGGGAAGTTCACATCAGGTACGTGAAGACTGCAAGCTGTAGTTAAAATAACTTCCACTTTTGAAACAAAGCCTCTTTCCTTAACTGTGTAGGGATTTGTAGAGAAAGCCTTCTCACTGCCTGGAGAGGGAGGGGGAAGATGGACCTACACTTCAATTTTAGGTTCTATTTTACCAAATCGAGGCCTATCAAAACATGTGCCATCAAAAGATGCCAGTCAGCTCTATCTTCATTATTGTGAGGAAATGGTTTAGCAGCACCGCTCCATCGCTGTATCAGCACACATATGCTGCGGTCACACATTTCAATATCTGTGCTGGCAAAAAGGGGTGTAGTTCCCCAGGAACAAAACATTTTTCATCTCATGGACAACTTATGGAAACAATGCCAAAATACAAGTCTCAACTTTTCAATTTTTAAGCTATTACTATCATTATTATTATTATTATTATTATTATTATTATTATTATTATTGTTTTCTTTATTATTTTTAAAGGTCTCTACTAGTATAACATCTAGCAGTGATTAAACACTGAGAACTCCCACTTTTTGATGGAGTCACTTAAAGTCTAGATCCACTCAACTCACAAAACTGCAAATCTGGCTACTTATAGCTCAAATGCACACTTTGTTATCACATGTCTTAGCTATTCTATTTAACAAGTCACGAATTATGACGAAAAACTTTAACACCTGCTATTTTGAAGAAGCACTGCAAATCTCCCTCTCTCAAAGAAAAAAAAAAGGAAGCTTGCTAACTGTCATTTCAGTGTGTTACACAGTAAATTTTAGGGGGTTTTGTCAGTACTGTTGTAGAGCGCATGTACTTGTCTTTGTAACTATTTGCTCACAACTTTTAAAACTCACAGAATGATCACAGTTCACCCACAGAATGAAGTGCTGGCCACTGGCTGCACAAATACTAGATTTTGACATCTCCTTAAAAACAGTTTTTTCATTTTACCTGAATTTGTCTCCTCAGCAGAAATCCAGTTTCCCTCCTGTGCTAATTCTTTTAAGAGTCTCCTACGCATTTGTCTCTTTTCCCTCAGCACATTTTTGAAATTGTTGATGCATTTGTTCAGGTAGATGGTCTCTGCGCACACCTTGTCAAGACTCATGGGCCTGCCCTCCTTTGCTGGCTCAGGTAGATGGTTCACATCTTTTCCAGGCTCCTCAGGAGGTAATCGCTGCCCAGCAGGGATTTCACAGTCAGATGATGGCAAACTGGAAACGGGAGGCTCATGTGAAACAGAGGAAAGATTGGAAGGAGCAAATTGCATCTGAGTAGATGCTTCACTGTTGACATTTGTGTTTGCCTGGCTCTCAGAGGACTGACTATGAGGGGTTTCTGCAAAGTAGTCAGAGCTGCCACCCATACCTGAACTGGTCAGCATAAGTGTGTTGTCATCATCCATCTGTAAGCCACTATCATTTTCCAAAAGGATTTCAGAATCGCTTGTCTCCAGTTTATGGAACACCACTTGCAGAGCAGACCTGAAGTGGTGAATAGCTTTCCCAAGCTTATTAGTGTAAAACTTCATGTCTACAAGATCAATATTGTCCCGGGAGTGGTCAAGGAAATATTGGGAATTTTCCAAGACATCCCTAAAGACCTGATCAGTTGGATCTTGATCATTCAGGTCCATTTGGATCATATCTTTCAAGCTGTCACTACTATCAGCCATTTCATCTGTTGTATGATCATAGCTAATGGTTGTCACCCCACTAGAAACATCTTCTCTTTGAACATCACCTTTCTCTGCACTGGTAAATTTGCAAGAATTATCATAGTCTGTTTCAACTTCTTCTGTGGTTATCCCCTCATCTTTTTCTAGAAGAGAAGAAGAATTCTCAGTGATGCTTTTTGTGTCAAGCTTCTGCTCACTACCATTACTTGAAGCGCACATCTGGCTTGCATGGCCTGAAGAGTCAGATGAGCAGCAGTGATTTCCATCACCTGATTTGGAAGAATTGGTCACCTGTGGAGGTTCAGCAAGGGCCTGGCAAATGTTCCTGTCATCTGAAGGCTGCTCACTGCAGCTTATTCTTTGTGCTTCCTTTCCAGTTTCAGGTATCAAGGTCTCTTTCTGGATCAAGTCTGACATCTGCACAGAATCAAGTCTCTCCCCTGCACACTGTGCTTTCCTACTCGTGCTTTTACATTTAACCTGACATGAGTCTGTCAGAAGGTGCCCAATCCCATCAGTTCTCTGAGCTCCATCAGGATTCACCGAGTTCTGATTATTTTTCTTGAAGCCAGACTGCGAAGAGACTGAATCTGTTTTCTGGCCCCTCTGGCCATTCTGCCGCTTTTGCTCCTCACTGGTAGCAACCCGGACCCCTGAGCTCTGCAGAAGGATAGACTTCTGTAAAATAAAGTCTCTCTGTTCACAACTTACAAGTTTCACAACTGCTGGTCTTGGCATTAATGGCTTGCCTGTACCAGTATCTGACCTATAAGCATCTTTTATATACTTACTGCACTGAATACCATTGAAACAGTGATATTCAGACAAAAAGCTGCAGATGAGCTCTACTGTGTTTTCGCCATCTTTCTCTGGGATGCCATAAAAGTATAACACTGGTTCTTCCTTTTGTACCTCCCTTCTTGGCTCTCGAGCATGTGTACCCTGGGTTTTGCCACCAGAACCACCTTGCAGGCCTTCTATCTCACTCAAGACCGTATCCACACAGCTGGAGACTTCATCCACAGAACCTTTTATCAAAGTGAGGTGTTGACGGAGCTCTGCAATCTCTGTCTGGATTCGACTTATTCCCTGTAGCTCTTTAACAATGTAATCAACCACATCAGCTGAGCGGTCTCTTGATCGCCTTCTACAACTCTTGTATGCAATGGTCTTTTCCTGGGGAAAGCATCCTTGCCTTTCAGCTGCATCCCTCCAGCCCACGGTAATGCTCAGGGAAGAACGGTCTTGCCCCTCAGACACTCTACCCTTTATTTCAGAAGAGGTCTGTGCGATACCATCAGAAGAGCTCCCCTGCAAGTCCTTCTTGTTCTGTTGAACTGAACATGGTATTTTTACGTAGCCACCCCAGTTCAGTTCCACCTCACCAACACACACTTCACTCACTCCCTTGGAATCATGTTCTCCATCCTGGTGAAAGTCCCCTCCAGCCGTGGAAAATTCAGTGCTTGGGGAGCTCCTCTTGATTCCACAAACAAACATATCTGATTCAATCTCCACCGGGGAGAGCTGGCAGCGATGTGTGTGGTTTGAATTATCATCTACCTGGCCTTGGAGAAGCCTCTTCATTTTGTCCCGCAGAAACAAATGGAGTTTTTGCTTCTGGAATTGCTTCCTGCCCTGCAGTTTTACAACAGGTTTTCTGTGCAGAAGTGAAATTTCATTTTCTTGCTTTTTCAATCTACTTCTAGCAAACATCATCAGCTGCACCTGTGTTTCTCATAGTGCTACAAGCTGCACAAGCACACATCAATCACTTCCCAATGCACAACTTGCATCCAGTTTTTATTCTGTCATGAGGCAGCTACCGAAAGAGGGGAAAAAAAAATTACACTTTGGTTCAGATAGAAATACCCGAGGTAACTTAAGTAGCAAAACAAAAAACCCCCAAAACCTAAAATCAGCATACACATAAAGTCAGACAGAAAGAAGATGTGCTATTTAAAGTGTACAGACATTATCTTGACTTTGGCCACCTCCCCAGATGAGGTTCTTCTTGGAATAAGTGTTCCTCACTCCCTCTTCTATTCAAGAAAGTAAAAAAAAAAAAA